>VYZX01012185.1:27194-62219 GCA_013401335.1 Brachypteracias leptosomus
CTCCAGTAGTTCCCTGTCTCTCTTGAACTGGGGAGCCCAGAACTGGACACAGTACTCCAGAAGTGGCCTCACTAGGGCAGAGTAGAATTGGAGGACAACTTCACTTGGCCTGCTGCCATACTCTTCTTAATGCACCCCAGGATACTATTGGCTTTCTTGGCCACAAGAGCACACTGCTGGCTCTTGGTTACCTTTTTCACCAGGACTCCCACCTCCTTCTCTACAGATCTGCTTTCCAGCAGGTCAACCCCTAACCTGTACTGGTGTATGGGGTTGTTCCTCCCCAGGTGCAGGACCCTACAATTGCCCTTGTTTAACTTCATTAGATTCCCCTCTGTCCAGACATTCCAGGTCTTGCTGAATGTCAGCACAGCCTTCTGATGTGCTAGCCACTCCTCCCAGCTTTGTATCATCTGCAGACTTACTGAGGGTACACTCCATCCCTTCATCCATATCATTGATAAATATGTTGAACAGGACTGGACCCAGTACTGACCCCTGGGGAACACCACTAGGTACAGGCCTCCAGGTGGACTCTGTGGCCGCTGATCACAACTCTCTGAGCTCTGTTGTTTAGCCAGTTCTCAATACATCTCACAGTCCACTTGTCTAATTCACACGTCCTGAACCTCCCTATGAGGATGTTATGGGAGACAGTGTCAAAAACCTTGCTGAAGTCAAGGTAGACAACATCCACTTCTCTCATCTACTCAGCTTGTCACACAAACATAGAAGGCTATCAGATTGGTCAAGCATGATTTCCCCTTGGTGAATCCACGTTGACTACTCCTGGTAGTCTTTTCCTCCACATGCTTAGAGATGCCCTAATGTGAACAGCCCAGATGTATAGCTCTTCTTTGAAACTTTGGCCACAGAACACAGTGCTTTATCTTTTGATCCCAGCTAGCGTGTGTCACAGGAGGAGTAACAGATCACTTAGACAGATCTGATCAAGTAGCTAGTTTATCGGATTCTTATCAGTAAATTTAGGTATGTAAAATATTTAAGAAGTACAGATGGATTGGTGTTCAACACTCTACTGTTGACAACACTTAAAGTTAGTATGGGATATCAAGGTTATTGTGTAAGTTTACTATATGTATCTTAAATGTTACATGCATGCAAAAGATGCCACTTACCAACCCATCGATGTTTGGAGTCAGGTAGGAGGTCTCTTGGTCTTGAGGGGTAACCTTGAGAGGTGTTCCTACTCAAGGGGAGATCACTGCCATGCAGCCAGCTGCTGTGATAGAGAGTTCAATGAACCTTGATGACTGCAGATATTTATTGTGTAAAGTGATTGATTTATAGTCAGATTTTCTGCTGTTTATGCAGTTTTGGCTGCTTATCTGCTCAGTCTCCAGTCAAACCTGTTTTTTGGATAGGTACTGAGCTTTCACTGATAGCCTCAGACAATAGGATTCACTTCAGTTAAGCCTACTTATGAGCACCTGCCTGGACCAAAGCTCACTTATTTCAAACAGGAGGAGCGCATCCATCACAGTGTGTCACAGAGATCTGCCCCAGGTGAGGCCAGGCTCCATAGCGTGAGGTAGAAAAGGGTCCTCTTGAGTACTTTCCTGGGCTTGACAGTGCATTGGGAGAGCACTGGTGCTGCCTTTGCTCGTGTTATCTCTAGGCGCTTTTATAGAAGTGTGTAAGTTACCTAACAGTCATTGCATTTTGTGTGTGTGTGTGTACCATTAAAGTAAGAATGAATGCATTTAGAGAAAGGAGAAGGTGTACTGAGAGATTCTAATTATGAAATGAAAATTAGATGTTGTATCAATTTTGTATCAGTTTTGAGCACTGGCCTGCTCTATGCTAAACCTTAACCAACTCTGTCTTAATAAACAAACTGGAAAAGCTCAAACATTTAAAATATGATATCTGGAAAAGCCCTGTGAGGGCTAAAAAAAAATACAACCAAACAACCCCACCCCCCAAGCCCTCAGGTAAGTAAAACAGACTACTTTTCTCTAGAAGCGTCCAAACTAAACTGTTTATTGGGTGTGGGGGTTTAGTCATGGCTTTAAATAATAACCAGACCTTTTCCAAATCTGCATATCTGTGTGATTCACCTATTGTTTTTTCTGTTCTGGTGGGTTTATGTACTATATATTGATTTTGATCAGCTGTAGCATGTTTGCTTAATCTTACTTGTATTTTTAAAACAGTATGCTGATTGCCTCCCAACTGGAACCAACATATGCCAGGACAGTTTACCCATGTTTGGATGAACCTGCCATGAAGGCCACATTTAATATCAGAATTGTCCATGACCCAAGCTATGTGGCTCTTTCCAACATGCCTGCTATTGGTAGGTAAACAGCTAGTTGACTTACGAGTTTTTTTCCCTCTAAATTACATTTTTAAAGGATGTAATTTATCTGAACAGACTATACCATCTGATACAGCAGTGTTCTGTTGTCCATGTGCACTTGAAAATGCACTGAAAATCTGTGCTTATGAAATGAAAAACTTGGAGGCAGTTACTCATACTTAATGTCTCTGGTGGCAATAATTTCACAGTTTTTTCAGTTGCTATGTGCTCTCCTCTGGTTGCTGGAGGCTGCGTAGGGTGTGATTCCTGGCATTTATGGCTTAGTCAGTGTGTCTGTTGTACTGGGTGACATCTGCTTAAAACAAAATGTTGACCCCAGTATGCAAAGCCTGTAATTGTGATATTAAGGGATTCCTTTCACTCCAAGTACATTTAAAGACATATTTGTAACACACAAAAAGTAGTTATACCAGGTAGAGACACTATAGCCTCCTGTATATGTGTGGAATAGGAACAAGAGGACTATAAGGCTCTGGAGATGCTCCTCCTGTTCCTTGCTGAGATCTCATGTGGGATGCATGTGGGGTATAAGATTCCAAACAAATTCCGTAAGCTAGTATTCCTATAGAAATCTATTGATCTCTTGCCTCCTTTATGTTTTTTTTTCCTGTTGTTCAGAGCCATGAATCTTTATTTTTCACCTAAATAATTTTCAACCATAAACAGGAGTTTTAATAAGATTTGCATGGAACTAAGTAACTTGGGAATTATAATAGATGGGATCTCTACAAGAGTCACTTGAAGCATTTTCTTCCCCTGAGAATCTTTAGAAGGAAGGTATCTGATTAAGTATTTTGTAATTCTTGGGCACACATGACCTGCATTTGAATCACAATAGATCATGCATTTTAGAGATATACAACATGGGATAAATTGTCCACAGTTTGCCCACACCCTAAAACTGATGCAATTTGATATCCTTCCAAGACTCCAGTTAAGAAGCTCAGGAGTTGATTTTTGGTGTTTGCATGGAAGGTCACTACTTTGATACATGGCAGTAGCAAGGAGTCTGGCTGGTTGCCTCCTACCAGAAACACACAAAGTTAGTGCAAAAAAACTGCATATTGAATGGAGGTGTAAAAAAACCATGCAGAAACCACAAAATTCATTGTTTGTTATGGAAGAGCAATGGTTTGAATATTTCTTTGCTATTTTTTTTAGATGTGTCTGAAATGAAGGATGAAAACGGAAGGCTGTGGACTGTTACCACATTTAACACTTCACTGAAAATGTCAACTTACTTGACTGCTTTTGTGATTTGTGATTTTGATTATGTCACCAGAACTGAGCGGGGAAATGAGGTAAATACAAGGCTGCATAATGCATTACAGCGGTTTACAACAGAAGCTGGCTCTGTGCTGCGTCACGTGCTTTAGGAGATATCACAGACATCAACTGTGCTTTCCATTCCAAGGCTGTTTACTTACGTGGCAAAACTGCTAACATTTATCCTGCAGATATTTCTGCAGAAAGCTTGTCTTTAGGACAATTAGTTTATTGTCCTGTCCTGTTCATTTCATACACTTCCACAAGCAGGTATGGGCTCTGTATCTTAAAACTTCAGGAACAGTACTATGCTGCAGTACTGGTCATAAATCAGGGTCTCCTATCTTCTTAGCTCTCTTAGTTGGAAAAAATATCCATTTCGAGTGCTGTGACAAACCACTGAAGTTCAGTGCCTTGTTCTTTAAGACCCTTTGAGGAGCAGAGTCATAGCATAAGTAGGAAAAATGCTGTGCTACAGGCATTTTGTATATTAGTATTTTAACCTTTTATTCTGCAGTGGGAACATGTTTTAGCCTACAAAAGTGACTGGTTTGTGTTTGAAGCTTCATCAGTGAGTGTTCAGTTTTGCTCTTACACTACGATGACTAAAGCTTTTTGAGGGAATCTGGAAAAAAATACACTCTGTTGGCAGCAGTTGTTTTACTTCTTTTGCTGAAAGTCAACATGGAAAAGATGTATCAAGTTGTTCCAATTAAATAGTAAACTCAAGCATAAAGCTATAAGGGTAGCATATACTTGCTATCCTTGATAAATGAGAGCACAGTGTTAGCTTCAAGATTAGCTCACTGTCAAGCTACTGGGGAAACGTGGGACACGGTGAGCAAATAGTGCAGAGGTGACTTAGGAAGCACAGTATTAGCTCCTTTTCAAAGTGAAGATTGGACTTGGTACATTATACCTGCCATCCCCTGTGTAGAACATCTTGGGTGCTTTCAGCTCTGACTGAGGTGCCTTTTTCTTGATCTGATGTGTTCTGACAGTAGTCAGGGAAGCAAAGCATTAAAAGCAGCGTTTTTCAGAGGGAAGAGGCACCACTTGTGTTCTGTGAGATAGGGAGGAGAGCGTATTTCACCCCTTGGTTTCAGACAGAGATGCCTCCACAGTACTTGTGTGAGAATGTTCATTGTGTCTGTTTTGTCATTTCTGGCGAGTAATTTACAACCTGAAACACTGATATTATACCCCAGATGTTATACAATGGTTAGGATTTTAAGTCTGCATGTTGTTTTCAGGTTTTGCAAAATTAAGTGGTCTGGTGTTTGAATCTCCTCTGAAGTCTCAGCTGAAAAGAGAGGCTCAGAGGTTGAGAATACTCTGTTGGCTGAATATGTTTTTTTTTTTCCCTTGTAAATTAAATCCTGATGCTTCCCAACTGTGCTCTTAGGATTTGGCTCTGCAGCTCCTTGTGAGATGATGCATTACATTTAGATGTAAGAAATGCAGGGGTTTTGAGCTGCTAGGCCTGGGAAGTCTTGCCTGCAGAGATACTTGATGGAGACAAACCTTTTTTTCAGTCTACTCCATCACCCTGGGCAAGTAGCTGCCCTCTTCAGTACTGTGATAAAGCAAATAGGCATAGGAGAGGAAAGCTTTGCTTGCTGCTGCTCTTTCCATTACTCAGAAGTACAGATGTCGTATCCTCAGATGTCATCTGCTCTCTCTAGCAGCAATGGGAGGCCAGTGGCCTCTTTCAGGCTGTGAGGAAGTTCAGGAGGAGAGATGCATGTGTTTGGACAGCAAATTCTCTGTGAAGATCCATTCCTCTCTCTTCAGGGGAAGAACAGTGGTCTGAAGGGAAGTTTGTCACCCAGACTAATGGCTGGAATACATTGTCTTAAGATGTATGATTCTAAATAGTTTTACAGCATTTCCCATTTAATAAAAGGGAGTCTGTTTCTTCCAGCAATGTATGGTTGGATTCAAATCTTGGCCCTTTTGAAGTACTGGAACTCTCCTAGATTATAGCAGGATTAGGCTCTTTGCCACATTCTGTTGGGTATAGCAAAACTTGAGTTGGGATGTTTTTCATTAAAAGCTTCATTGCAAGGTCTGGTGTGGACAGACAGCATTTTCAAATAACAGTTTACAGAATAAAAGCAAAGAAAATGAAAATATGGAGGTTGTCTAAAGTAATGCTTCTTTGTTTTATTGCAGATACGTATTTGGGCTCGGAAAGAGGCAGTTAAAAATGGGTATGTTGACTATGCTTTAAATATCACAGGCCCAATATTTTCATTTCTGGAAGACTTACTTAATGTCAGCTACCCTCTGCCAAAGACAGGTGAGATTACTTACTTTCTTATATGTACCAGAAATGGCTGCTGATGGTGTGACATTCACAGAAGCAATGGGTTCTTCTGCAATATTCTCTTTTTACAGCTTACCACATTCATGGAATAAAACCCCTAAGTGCATTCTCCTTTCCTTTCTCATTGCTCTTACTCAGCACTCTTACCTTTACATTCCACTTATTCTTTCCAAGCATCATTTCCTAATGAAGGGGTAGATGGAACTATGGTGGGTAGAAAGGAGTTGTTCAGTCACATGGCTTTTTCTGGTATGCATAGAACATACCAAGCAAGGATGCTGTCCCTATATTGTCCTAGTAAATCCTTGTGTGCTGTAACCCATGTCTCCCCAAAGCATTCCTTGTTTTCTTCAATATATCGATATTCTTACTTTTATGTTCCTGCACATGCCTCCCCAGAAAAAAGACTCCTTCAGGAAAACATAGTTTCTACTTAAAGTGGACATCATGTAAGTCAGTTAAGTCAAGCTTCAGTCAAGAAAAAAGGGTGTCATCATGTAGTTCCACTGTATGGTTTGTCTGCTAATTGTACTTGGATTCCCAAGGGCTTCAGCATGAGTATTATGGGGAAACATGCTCTTTTATACAAGTTGGTAGAATATTGAGAGCACAAAAGGCAGTTCTTACTTAAAATGAGTTTTGTACCTGTTCATGATTTTAACAGATTGCAGGACTGTGGGGGAAGAATTTCCCTCCTTTCTTGACTAGGTAATTTGTTGATTTTTCAAATCTGTATTTTGGCTCTTGAAAGAAATTATGTAAATGTATTATTTCCTGCTGTATTTAGAATAACTTGCAGAATTACTCCGTTTCTTATGGAAAATGTAGTATGTGTAGTCTTTACTCTTTAGATTTTGTTATCTTAGTAATCATACAAGCTAGTTAAGGGCTATAGACAATTCTGTTTCATGCTTGTGTTCTTTTTGCTTAGCAGCAATATCAATTCATTATTATAAAAATATTACAAAATTGAGGTAGAAGAATGGTATTGCAGGCCTCCTGTTAGGTAAGATTTTGGTTTTACAGAATGCTGTAATGCCTTTCCAGTTCCCACTGTAATATCATACAATACCAACTGCATTTCCCGCTGACTTTCTTTGAAGTTTTGCTTAAAATTTAGTAGTGTTAGGTCACCCAAGAATAGCTCCTTGTAAATGCTAGAGATATCTATTGCGAGCTCAAAATTTGAAATTAAAAATAAACACATTTTAAATCAGGGATATTTAAGGGTTTGTCTTCACTTGCTTTTAATGTAGTTATCAGTGAGCTCTCTTGCCCCAAGCTGCCTAGATGAGGGTTGCCTTACCAAAAGTGAAATAGGTTTGCTGTAATGCTGAGATGACAAGCCCTGCTGAGACACAGCCTAGCTTTGTTTGGATTCAGCACCACACATAGATTAATGGCCTAGCTTTTGGACTGGAACTGGCTCATGGTCAGCTGGTTTGAAATAAATACTTGTACCTGCTTCCAAAATGCTCTGTATACCTTCTCAAAATTTTGCTCTTTACTGCTGAGTTTAAACAGTATATCTTTCCTTGAGATCTTTGATGTTTCATCCAGCTCTCACATTTGAACTGCAAAACTGCTCCCTGTTCACAAGGCAGAAAGGGAGTACAGAAGTAACAGCCATACTGTGGAAACAAAGAGATGATGTTTCTGAGGCACCTTTCAGATAAGAATGGAAAGGATCCTTCTACTCACGCTGAAAGAGCAAGATTTTTTATCAGTTGCTAGGCTGAAGAAAGAGGTAGATATGATCTTTCCCAAACACAGGAGAAACTCTTACAGAGAAAGATTTCTGAGAGCCACAAGTTAATATATTCTTTTCTAGCATTGGTAGAATACAGCCTTCATTTTTGTTCAAAACATTTGTATGTGCAACATACAGTACAGATCTGAGCTTCATAGGAGTTTATGTGGCTCCCTGAAAGAGTGGCAATCATAAATGAAAAGTATGACAAGAAGAAATTTCACAGACCATTTGCAAGAGTGTTGCCATAATACCATGAAGAACCACTAAAATGCAGTATCCTTTAACTGCACACTGAACCAGTGTAAGCATTAAAATCATGTGAGCATTTTACTTCAAAAAATTTTAAAGATACCTTTTTTTTGTTTTTCTCTGTTTGAATCAATTTAGATCTGGTTGCACTGCCTGATTTTGGAGCAGGTGCTATGGAAAACTGGGGGCTAATGACTTTCCAAGAATCAACATTGATGTACCTCCCAAGTGATAAATTCACAAGCAGAAAGGCAATGATTGCTATAATTGTGTCACATGAGCTAGGACACCAGGCATGTGGTAAAAAATTCTGTGTATTTATTTGCCTATGAGGTTGTTTCCTTCTGGTTGCTAATGATGCAGTCACTGCTTAGTAGAAGAAAAATAGTGACTTGACAGTAAGGGATGTGAAAACTAGAGTAGTACAAGACTATTTGATCATACGTTCCACTGGTAAATCAATATTAAAAGCAGATTGTGTCATACTGCAGGCTGCATACTGACTGCACAGGACTTATTGGTACAAAATTGTTAATGGGCTTCTTATCTTTTTTCTTACACAGTACCTGAATACTGTACTAGAAAATCCTGTAGGGGTATAGGGATGAAACAGTGCTCTCTATATAGAGAATACTTAGTACTTCAGTAGGAGACTTAATGGACTTCATAAGTATTCTTTTGTAGTGCCAGTGCATGTACATACTGCAAAAGGTACTTGTTTTTCTGTAAGAAACAGCCTGTGGTATTTTAGAACAAAATTAACATGAAAACATTTTACACTGTAGATGAACCTTTTTCCAGTTTTCATAGAGATTTTTTTTTTTTCTTATTTGGTTTGGAATGATAATACAGTTTCACTTTCTTATTGACTACGTTTAATTTACCGTTGTTTGCCAGAGCAACAACTGTTTGCATTTAGTTAACAAAGCAAAAAAGTTTAACTTGGCTGGTGCCCTTGTGTGTCCTCCTGACAAGGTCTGTAACTTTTCAGACCTTCAGATCAGCAAAATGTTCTTATTGCAGGCCAATAAAACGAGTGTCAGCATTTAATTAAAACAAAATTGTAGTTCAAGTTTTTAAGAATTATCAAATAAAATACAAATCTGCAAGTGACCAGTTTTTTGTTAATTGTGAACTGCCAAATATGAGTGCATAGCAGCTGTTGTTGAAGTTTTATTGCTTGCCAGGATAGAGTTTTGCTGATTTTGGAAATGGTTATTTCCCCAGTTCTGTTTATAATTTCCTTGACAATTTCCTCTTATTAAGAACATGGAAAATGTTTTTGTAATTGCTTGATAAATGCCCTGTTTTTAATTAAGGCTTGTTAGGAGCTTTTGGATATTTAAATTTTATTGGAAAGTGTTTAAAATTAAATAGAGTAAAAGAATGACATAAAGCACTGACATCCGTACTTATGCATGAAATTGTGGATGAAACAATTAAAAAATAACTGCCCTGAACCTCTGACTTTTTATAAGGCTCATCTTTTCCTACTGGATTTTCACTATCTGAAGGAATATCCAGCATTTTATCCAACTGACATGTACACATAAAATCCAGTTACTTCAGCATAGGTAGTTTAACCTGCAAAAAATGAAAACAGCAGCCCAAAGAGATGCTGAGGCATTTTTTATTTCTCTTTAAGTGGTTTGGAAATCTGGTTACAATGAACTGGTGGAATGATCTGTGGCTTAATGAGGGACTGGCATCTTACTTTGAGTACCTGGGAGCTACCTTTGTTGAACCTAGACTTTCACTGGTAAGTACCAATGCTTAGTGAAGTAAGCTAAAGTAGCAAAGTCTCAGTATGTATGAAGAAAAGGAAGATGCAGGAGATGGGATGTAATTAGGTCATGGTATTAGTAACTTAATTCCCCAGGGAAAGGCCAGCAGGTCTTGATTCTTCCCTAGAGGACCTCCATCTGCATACCCAGATCTTCTGCAGCTGGCACAGAGGATGTCTGGACAGCTGTGATCCTGCAGTGACAAGGGATTAGTGTTTTGCTGTACATCTGTCATGTAGCAAACTCATCTTTCTCTGCTGGGTCCTGTAGCAATGGTTTGCTTCCCTGGCTATCCAAGTGCTTTTCCAGGCACCTGGTACCTCAGGTATCTTTACCAGGCAGTGACTCCATTGTGCTATTGTGAGTCTGTTTACCCCACTGGGTCCATGGATGTCAGGTTGTAGATAAGGTAAATATAATGCACATATCTAATCTAACAGCAGAGTAAAACTCCTTCCCATTCTGCCCAGATGGGAATAAGCATAAATCACATAGTGTATTAGAAAACACCACAGAATCATAGAATCATAAAATTGCTCAGGCTGGAAAAGACCTTCAAGATCACTGAGTCCAATCTATCATTAAACTCTGAGACAGGAAGATAGGTGCTGCTAATTGTAACCATGAGATGAGGTGAACGTGGCTGTGTAGTCATAAATGTCTGTGCACAGTGCACTCAGCTTCGGAAGAAAGAAGAAGCCATTAGCCTGGGCAGGCCCAAGATGTCAGTCAATCCAGCCAGCTTTTATCTGGCTCAGGTGAAATACCATTTGTCAATTTTACTTTTGTAATTCACCAAAGTACTTAATTACGTACTTAACTGGAAGCTTAATACAGGCCCGTCAAATTCTGTTAGAAGGATTTTTAGGTCATGGGATATGCTAATCTTCTGCTTTGAACTTCAACCACAGCTCACTTTATCCTTGTAATGCAATATATTAATATTGAAAAGTGTAAAGGCCACTAAATTTTAAATTGGAAACAAATCCTTATCTCCTTCTTAATTTTAAACTTTTCATTCAGACACTTGCCTTTCTAAAGATCAACAATTGGCATTTTATTTATGTCTGTAAAGTAAATTTTAATACGGGGCAGTAATTCCATTTGGTAAATTACAGTTATGTGGTGTGTCTTGGTAATCCAAAGTACATAAAACAGGTGTGAGAATACACACACGTCTCCAAGGATGGAGATTCCACCACCTCTCTGGGCAACCTGTGCCAGTGCCCAACCTGTGCTCGGTCACCCCCAAAGTGAAAAAGTGTTTCCTAATGTTCAGAGGGAACCTCCTGTGTTTCGGTTTGTGCCATTGCCTCTGGTCCTGTCACAGGGCACCATTGGAAAGAGCCTAGCTCCATCCTCCTTACATTGTCCCTTCAGGTATTTATACACATTGATGAGATTCCCCACTGAGCCCTCTCATCTCCAGGCTGAACAGTCCCAGTGCTCTCAGCATTTCCTCATAGGAGAGATGCTCCAGTCCCTTAAATCATCTCAGTGGTCCTTTGTTGGACTCCCTGTAGTATGTCGATGTCTCTCTTTTATGGGCATCGGACCCAGCACTCCAGGTGTGTCCTCACCAGTGCTGAGTAGAAGGGAAGGATCATCTCCCTCAACCTGCTGGCAATGCTCTTAATGCCAGGATACCATTAGCCATGTTTGCTGAAAGGCTCATGTTCAACTCCCATGTCCTTCGTGTCCCCAGGTCCTCTTTCACAAAGCTGCTTTCCATTTGGGTGGCCCGCAGCACATGCTGGTGCTTGGGGTTCCTCTTGTCCATCTGCAAGACTTTGCACTTCCTCTTGTTGAACTTCATGAGGTTCCTATCAGACCATTTCTCCAGCCCATTCTGTTCCCTCAGGTTGGCAGCATCATGCTTCAGTAATGAATACACCCTTTGGTGTATCAGTCACTTCTTCCAGTTTTGTAGCATCTGCAAACTTGCTGAGGGTACACTCTGCTCCATCATCCAGGTCATTAATGATGATGTTGAACAGGACTGGGCCCATTATTTGTCCCTGGGGCACACTCCTGGTTGCTGGCCTCCAACTTGACTTTGTGCCACTGATCACCCCCCAGGTACAAACTGAACCCTGAAAATTAAATTTGCTGGCTTTTTTCAAGGGGAAAAATTGGTCAACAAATTTGATCCTGTTAATTTAAAGCCTGTGTTCTTGTCCTTCAGAAGTAGAAGTGCTCAAGGTGGCCTGCAGTGTTTTTAAAACTTAAATTTTTTTCTTTACCTTTGTAATTGCAAATCATGTCATTTTCCATCCCATCCTGTGACAGATACTCAGCTGGGGGAAACTGGGTCAAATTTGACAAAAAGAGAACTTTGCTGATTTACACAAAAGGAACCATTTTCCCTCCATATATTTCACTGGGTTACATCAGAAATACTGCATAGTTAAGCCTTGCTAGCTTGGGTTTTAGATCATTGCTCAGGGTTGCAGCAGGAGGAACAGAATTTAGAAGGAAACTGCTGCCATATTAATGACATAGAGATGTAAAGGAGATAACAGGTCTTCAGTTTCCAGTATTTGTTATTTGCTGTTTAATATAGTTGATTTATTTTTTCCTGAGGATTACACTATAATTGTCTTTGTCAGGCACAAGCCCACAGTCTTCTCTGATGCGAAATTTTTACTGATTGCTAATGTTGCATGTGGAAAATATTAGGATTGGGTACACAGTGCCTTAATGGGAAGGTTAGGGAGGGGGAAAAGGATTGTTCCTTGTTTATTGACAAGACTATTTCTGTAAGTGGCAATCATAGATTCATTTAGGTTGGAAAAGACCTCTAGGATCACCAAGTCCAACCTTTGCCCAACATCTCCCTGACCCCTAGACCATGTTGCAAAGCGCCACTAATCCCATAATCTATATTCTTTCCTGAGAATAAGTATTTTCTGTTCGGATCATTTAGATTTATTTGTATTTTTCTTGCAGGATAAAATCTTTTATGATCATGTCGTACAACCTGTCTTACGGGAAGACAATGAAATAGGAGTTCGATCACTGTCAGAGAGTGAAGACAAGATCAAAGGATTATTTTCTTTAATGTCTCTGTTTGACAGCATCACATACAACAAGGTTAAATAATATAAAATTCTTCCTATTTGTTGTATATTCTAAACTAATGGTGCAAAGTAGGTTTAAGAGAAACTGTTGAATCAACAGTGCTTTTTGTAGGTTGTTTTGTCATTAAAATTTGCTTCTGCTGCACATGCAGATTTGCTGGATGTTGCAAATCTATATAGCTGTGAAAGAAACAGTGAAAACATTTTTAACCTCAGTGAAATATGAAGCATAGGAGTAGCCTGAGTAACTTCTCTGGAATAAAGTTTGAAAAAATATTGCAATAATAATTAATGTTTTCTCATAGCTTTTTTTTTCCACTCCAGGGGGCTTCTATTACCTGGATGCTTTCTGGTTTCCTGACTGAGAAGTTGTTTATCAAAGCACTTACAGTAAGTTTGAAAAACAAATGCCTTCATCTTGATTTATAAGCTTGAAAATGACAGTTGTACAAATTGCTGTTTGTCTTGCTGGTGTTTTTCATTGAACCCTCATGAATTCTGATGCTTTTGTTTCTATACAGTCGTATCTGAAAGAGTTTTCCTTCTCAAATGCTAACCAAGATGATCTCTGGACCCACATACAGATGGTACTCATTTAATCTCTAGTGTTCTTGCTCTGGTATTTGGCA
Source organism: Brachypteracias leptosomus (assembly GCA_013401335.1). Lineage (NCBI taxonomy): Eukaryota > Metazoa > Chordata > Aves > Coraciiformes > Brachypteraciidae > Brachypteracias > Brachypteracias leptosomus. The sequence continues at coordinate 40,629 of VYZX01012185.1, forward strand.
CAGTCCAAATTTAGGTTGTATACTATTTGTAGAAGGCTGCACTGGAATTTGGTTATCCCTAGTACGGTCTTTCACATAAAATTTGCTTTTCTGGCTCTTTCAGCTAATGTCTTCAGAAGTGTTTTCTGCTTTACTGCACCTGAGATCAGTGGAGCTGAGTACAAGGGGTAGCAAGGTGGAGGGCCAGGTGGACTTTTGAGTTTCATGGAGATTGCCTAATCTTACATGAAATTGCATAGCCTGTTCTTCTGGATCTTAAGTTTTGTTGTTGCCAGGTCAGAGCCTATGATGCTCTTGAGCTTCATGATCAAAGCTGCTGATGTGTCACAGATCCAGCAAAGTCTGTACCCAGGGCAGTAGCTCAGCATTTCACACTTTGCTGGTTTTGTCAGAAATCTGAATAAGAAAACAGGTACTAATCATAGGTTTGTTTTTTTTTTTAAATTGCAGACTCAGTCTTAGGTTAAGAATGAGAGTGCAATGATTTCAGATATGCAAGGCTGTCACATCTTTTAAGCTAACAGAAACTGTACCAATTCACACTAGTTGGGAGTCTAGCTTTGTATCTTTTCAACTTGTCTTTACTATTCAGTTTGTTCATTAGGTAATCACTTAAAAATCTTTGTGTTCTGGCAGCTTTATTTCAATGAAATTAACAAATCAAGTCTGTCATAGCCATACAAGGGTGTAAGGTGCTAAAACTTAAAAAGGTTAGCAGTCAAATTATAAGAATGAGAAAGGTCATCTCAGTATTTCATAATTACTTAAAAGGCTTATGTTATTTTTATTATAATGTAAATAATGTCATTGGACTTTGTTATATTGATTTCTTGCATGAATCAAAGACCAGCAAACTGCTAACCAGCAGTTATGTTTTCTCTGATATGTTAGAACAACCACTAGAATGTTGCTGAAGCAGTATCAGTAAGTAAGTAAGTTTAACATAAATATTTATAACTTCTGTTCCTCTTGCAGGTTGTAGATTCCCAGGATGAAGTTCAGTTGCCAGCATCTGTAAAACAAATAATGGATTCCTGGACATGCCAAAATGGTTTTCCAGTTTTAACATTAAATCTAACCACTGGCACAATTAGTCAGGAGCAATTTCTTAATAAAAAGAATGAAAACAGTACTGATTCTTATAAGTATGTTTATCTTTTGTTTTTATTGTATATTTATACCCTGTATTTTGCAGGAAACTCTTCAGTTAGGACATTATATTTTGAACTTCTGTTTTTTCAACTTTATGTTTTTCCTGTCACAGGCTTTCAAGTAAAATCTGTTTGAGACTGAGTTTGCAATAGTTATGCAAGCCACTTGTTTTGCCAAAAGGTTGCTTTCCTCTGGAGGAGTGACTTTTCCAGCCACATAATTTCTTTGTAAGGACAGACGTAGGCCATGAATAGGTTGCAGGGCAGGGTTTTGCCTGGCATTTACTTCTTTCCTCATCTCTCACTTGTACCGACTGCAGACTTGAATGAGCCATGCTGTAGCTTCTTTCCAGTGCACATATTCCCAATCTCTTCTGCTTGGCAAGGATAAAGGGGTTATATTTAAGTACTTCTGTAAATGACCTCCTTTTCAGAAAGTCGCAAATTCCTGACATACAGCTCTGAAGTTCCTGACAGCATTGCCCAGTGCTTGGTGCTTTTGAAAGCTGCCTTGCTTATTTAGATGCCTAAAAACAGTGATAGAAGGAGGTGCCTTTGGTCACCCACTTTGGAAACTCGTAGCTAGGGCTTGAACTTTCATGAAATTCAGCAGTTCTCGTGAGAGTTGGGATGCATTGACAGGGCCCATGAGATGAATTCTCCTGCAGAGAAAAAATACAAAGGAGAGCAAAACCAGAAGCAGTTATTTCTTTGCTGGTATTGCTGGTTGTACAAGCAGTCAAAAGAAATTTTCACAAGGACCACGGTTTCCTTTGCTCCCAATCTCTAGGAATTGCAAAGCATTAGTCCATTCAGCGTTTTTGGTTAGCTCAGATGAATAACTCCAAGTTACAAATATTAACTCCTTTACTGTAGTTAGCAAGAAGCAATACCATGTGAATGTAAGAAAATCCACAGCATGTATTACAGAATTTTTAGGGTTTTGAAGCTTTCATCTGTTTTTGCCAGGCATTTTACATTCCCTCAGAAAGGAAATTACAGTTGTCAGAATTACAGTTGTTGCTTGCCTGGGACATTTCTCAGTAGGCAATCTTCTGAAAAGCAGTTTTATGTTCTTCTGAAATAGGGTGAAGTGTAGTAAATGAGGAGAATAAAATTATTACCTGAAGAAGGAAAGCCTGAGCACAAAGATACAGTGGTATTCAAATACTTTACATTGAACAATATTCTAGATACAAGTGCCTACTTAAAACCATGCTAAAACTCCCTTATCTTTGATACACCTAAGTGTTTTTCCACTAACTGATGAGGTTTTGTGCATCAGAGGGGAGAGAGAGTTGATGGAGATTCTTGTAAGAAGAAACTCATCAGCAATCTAGATTAACATCAGCTGAGAAGGTTGTGTTTTTTTAAAGCATGAGAATTAATTATATTATCTGGTTTTTTTGTTTGTTAAGTAACACATGGATTATTCCTATTTCTTGGATGAGAAATGGATCATCACAACCCTTAATGTGGCTGGGTAAAGGCAGCAGTAAGTATTATATTTGTTCACACATGCTAGATAAAACCAACTGATAAAAACACAACTCTGTAAACAGAGGATATATTTCAGTTGAATAGGGAGATAAAAATTTATTACAGATTTTCAATTAGGCTAATAGATTGGTTTCTTCTGTGTTGCATCAAACTTCAGTGTATGCTTTTACTAATACAGCAGAAAGCATATTATGAGTAGAGATTTCCACAGTAATTTTAACTTTATCATTTTTTACACAAATCCAAACTTTTAGCTCCTCAATTATTCTTACCCCAGCAGAACCTGTTGATGTCAATGACAGCTTTTGAGTATAGGTAGAATCTCAGCTGTGATACATCAGAAAATGATCAGGTCAAGTAGTAGATACAAAACTGAAAAAACTTAAAACCAGCTGTGTGAAGTAACCCAACATTGTCACACATGGATATCTGTAAAACCAGAAAATGAATAGTTTTAACACTTGTGTGAGGGACAGAAAATGATGGTCCATGTAGGTCCACGGTGGAAGAATTACAAGCTGAACTCAGATGCGAGATCCCTGTCGTGGCCCAACTGCAGACTATAGGGTGGAACGTGTGAGGAATAGAAAATTACAAGCTGGACTTTGCCGTGAGAAAGTGGCCTTGGGAGAGAGTTACAAACTAGATTTAGCCATTGGAAAACAGGTTGTTTTGAACAACAATAGACTCTGGGTTGTTGTGGACAACATGTAGGAATCTGGTAACCGCTGTTAGTTAAGCAGATCATGCACCTGCAAACATTGTCTCACAGGCTGGCCATGGGTGAGATGATGTTTTGCCAGTATTTTTCCAAAATCTGCTGAGTGTAAAGGTCCGACCCAGGGCCGAGATGGAGCAGCAGGGAGGGGGGAGGTGACGGAGAGAGAACGACCACAATGTACGAGGGACGCCTTGGCTCGCTCCGTACGATCCCTCATCTCCTTCTTCTCAGCAATGATCCGGATCGTCCTATTTACTCTCTTCTTCAGCGGTCTTTCGCCAGGAACGGGGTTGGTAGGATTGTCCTAACGGGGAGCGCACAGCCGCTTATGCACAGTCTGCAGCTGAGCAGCTGCTCTTAAAGGGACACACGTACTGTTCGCTGCTTGGCATGGAGCAGGCTTTTCTCAGAGGGGAATGCACCGTACTAAGTATCACTTTTACAGAACTATAACAGAGCAATAAATCTCACTGTTTTTCTCACTAAGTATTGTGCCCTGAGTGAGTTTGTGCACAGAGATCCTCTCAAACCTTGAACAACACTGTTTAACTTATTTTATTTATACAAATTAAATGCAAATATACTCTTATCAAAAGCGTAGGGTTTTTATTCCTCTGAATGCTTTAAAGTTAAACAAACCAGTGATTGCTAAGGTGAAAAATCAGGAAATTTGTGGAAAAGAATTGTTAGGCAGCACTTCCTTGGAAGGATTAGTGTCGTTTGCAAACCTTGTATTATTGAAGTGACTCGAATTCTGTTTCCTTACCCATCATGTGTCCTAGGAGCTACAGGAGGGTTTTTTAAAAAAAAAATCATGTTGCATCTGCCTCAAGGCAGATAGCAAAGTAAAAATTCAGTTAATTTTAAAACTTGTATTTGAAAGCCATGTATCAAACTTACCACACCCTATTCAGTCACGGAACTTGCATTCATATATTAAGTTTTAAAAAATAATAATTTTCTTTTTCACTTTTTGATGGATAAACAAACCAAATGTTTTTTTACGACATTAGAAATGTAAGGATAATTTAAAATTCAGTTACCATTTTGTTCTTGGGAGATTGAAATGATTTCTGACAGAAAACTGTTACGTTGTCATGCAGAGGTATTAATCAGAGTGGTTTTCATGTCTGAAAAGCGGATTCAGACAACAAATTCAATTTATTGTGGTGTGCAATAAGCCAAAAATCACACACGCAGGAGAGACAGTGCTTATTTATTCCAGAGCTGCATGAGCCTGGGTGCGCGGTGGTCTCCCACAAATCAAGGCCCCCAGCATTCTGTATCACTAATTGTTTATATACAAAATGTTAATTATTCAGCTTTCTAATACATGTGCATTGTTATTCATCTATATGATTGGTTAAAATAGCCTCACTTGCTGGGTAAATGACTACTCATGCTCTATCCCTTGTTCTTTTGAGGAAGTGGTATAATTTGGGTAGGTGGTCTGTGAGTCAGTGGTCACAATCTCCCCCTGCTGCCTTTACCTTCCTCTCAGTTACTGCAGATTTTTTGCTGACTTCACATTTCTTCTGATAATTCCCCGGTTCTGAGTGCCTTTTGGGGAGGGTTTTTGTTTTAATCAGTTTTTCCAAGCTCTTCTTCAAGGGCCTAGTTGTTAGTTCTTACAATTCATTGATCAAAACGAATATTTCGCTATCACTTGGCTCCTCACCACCAGCTCATATTTCACCGGCCATGGTAACTCTTCTACTTTGTTGTTTTGCTAATTGGGAAAATTTGTTGTCTGCGATATGTCAGTTTTGGTAAGTGAATATGAAAGATTCAGTACAAACTATAGCTTTAACTTGAATTTTGGAATAGTTGTTTCAGTGACATAACAATACATAAAGAGGAAGCATCTCAAAAGTGATTTTGCATATGTGTATTTTTGCTGCAAAGAGCTTTGCAGGCACTAGTTTATCTTACTTCTCAACAGGTTAAATTAAACTCCAAGCTGAAGCTGGGCTGCTACCAGCAGCTGAGCTTGATTCAGTGCTGCACTGGACAGTGTTAAAAGCCTGTCCTGTTGGTTTAGGGCTCCTCAGGCAGTGTCTACATATTTATCTTCTGCTGTGCACAGAATACAAAATGATCTATTTTCATGTCACTTTACAGAAATGTTTCCTGAAATGCAAGTATCAGAGTCAGAATATGACTGGATCCTGTTAAATGTAAATTTAAGCGGCTACTACAGAGTGAACTATGATCAATTAAACTTAAAAAGATTGGCACACTTACTTGAAAATGATCCAAAGGTAAGATCATATTTGTTTTCTCAAGTTTATAAACAGACACTCTCCATGTATTTCTTCTTGCAGTTCTTACCAGTAAGCATATTGCTGAAGACCTGGAATAATGATAAACTTGCATATCACATAAAAAGAAATGATTCACCATTGAACCACTACAGTCACTGGCAGCCTTCCATATTAGAATATGAACAGGCCCAAATAGTTTCATATAGTCATGAAAAATAACTTAACATGAGATTCTGTCTTCAAAGTTGTTTTAACAGCTTGTGGTTCTTCCAGTCTCTTAAATTTGTCTCAAAGAATTATCAGCATGGATGTGTGACTGAGCTTTATCTGCTGTTAGGTAACCATGGAGAAGAAACACTGAGAGAAAGGTTTTTGTTTCACATTTCCTCAAATCACAATATTTCTTCTAGTGAAATTAAAAAAAAAATTTAAAAAAAATCACCTGACTTGATTCTTTTGATTGGTTTTGTGGGTTTTTTTTAACCTCTGACTTGCCAGAGCTTGGACTGAAAGTAAAATCGGTACAGAACTGCCTGCCTATACCTGTGGCTGTATATGGGATTGCATAATATTTAATGTTTCTTAACCCTGGAGCAAGCCAGAGGCTCCAGCAGTAATATTGGCTTATTGATTTTGGTAACAGCAGTGAGAAAGCTTAAGCTTTCAGCATGATAGTTGTCAGTGCAGTCAGACAACTTCTCCAGAAGGTCTGGACATGAGGCTGATCAGAGCGTGGTTAAACCTTTTGACAGCACACTGGCTTCCTTTCTTCTAGGCTTTTTCTTTTTTTCACAGCAAATCTAAGCTAGCAGGAAATTAAGTGTGTGCTGAGTTGGGGCTGTTTTTTGGCACCGGTTGGTGGGAAGGTTTGCTTGAGCAGCAGCTGAGCTGAAGGGGTGAGGGAAGCAGGGAGGAGATGAGCAGGGACTGGTGGTTCTCGTGAGAGCATGAACTGTAGGGCAAAGCCATGGTTCTGCCTCTGTTGATTAATTAATGATAGCACCAGACACTCTGCTCTGCACCGAGTATGTATTCTGAACTGAAGCCTCAAAAGGAAAAAGTGTACCAAAATGATTTAACTAGGATGGTTTTAAGAAATGTAGTGTTTCCATATTTTAACTTTCATGATGGCATGCCACTAAGAGGAGTCTTGAAATTTCATGCTTAATGTACTGTAGCAATGTATCTATAGATAAATATATTATGTAGCTGTACATATATTTATATATATAAAAGCACATACATCGTTTCAGCTTCAAGTGCAGGATCAATTTTACGATGTTTTGTAGATTTTTGCTTAGGAAAAGTGTTAGGGACTTGTCTTATCCTTCTGAAACATAGTAAAGCTTTTTTAAACTCTTAGTGATGTGTTTAGATCTATTAACACCACATGAATGCTTTCTGCAGGCTATTCCCGCTGTTAGCAGGTTCCAGCTGATAGATGACGGTTTTGCATTGGCACAGTAAGTATGTTTCAAATATGTCACAGAAAATGATTAAACTATGTGACTGCATTGAGCATTGGTACTTCTGCTTTGTTTATTCCTACCCATATGTGCTTCACAAGAGCAACAACTGTTTTGACAAAATGGTAGAGGAATTAAGTATTTAATCCATTCTTCTGTCAGTGCTGAGAGATTTCTTTCAAAATTTCTTTTAACATTTATTCCAACTCTTAGGAAATATTTTAAATAATGGCAATGTCATGGGTTTTTTAGGGACTAACCTGGATTTTTGTTTCTGAATGAACATTCTGAATTTTCGTTAATTTATTCAGGGCTGTCTCAGCGGTGCTGTCGTGCATCACTCTTAATACCTCTTTCATTTCCCTTGCTGATGGATGACTCAGTTGTTCATGACTGAGATGCTAGAGGGGTCAGCAGTAGTGTAAGGAGCTGAAGAATGTCTGTGCCTCAAATATAACAGAGATCCCGAAAGCATCAGACACCTGTGATGTGGGAGCTTGGGGAGGAGGTGGCCAAAGCATTCTGCCTGTGCCTCAGAGCCTGTAGAGGTACCTCTGAGAGGGGGAAGTGAAAATTCCCATTCCTCCTCTCAGACAAATGTTCTTTTTATAAGCAAGCTCAAAACTAGTATTTCATAAGGAATGTAACTGTGAAGTGTAGAACTGTGTAACTACACTAGAATGTTTCTGTTGTGGAGGAGAGGGGCTTGAATTGGAATTTTATTGGGAAAAAAATAATTCCATACTAATTCCACACTGAGGCACAGAAATGCCAGGCTGAAGTTGTTAATTCCATGAATAGTGTGTATGTGATTAAATTGTTTTATATTTACAATAATGTATATTCCACAAAAGAACCTGTAATTAAAATGGTTAGCAATAAAAATACAAATGTATTATAACTCAAAATAGTGCTCTTTTCCTTAATTTTGTTCTAGTGAGACGGATGCATGCTGTACACATGCCTTTACCGTGTCCTGCAGACACAAGCAGATACAGTCTGCATACTGCTGTGCTTGTACCATGATAGTCTTATTACTTAAATAGTGGCACTGTGTCCTATAGTAAATGTTTTGAGAGTTAGCTCTTAAAAGCACCATTGTTTTATATATATATTTTATTTTTCCAATGTCTTTTCTAGGTCACTTACCGTGAAGTATCCTGATGTTTTATTATCAATTGCATAAATAGATATTTGTGGTAGATAATTAATATGACTAGGTATGCTCAATTGTATAGTTTTTTATTATTATTTTCAAATAGGTTTGGATACATTCAGATTGAAACAGCGCTTGAACTAACAAAATACCTTGCCAGAGAAGATGAACTCTTCATCTGGAATATGGTATTGTTAAACCTAGTACCTGAGAATTTGGAAAGTACTCTGAAGAACTACAAAGTATATCCTCTTTTAAAGGTATTACCGTTTTGTTAGTTAGCAAAGATACTAGACCATTTAAATAAAACAGACTAAAATGAGTGCTTTTTAACTTTTCAAGAATGTGATGATAACTGTGATGGGTCATAATTCTTGTCATTCCCTTTGCATGATTTTGTTGACTTTTTTTTTAAATAGGAGGAGGTACTTATTTGTGTATGTTAGTCAATGATCAGTATCATTGAATCTTGAACATTTTTTATTGTAAAGAAGAAATATATTCACATTTTTTATATTAAGCTTGATCTTAGTTTTTTGTAAAACTAAGGATCTGCAAAATACAACTATCAGTCACTAATAATCAGCATGTAAGTAATGGAATAACACTGCTATGTATAAAGGGCATATGGTATGTATATGCTCTATGGTTTTTACTGCTTTCCAGTTCATCTCCTTGTAGAAAAAGAAGGAATTGGGTTTGGATACTAAATGAGACAATTGTCTCCCATATTTGAGCTACCTGAGATGATACTGTCTTATTTATTTCCTTGACATCTATTTGAACAAGATTTCACATTTTTTAAAAGTACAATCCCACAGTAGTAATTCTCTTAAGTTCTAAAAGTAAAGGTATGTTTAAAATATTTGAGAATAATGAAGTATTTTCTATTGGTAAGTTCTTTTTCTCCAAGAATGAGCATTTGTTCTTCTTCATAAAGAGTTAGAGATCCTAGTGATGTGAAATGGTAACTTCCCAGTTTGAATGGATGTACAGGTGTACTGAATTTTAGACCAGATTTATACACTTTATTTTTATGTGCCGTGTTGTCAAGGAATTAATAGTGGTAAATATTTAGGATAAATCTGAGTAAGTAAAGAAAAATACAATAAAATAAAAACTTGCATCTAAATTAATTTTTCTTTCCCTTCTTTTAAAAGAAATACCTTTTAAAGAGAATGTTGCCAATATACCATTATTATGCAGGTTTTGTTCATCAAAATGTTGATGCTTTGGAGGATGACTATTTTGCTCAGTAAGTACTCTACTTTCCTCAAAAGTTTTTTCTGATGTGATTGGATCTGATATGCTGCGGTTTGCCTCTGTAAATTTAAACACAAGATACAGGAAAAAGGCTCTAACTAATTTGAATACAACTGAATTGTTATTTTTACTGTCCTGTAAGTATGTGTTACTTATGATGACATCTCCAGTGAAACTGCAGTTTCAGGGTAGTTTGGGATATTTTCAGTCTATTTAGTGAGCATAAAAAATGATAGTTTAATTGTCTGAATGGTAGCTTTTGGTTATTGGAGAACAGGCTCAACAGGCTGCTGCTAGTTGGAAAAAAACAGCAGTAAACTTCAGATGTGATTTATGGATCAATCACTAGAACTTTAAAGTACTTCATTTTGCAAGGCCACAGTCTTGAATGTCAGAGCTATTTGGACTAGATGCAGCTAGTCTCTTAAAACTACCAAGAGTGATATAAACCACATAAAAAGTTAAGAAAAATTACAGTATGTTGATAGCCTCGCTAATGTCCATGAATAGTGATGTCAGGAATCCATTATCTGTAGTTCAATTACAGTTTTTCCTATTCTTAAACTTCAATTGTTTCTATTAGAGGTTCTCCTGGGTTAATGGCATCATGTTCTGAAACTGTGCTGGTCAAGTACAGTTCAAGTACTCCAGATGTGGAATACATATCTTTTATTTTTGCTATTTTGGCTTTCCTTCAAGAGTGTATTTGGAAAAACTTTTTGCAACAGCGTGCTGGCTGGGCCTCCAAGACTGTTTGAACCTGTCCTCTGAACTGTATGCTAAGTGGATGGACGATCCTGAGTACAAGTAAGAATGATAGTGTGCTCTTTGAGGTGTGCATGCCTGAGTGAGGTGGAAAGTTAAATGGCTCTTACATGAGGGAGGCAGAATGAGAAATGCTCCCATAAACTGCTCTTGTTTCTTGACAGAATGTCAGTATTTAAGCCTAATTGTACCCTCCTCTCCCCTTCTGCCTCTTCCCCAAATGCCAGCTTTATGATGATTTCATAATTACTGCTTTTTACATAGACTTTACAGGCTGGGCGATGCAGATTTTTGCCATGAAGACCCAAATCTGTTTAGCCACATAACAGGTGAACCTCAGATTAGTGCTAATATCCTGTATTGTCCAGTCGCTTTGCTGCAGTACAGCCTTGGGGTTATCATGTATATCAACTCAGTTTCTAAGCTCTTAGTAATACTAAGTGAAATGAAGTTTGTATGATACAGGAGTTCACCCATGGTGAGCCCATCAGGTTGCCTTGTATGTTCTGTATTCACGTAAAGGAGCGCTGGGGACAGCTGCCAGTTCTTATGCTAATACTGGAGCCTAATGGTCAAGTTTCTGATCTGGGAGGATGGAGCCTGTGCTCTACCAGGATAAGACTTTTTGTATTTGAGTATTACATTGTTAAAGAAATTTTTGATGTATTGAAATTCTTGTTCTCTTTTCCTCCCTCTTTGTTTTGATGTTTTCCTATGCAATAGTCAAATAGTATTGGCACAGGTGAGTGAATATTTAAATTTTTTTTTCTTTTAATTTGTTATAGTTGTAATAAATATTTTGTTGCTACTTGTATCTGTGTTGATATATGTAGTTGGCTAAGTATATTAAATTTGTACTTATATGTTTGTGGGTTTTTAAATAGATACGTAGTGATCATCCTCATAAAAACTAAATTGTGCTTTGCAGTTAAAGTGAAAAGTTTAAATAGCCTAAATACATTCTTTTATGGTTCAGAGAGAATGTTCTTGCCATCTCACACTAAAAGCAACAATGCTATGCTGAATTCTCAGTCCATTTTTGAAGTAGTTACCTATTGTCCTCTATTAATAGTATTTTAAATACTTTTTTCCTGGTAGAATACTGCATATCTTATCTGAGTTGAAGAGCTGAAAAGTCTGTGAAATGTATTAGCTGATCTGATTTTGAATTAAATGGAGAAAATTAATTTTGGTGTCCTTCCTGGACTTATGCTGAGATAAGTTTAAAGGGACTTTATAGACTCACACTACACATGGCTATAAATGTGGAAAAAAATGCAACTATGAATTTTATTAAGTGAAAAAAATTATCATATTTTAATTAAAAAACCCATAGGAGATAGGACGCTTCTTAGGTTTCAAATAACAGAGCACAGTTCCTATTCAGTTACAGAGGAGGCTTTTCATATGCTGGATAGAAAAGGAGAAGGACACAATAAACTTTTGACTCATATTTCACAGACAGATCCCTCTAGATGCTCTGATGTTTTCCATTCTGAGAGTAAAATTCATAACAGCACGCTGTAACTATTCTGACAGAGGTAGAACCCAGTAGGATTCTAACATCTGTGGAAGGGAGTTTCCCTTTCAGAGAAGGTGATCAGCTTTCAGCTGAACATTTCCAGACATTTCCTGGCAGGACTTAACTGGACTTGATATGGTGCATTTTTATCTGTTCCGTGGAGATAACAAGCCAAGAGCTGTTATTCCAAGCCAGTTTCTGTTTTACTCTTTTTTGCTTATAGGAGTGCAGTGGAGCTAGCTAAATTAATGTATTTCCCTGTGGTGCTGTTCTGATGTGTCTTCTTTTGAAAGAAGGAAAAGAGTCTAGAGGGAGGGACAATGTTGCTGTACATTTTAGTTATTTACTAAAGGTAACCATATACTCCTGTTCCTTGAAAGTTAAGAAATCACTATTGTCACTTCTGCACTGGCACCAGGAAAATGTAAAATAATCCACCCTTCTTCCCAGCAGCTTTTTGCATCTTCCCCAAGATACAGAAATTAAAGGATCCTGGCAGGCCAGTATTATCAAACAACACAAACACTCCCAGAAAAAATATCTAGATTCGTAAATCCCATCCCTCATCTGGTATAACCTCAAGCTCCAGAGTCCCTCTGGACCACAGTGGACTTGATCTGTGAACTATACATTAATCATTTCAAGGCCACCATAGATGTCACCATCCAGTAGACCGTTGTCCTATAGTAGGCTGCTTGTATATCCTTCTTTGAATGCTGAACATCAGAGCTGCAGCCAGATGATACACAGAGCTTGTCTATTTGCTCTTCACCCATGACAACTTTACACTCAGTAACCAACATCTTCTTGAAACTATTGGAACAGCTGCAAGTAGCAAAATAAATAGCTGTATTCTAGCCGAAGCAGCTTTACCCTGTTATCACCCTAGCACAGCCTCTTTCTGCAAAATTATGAAATATTTAAAGAAATTACTAAACCCTGTAATTCAAATAAGGGATTCCTCACAGAACTATTCTTTACCTTGACATAACCACTCAGTCTCAGAAAGCATTACTCTTAGAGGAAAATCCCTTATATTCCAGCACATATCCAGGTAAATGAATCCAAACTATTTTTTGCAGTAAATATAAAACATGCCCACACTTGCTGTTGCTATGCCACTGAAATCTTCCACCCACAACAGGACTATCAAAATCTCTGCATCTTGAATTTTCATTTCTTAAAAAGTGATGTTTGTCATGCAAAACACCCAGCTGTCTCCTTCATTCTTAGTCCTTCATAGTTTCCAGAGTTTATAACTTAATTGTCTCTATGTTTTGCTTTGAAGATTGCTGTCATATAGCCTTCCTTCTGACTAATATTGTCTTTCTCCTGATATCATCTCCATTTTCTCTAGGATGGTTACTGAAACTCAGAGGAATTTTAATCAAATTATATTTAAATTTGAATTTCCTGTGTCCATTTTTGGACCTGAAGAATGGCTTTTGTGACAAGAAACCTGTCTGTTTTTCCAAGTCTATCTCCTGATCTAATGGAATATAGATTTTACACCTCTACTTACAATCTTGGTCTTGTGTACCACTAAACAGATTAACAGTATGCTATTGGGAAGTTGAAACATTTAATTTGTAGCAATGGAACCCATTGTCCTACAGAGAATTAGTCCAAAATACCATTGATTTAGACTGTTTTCAGTTAGTCTGCATAGTAGAATATATTGCTGTCGCTGAAAAGCATTGACAATGTCTTAGTGTCAGGGACACATCATTGCCACAGGATAAATTTTATATTCAGCCTTAGCATATGGAGTGTTACATGGATAATTTTTGCATTTAGTTTTTGTTATGAATTTCATCACGATGTTGAGGACTTTCTCAATGGGTTGGGGGTAATAGGAGGCCCTCTGTTGCATGGAGAAATGTCCCTTTTGTTTCCATTTGTGCTGCACATAACTCTTCCAACTACATACATTGATTGAAGAAACTTTGAAAGGACTTGTCTGCTTATATGCAGCCATACACTCTTTAATGGTGTGATCCATGTCCTAGGCTGTGATGTGAAAGAGTGGCAGTGACAATGTATGTACACAAAATAGGTTGGTCCAGCTGTTAAAAAAAAAAAATTGATTTGCCTTTAAATGACATGCTTTTAAAATGTTTAAATAGTGAATAAAGCAATCAAATTTCCTAGCTTTTATTTTGATTGATATTTTATATTTCCTTTCTTGTGTATCTTTTAACTGTAAATAAACATTTGTTTTCTGTTATGCATGATGCACTGATTTTGACTTTACAACAATACAGTACCTTTTAATCTTTTGCTCTGCAGAATTCCCTTTTTAATTAGAAGAGCGGTCTCCTGCTATGGTGTTGCAGTGGGAAGTGATAAAGAATGGAATTTTGCATGGAAAATGTATAACCATAACGATTCCACAGAGGAAGAGAAAGACATCCTGCTCTCTGCCATGAGCTGTGCCAAAGAGTCATGGCTGCTGTACAGGTGACCTTGATCAAAGTATATCTTTGTGTATATGGAAGTAAATCATACAATAACAAATAATTTACTGTGCAAACCTGATGGAGGTTTGCCAGCCCCAGAGGCATCTGTTTTCTAGACCACTGTAAGAATCTTAAGAGTTTTCTTCCAGAGAAAGTATTATAGACAGAGCAAACACAAATTATCCTTCCTTGGGTACAACATCCCAGATGCTGGTAATCACTGAGAAAGGGATTTCCAGAGCCGGTAACTAGTGTGTCATATCTAACACTGGGCCTGTCTTCTGTCAATATATCTAGTGACCTCTTTGAGCTAAGATTGTACCTTCAGGCTTTATAGCAGACTATGGCATCATATCCCAAAATATAATTGCATGTTGTATGAAAACATACTTCCATTTGGATTGTTTTAAACTTATTTTATGTTGTTTTTTAACTTGGAACCCATTGGCTGCCCTTAACTCTCTGCACTGTAAGAAATAGTAATTATAATTTGCTTTGACATTTTTCCCTGCCATTTATGCTTCTATGTAATTTTCCCATACTCCTTCTCCTCCACTTATTTTGTTTTCAAACTAAAGTGTCATAGTCTATTTAGCTTCTGTGTGGAAGCCAAATCACACAGGTTAAGGGCAAAAATGAAAATAGGCAAGCCAATCAAGCTGTTCACCATTTAAGTGCAGACTCATATTGAAAAGTAATTTTTAAAAATTTCCAGCTTCATAGAATCGTAGTATTGTAGAATATCCTCAATTGGAAGGGATCCATGAAGATCATAGAGTCTAGCTCCTGACTCCATGTGGGGTAACCTAAAAGTTCAGCCATATGCATAAAAATGTTGTCCACATGCTTTCTGAACACAGTTTGAAATACTGTATTTATTGTATTTTACTGGTATCCATATAAAATCTTTTCACTTTATCAAAAAGATGTTGAAGCTGAATTCCTAATCTATCATGTCAACGCTCCCTAAAGAATTCATCAAAGGACAGAAGTTTGCCAGTGATGGCATAAAGAATATTTATCCTAGAATTGACATAAACTGAATAGGTCTAAAACTCTGAAAATAGCAGATATGTTCTGCCAGCCACCTGCTCTTGTAGTATTGGTCATTTGAGAAGACAGAACAAGTATGCCTGAAAAAAAGGCAAGATGAGTTGCAAAGAGATGTCCAATCAGCTATGCTGATTTTCCACCTAACCTATGGTCCTTTATTGACTTAGTCCTAAGCACAGGCTAGAACTGGTCCCTGACAAGCTCAGGGAGTTGTGATGACCTCCTTCTTCCCTGTGCCTTAGTAGTTGATAAGCCAATTTACTTTTCTGAATACCACCCTGAAAGTCTTTTAGGGTGAGGAATGCTAAGCTTGACTTTTCCATGCCCTCAGTATATTTTATCCGTTCTGTTAAGCAAGGTGGTGGCATGTAAATAGGAGAAACCCACCTCCTCCATAAAGCAGCTGCCTGCAAGATCTGATGAGCAGATAACAGTTTGCCCTTCCACAGGGTTGTCTTATAGGGGTGGTTGTCTTTCTGTAGCACAGATAAGAAAAGCACATATATCCACCTGATGTGCTACACCGACATTTTACTGAGCAGTGGAGAGTCAGTGTGCAAGAGCAGGGAATTTCAACAATATGAGGAGAAAACCCAAGCTAAATAAACATCTCAGAGTGACACCTACTTTGGTATAACCTTGCATATTCTGGTATTTGTTGAGACAGGCATTTTCCTGAGCTGGTTGATATTTCCAGATCGTCATTGTTAAACAGCAAGTGATTGGTACAATTACTACCTTTTTTTCTAACAGATACTTGCAATATGGACTCAGTGATACATTACTTTCTTCCAATTGTACTTCAATCATCATCTTATATGTGGTGACTAAGGATATTGGGCACCGAATAGCCTGGGAATTTGTTACAGAAAATTGGCCACTTTTAAGTGAAAGGTATAGTAAGCAACCAGCTTTGGGCTACCTTTATTTCTGTGGCTCTTTGGCTTCTTCGTCCATGTTTATGTTTTAGCTGTAATATCCAGGTGCAGATTTTCCTTCCAGATACGGCTTTTTGGTGATGATTGATGCAGTTCCTTAAGTATGCAGAGCAGGGTTTTCAGAGGATTCAAATGTCAAAGAAGAGCTCACATCAGGCACAGAATGCTTTAAAAATTAGTCTGTTCTGATATTTCAGTGCTCTTAAGTGTTAAATTTCCTGGAAAATCTGACTCTAGACATGGGTTTATCCACAAGTATTTCACAAACATGGGTGTAAAATACTGGAGTAAAATTGTAACCTCTTTTCTGAAGAGAGTGTGGAGAGATGGGGGTTGGAGCATACAGGTTTACAAGCGCTGCAAGGACCAACTATAGTATTATTCCCTGACGTAAGTCCTAACCCCTCTACAGCCTGCCTGCACTGATGCAGGTAAACTGCAGGTGAGCTTGGGCTACCTGTCTCAAGCAAAACAAGTATTTTGATGTCTGTTTGAAGACTCCCTCTTTCATTGGCAATGGTGAAAAGCAGCAGGGCTGTGACAGCATACATTCCTGCTGCCTGTGGTGGCAGAGGAGTCCATCAGGAGCCATTAGTGGCACAACCAAGACCAGACACCTGGGAGCATCCAGATTTGTGTATCTTTATTGCTAACAGGAGGAAAGGCAAGTTGTAGCAGATTTGTGTCACACCAACTTGTTCCTTTACAGAGCTTTTCTGTGTTCCATACCAATGAGAAATCTGCTGGGAAACCAACCCATTATTTTCAAACTGAAAGAATAGCATGGGTGTTAATTTATATGCCATCCTCAAGATACTAATGGAAACACAAAGTTGTTAGAATCATTATTGGTTAGCTTTCCAGCTCAATTTGGCTATATGGGCTCACAAAGATTATCTGTTTCAAGCAAAGAATTCATGTCACTGAAGTAGAAATACCAGACCCTACTGGGAAATGAAAATGAAGGGGATTAGTATGTTTCATTCTGTTCAAATGTCTAAATGGAATATTATTGGTATTTCTTTGAAAGTGGAAAAAGAGTATACAAATGCAAAGTTTAACCTAGTTAGTTTTTTCAACATGTTAAATAATAACTAAATAGTGGGAGTATTTTCAAATGAGCTTAAATCTAGTATATTTACTAACATGCTATTTGAAGGATTTTATCTCAATTTTACAGGTATGGGAAGGAATTATTACATGATGTATTAAAAGTCATGGGAAGATTTGTCAATACAGATGTACAGATCCAAGAGGTAAATCAGAGAAACAGTTGGGTTTAACTTTATTGCCATTTTGTAAATACAGGTTTTTAAATATCTTTTTTTTTTTTTTAAAGAAATCATAGAATTTATTGTATAATGTTGCCATGTTGAGACATTTAGAAAAATGATGCTTCCTCATGTAAGAAGTAGACAGTCCTGCAGTCTGTATGGGCAGCTGGTTGTTAAGCATGGCATGAAAGGGAGCTTTTGTGCAGGGACGGATGTTGTCCTGCTCTGTGTGGTTGCAGTGTAAGAGGCTGCCTGCCTACGTGCTGAACATATGGCCTACACCTGTGGTACAGTTGTTCTCTTTTGACTCTGTGGCAGCCTAGATAACCCCAGGAAAAATACTTTCTAATTGGGCTGCTGTGCATATGGAAAAAAGGGATACATTCTGGGAAACCTGCTGAAGGGTTGAAATCTGTGGGAGGTGGCTGTAGGCTGTCTTATTAGTGGCTGTGACAACATAGTAACTATAACTACTCATTTCATACCTCTATTGTTCTTTCACCTCCAGTCCAAGTCTTCCCAGATATATATTATTTTCTTTTCTCAACATCTTGGCTTTGTGCTGTCTGCATGTGATCTGCATTTCTTTGCCAGCCCCAAGCTGCTAGTATCTGCCATTACAAGAAAAATTTTGTTTTCCTTTTTCATTGTTGATTGATGCACGCATAGAGCAAGTAATTGAGAAGGGATGCTTAATGAGGAGAGCAATTCAGACAGTTATCTCCTAAAATCAAAGAAATCTTGGAACATTCATGAACTATAAATTTTTTATCTTTTGTTCTTTAGAGACAAGTTAACTCCCCAGCATGGCAAAAGTAATAGCCCAGTGTCAGTCTTTAAATGAACCTTCAGGTTTGGAACTCAGTCCCAATAAATATTATCAAAGCTGATAATAATCAAAGAGATAATATTTCTCTTTGAAATCTCTCTGTAGACACCACCTTTGCATGGTATCTACAGGAAATATACCAAAAATTGGGCTGCTTAGACATGTTAGGTTGCTGGTTGTCATGCTGGCATCTATCTCATTTCTCTTATTGTTTGTTTCCCGCTCCTCTCAGGTATTTGTTTGCTGTTCTTCAGTCTTCTCTTGTCTTCTGCTCATTAGACTGATGGGAAAGATTTCTTGTTCTGTGATTGTAGAACAGGCAGCACAAGAGGTTTCTGCTGCCCAACTAATGCTAGACACTGTGAGGTACCACCAGTACTAGTTAATTTGGGTGCATTTGAGAAGATTTTTAGAGTGACAGCAGAAGGGCACATTCCTGATGTGCAAGGAGCTTTCCCTACCTTAGTGGAAATCAGTAAGCTTGCCCAATCCCCTCATTAGTCTCTGCTGTCTCCCCCTTTCTTGTGCACCTCTGTCTATAGCATCTGTGAGGTACACAGTTACTTACTCCAAGGGAAGTTACAAGAACTAAGCTCATGTGTTTATTTCTTCAGTTGCAGGTTTTTTATAATGCTACACTGGAGGAGGATGAGAGGGTGGCTGCTACTCTACTACTGGAGCTTACAAAATTTGAAAATATGGAAAGGAGGGAACTGCTGATCAAAATTGCCAGCTGGTTACAGAAAAATGTAGATGATTGACTCAGAAAACGATTTCCAGTATATTTTAGAGTGTGATTCACTAGCATTGTGATATTCATTTTAAGATGTAATTAAAGATAAATCACATTTTAATGAGTCCTGTGGTTGTCTTCCCAAATGGAAAGTCAGGCTAAAATAATTCACAAAAAATAGAAAGATTCAGCAAAAGAAATGACAGATATATTTTCGTATTATATCTAAAATACCTTCCTACTGGTTGGGTTGTTAGTATGGTGGGTGTTGCTAATAATCTCACATATAGGTACAGTCCTAAATGTTCCTGAATATTAGAGTGAAAAATATCGTACAAGTTTGTGGCAAAAACACATGAGGAAGCTAGAAAGATTTTAAATTCTGTTTTGTTTATGATTTATACTGTGATCTTGGGCAAGTTCTTTAATCTCTCTCTCCCTGTTTCTATGTTTGTAAATTACAAAAAGGACAAAAATTCAGAATAGTGCCAATAAACATAAACTTGAGAATGGCTTCAGAGTTGTAGGGAGGAAAGGACTAAAGAAACTTCAAATTTTAATCATAATAAATGAATGCCTCGTCACTCAAACTTTATTTTTCCTTAGCAAATCCGTATTTAATGTGTCTATATTCACATTTGTGTTTGATTAAGTGCTTTTGAAGAGACCCTCCCAACTGTCTATGTTTAGCATACTTCAACCCCCAGGACAGTCTTGAGAGTGCGTGAACTGGATTCTCTGGATGAAGTTTATCTAAGAGAAGACGAGCTTCTGGTGTGCAACTGATAGACACTACTATACAATGGTCATTTTGTCCATGGCACTAGAATGCAACTAGTCTAAACTAACCCCTCTAGAAAGTCACCAAGTGTTTCCATTCTTACTGCTCTGAGCTGCTTGCTGTTGTAGACATAGGGTTAATCGTCTTGTTTATGCAGCATTTTGGAGGTGACAGAATTCAGTCCATTGGTATTAGTAAACTGTATTAGCTTGTGGTTGAAGAAGTATAGGATCCTTAATCTGTGCAATTTATTTATTTGTGGCATAACAGTATTAAGGCAAAATTGTTGTACTGGTGCTCAGGTTAACATGGAAAGCATGTTACATGGGAATATAGGAAACTTAAGAAGTTAAAATACAGCACTATGAGGAGACAAGGAATAAAACCCAGACTTGTCCCTACAAAGAGTTTTTCACTGGCACTCTCTAAATACATTTAAGGAAAACATTGCTGTGTTGCCTGCAGTGAATCCTCTGCTCCCCATGTCTGCAAAGAAAAAATACACCTATTCTGAGACTACCTGAGGATCCCTTTAGTGGATGCGAATTACCAACTGGTGCATTTGATCCACTTAAGGGTAGTGCTGAAGAAAAGTGTGTGCATTCTTGACAGTCTTCAACAAGCTGGTTCAGAAAGCAGACGAAGTCATTGAGGCTGTGATGAGTTAGAGGGGTTTTGCTTCAGCATTTCTTGTGTATCCCACTAGTTAATCACTGGCTCTGAATGCCTCATCAGATGGGCTAAGCAAAGCTCAGGAAAGTCATTGTTGCAGGATTTATAGACTAAACTTCCCATAGCAATGTTTTACACCTAAGCCCAGTAGGTCCAAACCATTTCCTCCCAACCATGAGTAACCACTCTTCCTTTCTAACCATTCTTCCTTAGTATTCTGTTATCTTTTTCTTCTTTCTACTGAACAAAACACTTAATTAGAAATGCAAATATATAAAAAATTACTAAAACAATTTTGAATCAGCAGTTATTTTCAAATAATGGCTCCTGACTAATGTGTGCCTCTTGGCTGGCATTCTGTCTTGCAGAATAGCAGCATTGTTTTCATGGCGGAGGCAAATGGTGAAGGAGATTGCTAGTCAAGCTGCCTTGAGTAGGAGCAGATCAGAATCACTCTTGCTGCCAGAGTCCACACATTTGCACTTGATGGCAGGTAACAGCCACACAATGGTTCTTGCTGCTGTTGAGTACCAGTTGAGCATAGAGCTTTGGAGAGTGGGAACTGGGAG
The DNA here is from genome assembly GCA_013401335.1 of Brachypteracias leptosomus. Lineage (NCBI taxonomy): Eukaryota > Metazoa > Chordata > Aves > Coraciiformes > Brachypteraciidae > Brachypteracias > Brachypteracias leptosomus. Next base: position 61,745 of record VYZX01012185.1, read on the forward strand.
ATGCAGCAAGGGTAGGAGACATGCATGGGAAGAATCTAGGGCAAGCTGGGAAAGCTGCTTTATTGCAAAAGGAGTTGGAGTGAAAGGAAATTCATTGAAAATGAGTATGAGAGCAGGGATGGGGTTTTAGGAAATAAGCTTTTACAGTTCTTACACTGACTGTTTAATTTTGTTTCTTTCATTTTCTTCTGCCACTCAACTGCTTTTTCTTAAATATGTTTGAGTAGTGGTGCCATGTGTCCCTTGAGTGGATGTGATTTTGCTGTGTGATAGGCTGGTCTTGACCTTTTCTGAGCTGGCTGGATGCAGCTGTTCAGCCATAGGGCAGTTTCTAGCCTACCAGCTGCACCCCACTCCCTCCCCCACCCCTCAACAGTGCTGATTGATACAGTTCCACAGTCTCTGTTGTAGCCGCCATCACCACCTCCCCCATAGCACATAACTTCTATCTTTCTTCCTGTGGTGGGTTTACCTT
>VYZX01012186.1:6211-35480 GCA_013401335.1 Brachypteracias leptosomus
GGGAGAGTAGGTGTACCATTGGTAGATCAGGAGATACATATCCCATTTAAATCTGCAGGATTACAGGACAAGTGGTTGAGACTAATCCAAACTGCTCCAGTGCTAGGAATAGACAAGGTTACTGCTATCTACCTATCCATTTACCCAGCATATTACATCTTTTATGCATTAGTGCCTAAAAGAATAAAACTAGAGAAAGCTTGAGAATTTTGGCTCAAGTGGTGATATGATAGTAATATATAAGACTCCAGTGAGTTGTATATCTGTTGATGTTTCAGGGGTCATTGAAACAGCAAAAGCATTTCTTCTTGTATTGTTAAATACAAGTATCTGTTAGCGTGCTTCCTTTCGTTAGTCCTTTTTCTTAGTGCCTTTAAGATGTTGCAAATCTACATATTTGCTGATATCAAGCTATATTTACCAAGATTAGATTTGCTCAAGTTTGTGAGGTACACTTGTTACAACACTTGTTTCACACATACCCACAAAGCTTTAAAATGCGTAGCACAAGTAGTAAGATGCAAATTTGTAGGCTTTTTTTTAAGAAAGAACTTTTTGCGACTCTAAATTGATTATCTCAGATCCATTCTGCTCAAGTAATTAATAATCTAGCTTTCTGATTATGAAATTAAAAAGCAAATTAGGAGATGATCCTTTTTTAAAAATATTTTTTCCTGCATCAAAATCATGTATTCTATGAATATCTCAAATTATGTAGATTACTCAAAATTCTGAGTTGTTCTGGTTCAGTGTTCCATTGTGCTTACCATTACAAAGCACTACCATTTTCTTAATGTCCTCTTTGCTGCATTTTAAGCTAATTACTTTTTCTCTACATCTTTGATCTATAGAGCACTTACTTCATTTTTCTTTGCAGGAACATCTTGCAGCAACTTAGGAAAACTGTTCTTGAACACCCCTTTTTCTGTTTTTTGGTGTATTGAACTAGGAGTATGCAAGACTGGTAGGAAGCAGAGTTTTAGGAAAGAAAAAAGTATGCAGCAGAAAAGCAGGAAGAAGATGGTGAGACAGAGATTACAATTATATGGGATTCTGTGTCTGCTTTTTCAGCATAAAGGATTGGTATTTTGGATGACATCTAGATATACTGATTGGAAACTTTCTGGTGGCTTAGTGAAACAGATTTGTGTTTGATTTATTGTGGACAGGTGGCCATCTCTGAGAATTTGATTGGTTTTGGTACAAATTTGTTCCCTTTTGGCAGTTTTAATGAATTTAACAAAGAATTGCAGCTTGAAGGTTGAATTTGCCTCTCCATAGGTAAGGATTGAAGTACATTGGCAGTGAAATTTCTAGGGCACACCTTCTTTCTGTGTCGAAGTTGTATTGGGCAGAAATGTAATATTGTTTCTGAATCTGTCAGTCATACACCTTTCAGAGGTAATGAAATGCAAGAGGTGTTCTTCTGAATTAGGTCCTATTCTAACACTTATCCCACTTTTGGGATTTAACTGCTGTGGCATAAGTGCCATATTTATTTTATAAGACAGAATAGCAATTTTTCCTTCATTGTTTCTATGTTAGACTACTGTTAGCTGTAGATGTTCTTAAATCATTTAACATAATATGTAGTATGTAGACAGCCACACTAGAGGGATGTATCTCCAGTAGATGCTTTCTTTTGACTTATCCCAACCTGTGCTTTTTTTTGGCTTTCACTGATTTAAAGAAATAATTTTATTTAGCAGATTTATATAGCAAAATGTTGGGAGCTGACTGCAGTCTGTGAAAGGATCAAGTCTCTTTTTATCATTAAGTTTCTGTGTGTTTTTTCCATCTTGTTAATATAAAAAGGTCACAAATGAAGAATAGTGCTCCACATTAAACACAAGTTTTTGAGACAGCATGTAGTTGTTGATTATATTGGAGTTAGAAAAAATAATCACATAGAAATTTTAAAAATCATTTAAATAAGCATGACTTTTTTTTCTAAGTTTGATAGCTGCACCTCTGTTCTGGGAATAATTCTTATTCTGCCTAACAATCTCAGAAGATATATATATATTTGTTTTTTCGGGAGGTCAGTCTTCCCTGACTTTGAAAATGTAATATGCTTGCAAATATGTAAGGAAACAGTGTACTGTTTGTGAGATGCTGACATGAGAATGTACTTTTCCATCCATTTGTTTATTTTATTCAAACAAAATTATAGCTGATGCAAATGCCTGAGTAAAATTAGTTTGTCTACCAAATCTTAGGTTACCTTCTTTCCTGTTCTGAATTCGGGACAGGGATGGAAAGAAGTAGAAGCACCTAAAGCATTATGCCCTGCTTCCTGCAGAATTAGTAAGCACAACATCAGCATCAAGAAAAGAAAGCTGATTTTCAAGTGTGGATTCTGAAGCTCATTTTAATTTCTCAAAAGACTAACCCACAGCACAGACCTGCTGCTGGTATATATTAATCAATTCTGTCATCAGACCCCTTGCCTTTCTGTGCACACAGGAGCATTTGGCAAAGCACAGTGATTGTGCTATATGTGAGGCTACTTGGTAGCAAAAAAATCTTCACTGTCTGCTGAACTGAGTGTAGTATGATTCAGGCAGTGTTTTTTGACACTGGGAGTATGCCAGCTATACAGCAGATCATGACACTCCCATGTTCGAAGGGATGCTCCTGTCCCCTTCTGTTTCAAATTAAAACAAAGTCAGCCAGATGAAAAATAGGATATTTTTTACTGTTTAAGTCCGTGCAGCACACTTCTGTCTTCATTGTGAACTCTTTCAGCTGTCCTTCTGTGATCCCGTACTTCTCATGACCCTCGAAGTAAGGTCTTTCTATTTCTGCTTCATGTCTGGTGTTCCATCTCTTACAGTCTGTGAATTTAGTCAAGAGTCTCCTGGATTGTTTTGAATTTTTTTTTTCATCAAATCTTCTAAAACCCTCTGCGTATAGACAATCTGCACTTAACCAGGTCAGATAAGATAAAATGTTAATATTTCTCTTGGCTTGAAATTTGCTACAGGATTCAAGTGTCTGTGAGGTGTTTTCAGGAAAAAAGAGATTCTGAGGATTAATACAGAAATTCTCATAACTCTTTAATCTGTCTACCAGGATAAGGTAATCTCAGCAAAATGCAGAATATCACAGTATCCTATGGAACTATTTTAGTTAGTATCACTTATTATGTATCAGAAATAGTGAATATACAGCAGAGAATTTTCTTTTTCTGGTACAGCATGTCTATATATAAAAATTTCTTGTATTATCTAACACTGTAGTATCTTTAAGCATTGATGAAAGCTTGTTGCACCTAGGCTGTGAGGTAGCTGAGGTTACAGTTTTTGTAAATATCTGGAGATTGCCAGATACATCTTCTGTATCTTCTTGTGGAATAGAAATTTTAAAAAACTATATGTACTTTTCATAGACAAAGAGGTGCCATATACCTGCATAAATTCTCTAGTAGCTCTGCACTGCATTCAGTCCTGGTTTTGGTCCTACTACACCTTCCATGAAATACAAATATTTATCCATTTGCAATATCTCCTGTGCACTACAATGAATTATAATTGCTGAAGGCAATTTCAGGGTGGGAGGTAGGGAGAGGTGGAAGGGGTGGGTGCTTATGGTTGGTGTCCTATGGAGGTGGAGCTTCATTACTTCAGGAACTAGTGACAAGTAGCTTTTTATAGGCATTTGTAATCTGGGAAACTGGGAAAGAATTTTTTTAAAAGCTTAAATCTATTGAGTTGCTGTAGGTTTGATGAAGTCTTGTATTGTTCCTGAAGACACTTTTTGTTGTAACCTCTTTTTGATATGATGGGAATTTTGGAGAGGTTTGTGGGTTGGTTGTTTGTTTTTGTAAAAAAACCTGCTGTGATGACAAATACATGATTTACTGTGGATCCAAGATACTTTCTTCGGATTTAGCTGGTTCTTCCCCATCTTATATTTGTCCAGCTGATTATATTCTTATCTAGAGGCAGCACGTAGTTGGCTTGCATCCTGTCTATTTCAGATCGCATCTCAAGTTTGTGATCTTAATTCTAATCCTCTCCTACAAAATAACCAAATTGCCACTGTTTGCAGATTTTAAAAGGATATTCTACCCATCTCTAAGTAAAAATGCTGAATGGCAGCAGACCTAAACCACGTACCTGAACAGTCATATGCTCAATTTTTCCAGTTTAACAATCACAGAATCACAGAATGGTAGGAGTTGGATGGGATGCCTGGAAATCATCTAGTCCAACTCTCCTGCCAAAGGAGGTTTGTCTAGAGCAGATGGCACAAGATTGTGTGCAGGCAGGTATGAAAGTCTCCAGAGAAGGAGACCCCACAATCTCTCTGGGCAGCCTATTCCAGTGCTCTGCCACCATCAAAGGAAAGAAATTTTTCCTGATATTGAGATGGAACTTCCTGTATTCCAGTTTATGCCCGTTGTCCCTTGTCCTAGCACTGGGCACCACTNCCTGGCTTCAGGCCTCCAACTGGACTTTGTGCTGCTGATCACAACCTTCTGAGTTCTGTCATTCAGACAGTTTTCAATTCACTTCATCTAGCCCACACTTCCTAAGCTTGCCTATGAAGATGTTATGGGAGACAGTGTCAAAAGCCTTGCTGAAGTTGAGGTAGACAACATCCACTGTTCTGCCCTCATCATCTACCCAGCTAGTCACAGCATCACAGAAAGGTGTCATATTAGTTAACCATGATTTCCCCTTGGTGAATCCCTCCTGACTACTCTTAATAACCTTCTTTCCCTCCACATGCTCAGAGATGACCTGCAGAATGAGCAGTTCCATTATCTTTCCAGGGATGGAGGCTGACTGGCATGTAATTTCTTGGGGCTTCTTTCTTAGCCTTTTTGAAGAGTGGAGTGACATTGGCTTTCCTGTAGTCCTCAGGCACCTCTCATGTTCTCCATGACCACTCAAAAATGATGGAGAGTGGTTTAGCAATAACATCAGCCAGCTCCATCAGCATTTGTGGGTGCATCCTATCAGGCCCACGGATTTGTGAGTGTTCAGCTCGCCTAAATGATCTCTAACCCAATCCTCCTTGACCAAAGGAGAATCTTCCTTTCTCCAGACTTTCTCTTTTACCTCCAGGTTCTGGCTTGCAGTGTTATTTGTGCCTGTATGAAAGAGTGTCAGTGGATAGTAATCAATGCTCTTGACAAGTTGTGGCACCCTCCTGGTTATGTCTTCGATCTTAGCTCTCAGAAGACAACATGCCTCTTATGACTCCCTGTTAGGTCAGCAGATGGATGCCTCAGTACCCTTTAACAGAGTCACCCACTATGAGCACCTGTAAATTCTTTTTACAGTATCTACTGTATGCTTATGGTGCAGTTTCCCCATGGAGACCTTGCTTGTGGATGTCTTACAGGTGTTAAAGCTTCATATCTGGTTTTGGTGGTGGTGCTGAACGTGGCGACTGAAGTGGGTTTTGGGTCACCAGTGTCCGAGGTGCCTTGTTATCAGTGATGTCTGCTACAGGAGCATGGTTATGAAGCCACCTATCTGTCTCTGTCTCAGCTTCTCTAATACTATGCAGCCTTTTAATTGTTTCTTGCAACTTGACCACCTGATGCAACAGATCCTTAGCCTGCATATACCTTTTCTCCAGGAGAAGTGTCTGGGCACTTGCTGCCACCTACCACCTATACTGAAGTCTCCTTATTTAACAGGTCCTTCTAGGTGGATACTTCTCAGGGGCTTTCTCTGCGGGAAGGCTGGTTTTAGCTCTGAGATGGGTGACTGTGGAGAGGTATCTCCATAAGAATGGGCATATGAGCAAACCCAGACTTGGCGGCGCCAGTAAGGATGGCTACAGGGAATACGTAAACAAGGACACACAAGGACGGTTACAGGGAAGACATAAGCAAGGACACATGGGGACAGCCACGTGTGGCATGTGACACAGGAGTGAAGCAGCAAGAAAATGGAGGCAGAAGGCGGAACCAAGAGAGATGCCTTGAGAGCAGTACCTGGCCAATCAACAGATGTTGCTTAGCACCTGGCAGAGTTTGTTACCAATTAGAGTGGTGCTTCCAGCGCGCGGTTAGTGCTGGTGGGTATATAATGAGTGAGCTTCGGGCAATAAACGGCAATGCTTGGATTATATTAGTCCGTGTACACGTTGTCCATTGATCTCCCGCTGCAGGTGCTCACCATTTTGGCAGAGACCTAGAGCACTTTCCTAGGCTGAGACTTAAAGCAGGATTTAGAGCCCCTCCGCATGCCCTCCTGTGGGAACTGCCCCACAACCTGCCACACTGCATTCTGGCTGACGTGCCGTGTCTGTTTGTAGTGCTTCTGGTCTTTAGTGCTCCCCAGGGCCATTAAATCTCCCCTGTCAGGTGCTATTTTGGTCCTGTGTTCCAGTGAGTTTTGCTGGTGGTGGAGTGGGACCCCTGTACAAGGTAGGTTAAGAGTCTGGAAATGCCTGCAGGAAAGCTTCCCTTTGACAGCATGCTTATGGGGCAGCAGGATTGAGTGGGAAGGATCTTGTAAGGAATTAGGATTGTGGCAATATTTCTGACATGGAGAAACTTTCATGTCTTATACCTCTCACTTTGGGCTCCAGCTTCTGAAATGTGAGGCCTTCTGAGGAGAAGAGCATGGATATAACTCAGGATCTTACAGGGTCAGTATCAAGTGGATATTCATGACCTTGATGCATTATGCAGGAAAAAATAATGCACAAATTCTGTACCACTGGGTGTATTTGCAGCACATGGGGATGTCATGCAATAGGCATCATCTGGAGTTTTCTTTTTCTGAGATATCCTCTTCCTTGGTTAACAAAAAGATTATTTTTGTGTTCCTTTATTAGTCTAGTCCTAAATAGACATGAGGGAAAAAAAGTAATCAAACTTAGCTGTATCTGTTGCAGACTGTATTTTCCTAACTAGCTTAGGAAGATGACACATGAGGAAAAAGCCAAGAGTTATTGCATCCTTGTGTCTTTCCCATCCATTATATGTGGTACTCTGTCACAGAAGCAAATTAGATTTGTTTTGACATGATTTGTTCTTGACAAGCAAGTGTTGGCTATTACTCATCTCCCTGTTGTTTTGTCTTTATTTACAAGGAGTGGCTTTGACTGTTTCTTCTAGTAGTTTTTTAGGAATTGAAGGGTTTTCAGTAATTCCTTGTGTTGCTGTTCTGTACATTTTTAAAGGTAGATATTCTCTTTTTCCCCTTCTAGTCATCTTGGAGCACAAGTTTTCAAAACAGTTATTAAAGAGCTATGTCATTAATACAGGCAACTCCTTAAATGATTTTTCATCAGGCCCAAGTAACTCAAAAATCTATAGTTTAGCTAAGCAGACTCCAGACTCTCTAATCTAAACCAGATTGTTCCTCCATGGGTTTTTTTGTTTGTTTAATTAAATTTATTAAGAATGAAGTATGTTAGCCTTCTCAGGGTCACATATTTCTCATAGATAAACTATTTTGTTGGTCTCCCACAAGTGTTCTTCAGGAATTACTTTTTTCATTCTATTTACTGTATCCAACATGGAAGTTGTGGATTTTTTAGTCCACCTGTGATTTTATCCATTCATTTCTATTAATGTCTTCCTGTGGGACCTTGCTTATCAATTCTTTGTGTTTATAAAAGTTTATTTGCTGAAGATGATTTCCTTTTTGCTTAAGTCCCACCCCTCCCCCCGAAAAACCCCAAAACAACAAACCACTACCACCAAAATAAACCCCCAGAACACACCTCCGAACAGAAAGGAACCTTGAAAAAAAACCAACCCCAACCATAAGGTCTGAAAGGCCTCTGGAAGCCATTCGGTCTAACCTCCTGCTTTAAATAGATCTAGTTTCAGAGGTCAGTCAGGTTTCTCAGATGAGGTTTTTGTTTTGGTTTTGGTTTGGTTTTTCCCTGTTGTGTGAGCTTCCATTTACATTTTGACCAGCTCCTCACTTTTATTCAGAGTTAAATCTAGCAAAGCAGTTCTAGCTTTTATTTTCAGTCTTTTGTATAAAAAAATTTCCAGGAAGATGCTGGATATGTGTTGTGCACTGCCATATTCTTTTTAAAAAGATGTCATTAAATGACAAACAAAGTCCCACAGTCTAAACGGTTCTAAATCTGTGACTCAAGCCTTTTCTGTGATGGCTTCCACTTGCTGGCCTGACTGCAAGTCACTGTTCAGGGTCTTGGGCAGTGTAAGATGATGCCTTGTTGCTTTTCCTTCTTATTGTCTGCTTTTCCTTTTTGAACATTCTCTATCTTTCTGTATCAATTTCCAGATGTGCTAATAATCACTTCTGTTACTGTCATGCTACCTAAATTACCCAAGTAGCAAGTTTCTAGCATGCTATAAAACACTACCTTGATCATTCTGTACACTTCAACCAACTCAGTAGATTGAACATACTCACCTACAGTGGTCTGGAATTCACATATTCCTGCTGCAAAATACAGTTCTTCATTCTTCCGTGTTCCTTGACTTCCTATTTACTGCCACTTGTTTGCTACTAACAGCATGTTTGCAGTGGCAGCCTTTCAAAAAGGGAAGAAAAGAAAGAACGCAGGAAAGTGCAGCAGACAGCTGTATGTTGCTATATTATTTATTTCTAATCAAGAAAGATTAAGTTATAATCCATGAGAGGCAAGACACTGAGGTCAGACTTTTCTCAGCAGAAATAAATTGTGCGTTATATATAATTGGCCACCATTTTTGGCAGTAACTACTTGCCAAGCCAGCTGTTAGATTTTTTTATTTAGTCACTTCAGTTCATGCTGAGAATTTTTTGAAGGTGAAATGGTTGATGGTTTATGTCAAGGATGAAAAAACCGCAAGAAACAAACCAGAATATGAAACTAGCAGCCAGACATCAAACAGCTCAGAGTCCTTAAGCCTATAGAGAAGTTATTAATGCAACTGCATGATTACGTGTATACTCAGCTGCGCAAGCCAGAAGTTTCATGTCTAATTGATCTTTTAAAGTAAGGATCCAGTTGGTTTTAAAATACTTACTTTATATGTGACTGTTTCACCCTCAAGTTGAAAATATAATCACAGAAGCAGACTGTAGGCTTTCTGTAGAAGACTGTAGCAGACTGTAGATGGAAATCTACAGTCTTCAGTTTTTTTTTCCAGAAAACCTATAGTTTTCTCTACAACTAGTATACTTTTATCCAGAATGATATGTAATGCTTCAGAAGTTATTTTAACACGAAGAGGAAGCTAGCACCAGCACATTTAGCAACTTGATGTCAATGCTGGTACCTGAATAAGAGCTATCTGATAACCTCTGCAGCAGTAGTTTGCATTCTTAGCCTGTGGAGTGTTAGGATCAGACCAAAAAGCCTGTAATTAAGATGAAGAGTTTCTAGGCTCTCAGCCAGGTAGTTAAGAGGTCTGGCTCCATTTTTTCTGCTTTGTGCCTTTACTCTGTCTCGTCTTTGAACAGTTGAACTAAAATTACTCGATAGTCTTTACAAAAATACATGAATTACTTTCCAAGAACCTAGAAGAAACTGTAGTTCTTCTGAGATGGACTGAAAACTTTTTCACCATTTAAATTTCATAAAAGGGGAAAATTCTGAATTTCATTCATCTCTGAAACCAAGCACTATTGTTGACAATAAATGTTGCAGATTAATGAATGAGTACTGTTTATTGTATAAAACGATAAGCATACCTGTCTTCCTCCAAAAAGAAGAGTAGATTTAGCTAGGTAGACAGCTCAATTTGAACATTTATTTTCATCCTCTTTTGTGTGTTGTCCAAAGTTTCTTTAAAGAGATTCATCTGGTTTTTAGGTTGTACCTATCTACAGTGCAGTCAGGTTGTCAGGTATTAAGTAACTAACAATTCTTATTTTTCTCAAAAATCATAGGTTTCCATGTACAGGTGAAATGTGACAGTTCAAATACTTTCAGAGTAATGATTTTGTAAAGACCAGCTAGCTGACAAGCTCTGACTGTACTGACTGTTTTCAAATCTCAGTTCTTTCACTGTAGGTTCCATTACATTATCTTAGAAAATAACTACCCATAATTGAAAGAAGGCATGAAGGGTAATAATGGTTAATGTAAATTTCCTTAAGAAATTGCAGAAGACTGAATTAATCTCAATGGTGTTTGAAACAAATAGTACTGTTTTTGCTAGGCAAAAAGGCAGGAAACTTAGCTCTTCTGCAAAAAACTCAAATCCCACAAGTAGCTTCTCCATAGAAAGTTATATATTTTTTCTGTGACCTTGTAGTCATTTAGGTATGTACTGTGGGGGATGTTTCTGTGCATCTGCAGCACGAACACTCTTCTGAGGGGAGCCAAACAAGTCTTTTTCAAGTGATATTTCCAGCATAACTCTTACATTTCTTATTTGGAAAATACTGTGTCCTAAAGTGATTTTGAATTTATGATTGAGCTGCTTGTTGCGTACAAATTAAATAGCTTTTTTTCACAAGAGGATCTGTGGCTGTGGAAAATGTCATAAACCATTATTGTTTATTAGTAATACATTTAGAAGCTTATCCAAGGTACAGCACTCATACTTTTTCCAACTGACACAGGAGAAACATATATTGGCTCATGTGAGAAGCACGTGTGTTAAGCAAATGACACAATGGGAAGGAAACTGCAGTTAAAACATGTCTGTATATGGAAAAATACATCTTTTGTCCTCTGAGTGCAGCTGAGCTTCCAGGGCGGTGAAGCATTACAGTTTCTTGCTTTTTCTGTGACCTTATTCTCCAGATAAAGTTGAAGCTTGCTGCTGGGGGCAGGCAACAGTTCCTGTTGTGTGAGGACTCCGATTGCAAGAGGAGAGTTAGAAGAGCTTGCAAGTGCCCAAGATGTGGGAGGTGCAGCAAGGAACTGAATGGTCTAGTAACATGAGGCTACTGCATCTGCAGCATCTGATTAGTGCATTTATGATGCAGAGGAAAGAAGTTTTAGCTGGAAATGGCAATTTAAATAACTTGAAGGCATACATCAGTCTTGGATTGATTTCTGATACAGTCTACAAGCAGTGGTAAAACACGCAGTGGAGCAAGACTTCATTCTCTCCCACAGCTTGTATCTACAGCCTCACCGGTTTCACAGGACAGAAGAGCTGTATGGCATCCCCACCCAAAAAAAAGAAAATTATGCAAAAATGATTGACAAGTTGTTTTCTTATGGTTTAAAATGTGACATCATCTAAATTGGCCTGGTTTTATTCCAGTATGTGTCTAAAAAGCTTTTTGGTCTGCACAAGCCTTAATTTGGACTCTGCAAGCAGCATTGCCATACCAGCGCAGAGAGCACTGCAGGTGCAAAACCACACAAGTTTTATGTAACCAATTTATTAACCATGGAGACGGCTCGCAAAGGATGAGCTGTGTGTTACCGTGGAGACCTTATTAGCAACTTTACTTTAAACTGGATTGGGTACATCCATGTGAGCTGCAGTTGCATCAGTAACTGCAGGGAAGGATACCCTGAGGGAGACATGATAGGATTTTTCATTTTCCTTAATCTTAAGTGCAGTTTTATCCAGCTTCTTAATGAACAGTGATAAAAATGTTTAGCTTCAGTTCTCCCTAATGCTGGGGGGAAGTGTATTTTGTAGCAGTGTTTGTGTCCTCATATATTCTGGAATTTTGCATGAACAGGTTTTTCTGCTCTCAGTGACAAGCTGCTGCTGCTGCCTCATCTCTGCACTGTAGCATGTTTTCTTGTACATACCTGGGCTCCCACAACTGTACTGATGAAGAATAGTGCTTATTGCACCATGTTGTAGCCCCTGCCCAGTTTCATATGCCTGATTTCAAGACTGGCAGTGGTCATACTGACCCATGTCCACAGATGTTATTCCTAGCTGCAGGACCCTGCCCAAGAACTTCTCTGAATTTATAGCCCAACATGTACCTAGGGAAGAAAGTGACCTATTTTGACTCTCCAGAGGATACTTCCAACCTTTTCACTAGAACTATTCTTTGCTTCTTAAAGAGAAAGTTGGCTTAGACTCTTGGTAGTGATATACTGAAGGTAAGTCTGCTTGCTTTGTATGTATGTAGGTAGATATCTGCAAACTCTTGAACACCTTTTATAGACACTTAAAGTGCACAGATAGAAATCAGTATTCAAAAGGTGAAATCTCTGCCAAATTTGTATCGTGAGGGAGGGAAACCCTACTTCAAGTGTTACTACTTTTCTGTGTTTCCAAACAGCTTTGGACCTATCAGTTGGTGGGGTATGTATCCTCAGGTAGTCCCTTGGTATTATTATTTCCATTATGTAGTCTATCAATGGGACTGAATTGTGAATTGTTTATGGGAGTACTCATTTTTTATGGCTGTACAGACTTTGGCTGCATAGTAGCTATTCTGAGTGAGTCCCTTGTTTGTTAGTGATTCTTACTATACCTTATTCAGTAATAACAAGTAAGTCTTGCTACCTTTTATGGTGAGGATTTGCTCTGCTATCTTTTAGATATATCTTGAGAAAATATCCCAGTCCCAGCATCCAAACCATGCTTTTGGCATAATCTTTTACTTTTTGAAGGATTACACTTATGTTTAGGTTGTTACTGCAGAGTAGTTCTTAGCTGGCAAAGGGCCTCTTAGTTGTGCAGCTGTTAGATGATTAGTAAAAAACCTTTACAAATACAGTCTTAAACTTGGCACTGACAAGCTAGCATTTAGTATTGTGATTGGTAGCCTCAATATTAATTTTCAGCCAGGTCTTCTTGTCTTTCCCACACAACGCAAAAGTTTGGAGAGAGTTTTAGCAAGATTTGCTAGGAGCAATAGTGTGTCTGCTCTAGCCTTTGAACTGAAAACCTGAATTGTACTTAAATTTTGTGTGTTAACTTACCAGTCCAGCTGCCAGTTTTATTTCAAGCTTAACAAATTTACATCTTTCAGAAACAGTATGAAATTCTTCCCCAGTTTAAAGACTTTGGAACCAGATACCAAGAGAATGACTTCATACAAACTTGTAGTTGTTTTTACATGTAGCCCATTCAAAATCAACAATCTGCAGTGCAGACGGAGAAATAAACTTTGAGGTTTGTAGCAGGACTTTAAAATTCTTCTAGACACCCTTCCTCCTGTCTGTCCCTTCCCTTGGTGTTATACTCAATTCCTGTCAGTCACCATAGAGTGGGTGGTCCCTAAGGTGTTTGGCTTCAGTTTTGGGTGGGGATGGCATAAGCAAGCTGTCAGCATGCTTGTTATGTGCCGGGAGAGGTATAGTGTTGATAGTGCATGTTTCCTCCTCCTTTTTGCCAATGGAAGCATGATGTTAGTATCTTCTTCCTCCCTCTGATATCTGAGGATGGCTTCCACTACAATTTGCATCAGGCCTGTAACTTCACTTTACATTGGAATTTCATGTATGTGGTGGGTTTTCTCTATGTCGTGTAGTTATTCTTTATTACCTCTGCTGACTCTAAGAAAGGTGCTTTACCCAGTTCCCAGGTTCTTAATGCCTTTAACTGATGGCAATGGAGTTGCTTCTAGCCATAGGATCTCCATTGTCACTCTCTATTCCCTCTGATCATATAATGCCCATACTCTTCTGCACTTTGTCTTCATCCTGTGTCCCTGCTTTTGAGGCTGTCATTGTCACACCATGCTTTTTGGTTTTGCACATGGTATCATCATAGCAGGGTCATAAGTATGTAATTCTATGCAGTCTAACTGCTTGTTACTACTATCTATCTAAAAATTATGGTTATACCGTGGTTATGCAAAGATAATTAAAAGTAAAAAAAAAACAGACAGTATGCATCCAGTCTTTTAGAGCTAAACCAGCTAAAAAAGTCTCTAGACTAGCCAAGACAGACAAATCCTGAGAAGTCCCAAGGCCTTTTAGAGTCAGTATGAAATCTATTGCTAGCAATGGTGATACTGTAGTCACAAGGCTACAGAGTGACAATACAAAGCATATGCAATGCATATTTCATATGATGAGTAATTTGTTGTATAACAGTCTTGAAGAATTCTTAGCAGGCAGGCTTTTAAATTACTATGGAAGCCAACTGTGAAGCAATTGAAAAACATAATGGAGGTAGGATAATAAGAGAACGTCTCAAAAACTGCCATTTTCTACCTTGCAACCCAACTTCAAAGGCAACAGACAGAAGAGAGAACAACAGACATCATCAAGTTGTGTTTTTATTAAACAAGAAGCACCCCCTTCCCCATTTGATATAAAATGAAGTAGATCTAAAAAGCCATATTAATATTGGCTCAAAAGCAGGGCACCAAGACAAAAACAGAGTAAAGAAGGGAAAACTGAACACAGAGACACTAGAAATGCTTGAAGGCAGGACAGCAGAACACGGGGAGTATGTCACTAGCTTTCAGGCTAGCTTTAGGACAACATTCAGAAAAAGCTGGTAGTTATTCTGACACAGATCTGGTGACTGGTCCATATGTTCTGGACCTAAATATGAGAATGTTGGGAGTCTTAAGGCTGCAAAAACACAGATTAAGGTTACGTTTAAGTATTATTTTATAACACTGTTTCCGTTCTTATAATTGAGGCTAAACAGTAGAACTTCATGGAATTTCTTTGTTACTCTTTAGTTTATCTGAAACCACAAATGAGTCTGAGTATGATCATTATGAGTACTCTTCTGTAGAGAAAATGGAATCAGAGCAGCAGTGTTTCCTACTGTGTTGAGAAGTTCAATATGTGAACTTCCCAGGATTTTGAGAAGTTATGTCCTGCAGTAAGGCTTTTGTACAGTGTTCAGATGGCACAGAGAGAGCCTTGCAGTTGTTTCATACTCATATTAGCCCTGTATTTTTCTAATCCTAAGTAGCTCTACCTTTTTAATACCCTAGAGGGATTAAAAATATTGATGATAGTTTTATGTGTATGTCTTCTTTCATGGTCACTTTCAGCATCTTAATCTTCCTTATGGGTTTTTTTTTGTAATTTATTTTCAGCTGCAGTCTTTTTACAAGTATGTTAAACTAAAATTAAATTACTAGGTCTCTAGTGGAAGTAATCTTAAGTGTGTCTTGTGCAGCTGTAAGCTTAATTTCTCTTCATATACTGAAATATATAGATGCTGTTATGGCTTTATAGGGAAGGAGAAACAGAGGCCTTGGAAAAAAGAGATTAGAGGTGGCACAGGAATAAGCAGGAAATTCCTGCTGAATAGCTGGGAAATCTTTTTTGCTACTTATGCTAAGTTAATTTGATGTAAAATAGCAAAACCACCTTTGTTGTAAGGATCCCTGAACTTCAGATAGATAATGGTATAACATTATCTAAGAAAAGCAGTGTTTCATAGAATACCGCTTCCCAGTTTATATATGCATGTATACTCTTGAAATTGTAACTTTCTCAAGCAATATATTTCCTTTGTTTTCTTGGTGCTGATTACAAACCCTCAGGATGTTGTGGTGTTTTGTTGTTTTTTTTTCTTCCTGTCCTTCATAACCAGGGTTTTGACACATGTGATGAAACCTGAATCTTATTTCACCATCTACAAGATACAGAAGTTGTGAATTGAGGGTAGGAAGGCTCTGCAGAGGGATCTGGACAGGCTGGATTGATGGGCTGAGGTCAACTGTATGAGGTTTAACAAGGCCAAGTGTTGGGTCCTGCACTTTGGCCACAGCAACCCCTGGCAATGCTACAGGCTCAGGGAAGAGTGGCTGGAGAGCTGCCTGGTGGAAAAGGATCTGGGGGTGCTGGTGGACAGCCAGCTGAACATGAGCCAGCAGTGTGCCCAGGTGGCCAAGAAGGCCAAGAGCTTCCTGGCCTGTATTAGAAATGGTGTGACCAGCAGGAGTATGGAGGTGATTGTGCCCCTGTACTTGGCACTTGTGAGACCACACCTTGAGTACTGTGTCCAGTTTTGGTCACCACAGCATAAGAAGGACATTGAAGTGCTGGAGCGTGTGCAGAGAAGGGCAACAAAGCTGATGAGGGGTCTGAAGAACATGTCTTATGAGGAGTGCTTGAGGAAACTGCAACTGTTTAGCTTGGAGAAAAGAAGGCTGAGATGAGACCTCATTGCTCTCTACAGCTACCTAAACCAAGGTTGCAGTGAGGCTGGTGTTGGTCTTTTTTCCCAGGTAACTAATGACAGGACAAGAGATAATGGCCTCAAGTTGTGCCTGGGTAGGTTTAGATTGGATATTAGGAAGAAATTCTTTACTGAAAGAGTGATTTGGCTGACCAGGGAAGAGGTGCAGTCACCATCCCTGGAGGCGTTCAAAAAACGAGTAGATGTGGTGCTTCAGGGCATGGTCTAGTGATCGGGGAGATGTTGCGATGAAGGTTGGACTTGATGATCCTAGAGGTGTTTTCCAGCCTAAATGATTCTATGATTCTGTTATTTTCCTCCTGCTGTATCTCTAGCCTTATATTTGGTCCCCTCCTTTTTTTTTCATTGAGAAGACTAGAATTTTATTCCTCAGATGGAGCAAGTAAGGTGTATTTTTAAAATTATCATTATCTAAAAGCCTTTCAGTGAAACCATGCTTTCAGTCAAATAGAACATATTTGGGCTGGGAGAAGCTCTGTTGTTATAGGCTGAATTTGCCTTCAATAGTACATTAAACTTGTATTTACAGTGTAACACTGAATCAATTAAGAGACATTATGGGAAAGAGCTTATCACCTTAGGCTAGGGGATGAAGGGAGCGCAAGCCCCGTGTTTCTTCTTTACCTGCAGATGAGAATCAGAGCTAACCAGGTTGTTCTAAAGGAGTCACATTTTAGCCCAAGTGTAAATGGGGCAGACATACTTATACAGGACAGTTGGTACCACTTAAAAATAAAACTCACACATCTTGTATCTGAAAAAGTCTAACCCAGAACCCTGAGTTTTTATGTGCCTGTATTCTTTAGATTAGCTGATGTGCTGTGAATTGACTCTTAGTTTGTATTCCCAGACAAGTTAGGCAGTTACACAAGACAATTATATAATTGTCTTATTTTGTCCAAATATATGCATTCTTTTGTGGGAGCACAGGACCTTGAGTATCAGTTTGAAGAATCTAATATAGTAAACAAATTATATTAGTGAAATGAAGTAGTATTGTTCTCCATAGGTGTTCTGCTGGTGGAGGGAAGCCTGAAGTACCTTTTCTCCTTCCTGTACCAATGGGATGAATTGCAGGTGATTTCATCATGAGTTTCTACAGACTGAACTCCTTTGTTCTGACTTCTCAGTGCTTTTGAGACATCAATGTTAAGGATTTTTCTGGTTTGATTCATAGTTTTCTTCAATAAAAACAGGAAACACAACATATTCACTTTTAAAGGGTTTATTTTATTTATAAACACTTGCTTAAAATATTAATATGGGAACACTGTTAGAGAATGTTAAAAAAAGAGGCAGAATAATACTGAAGCTAACTTTTTCTTCGTTATTAGATAAATAATGTTTAGGTTTCTGAGATGTTGGCTATAAACATGCAAATTATTTTGAGAAAAGCGGACAGTAGTAGCATTTCAGAATTCCTTGTCTAAGTTCAGGTAATAAAGAGTGTTGCTAGTCCTGCTAAAAGACCAAATAGTATTCTTCTGAGCTCTCTCCAGTTTGCCAATGTGTTTCTCATACTGGGGCATGCAAGATGGACACAGGGAGCCCTGATGTGTGCTTGAACACACTGCAGCACTACTAGCTTCAACACTGCCTGCTTTGAAAACTGCATTTTACATTTTAGCCTGTATCAGCTGAATGAAGCATATACTTTTCAGGGCAGAAGGTACTGAATCAAAGAATCATGTTGATATGGGAGAACCTGGCCTTCTATGAGAGTTTCTGACTAAAGAAAGAATAGAGCATATTTTTAGTGGAAGGCATAAGGGAATAAGTATATCTGAGTGGAAAAAACAGAATTTTGTGTTCTACCTCATTCACAGTCATTTTATATTGCAGTATTTGCTTGAGTTTTTTATGTAAAAATTCTTATTTTGAACAGAAAATTTTTTGTTGCTGACCTGCTTAATTCTACTTCTTACTGGAATTACCCAGTTTTGTGCTGTGTACCAGCATCCTGTGAAGCTGTATTAATAGAATCTGTCTGATATGCTGTTTTTGAAACTATCTTTTTTTCTGGGAATATAAATGGCTAGATACCTTATAAAATGTATCTGACAATTGAGAAAAAGAGGTTCAGACTAACTCTCAGGGGCCATATTGAAGATGATCTGTTCAAAACTATGTATTATTTGAACCACGAACACTAACACTTTTTTAATCAATAAATGTTAAGTGCATTAAAGTGAAAGATGTGAAGCCAGTGAAATGAGAAGTATGCCTTTAAAAAAAAAATTAAAAAAAATCACAAATGGAGGAGCTGTTGGTGACTTGCATGCATTCATACTTAAAATATAAGGAAAATACTTTTCCACTAACTTTTTAAAAAATTGTGTTAACAGTGCTACTTGGTTAAGATTGTAACTGATGAACAGTAAATGTTTAAAAGTTTTCAACACTTGCTGCATCTAGAAAGCTTTGGTTTTAGAAACAAAAGATTAATTTCTGCCCTCAAGAACTCTTTTTAACTGCAAAAAGAAGAGCATATGGATATTCCATTCCTTTGCCTATGACAGTACAAAACTGTACTTTGAAATTCCAATAATAAGTATGAACTTCTCAAACAAAGAAATTTTACTGTTAATTATATAACATGGACTAGTATATCAGCAAGATATTTTTAAAATAGTCCATACATTATTGATATGAATTATTAATAGTTTAGTTCCTGGAAGTTGCCAGAATATACAGAACTCGGAAAATTATGCTATTGTAAAATCAAAGAAAACCTGAGAGACACTTTTGAAAAATGAAATGTAATCAAATTATATTACTAAAAAATTTTGAACAGAGTACCAATGTACTGATGTGTCATTGCTATCTCAGAATTTCTCTTTGTGAAATCCTTTTGTGGCTCTGCTACCCTTAGATTACTGCTTTGGATTTTTGTATCTATGCAGGGAAATTTCATTCTTTGCTCTTGAGATTATTTGTTGTATAGGTGAACTTCACTGTATGTCTTTCCAAGCTACATTTTCTTAAAACATCACCTAAACTCTACCTATTGTTAAGGTATTGTGATGTATTCAAAGGTACTCGGCATATGACAATTGAAGGATGAGTGCTTAGTTATGCAGCATTTAAATCATATATCCCCAATGCTGCCAAAATACATTACGAATAGCATGTAGTAAAACCATGAAAGTTGCTGAGCACTCTCTGAGGTCTCTGTTCCAGAAAGCAGTTTGAAGCCATAGGAACTCTGCTCTCACGATCATGTCTCTTGTACCTGCAGGAGGCTAAAGCTGATGGCCTCTGTAAATCACAGGGGTACTCCTGCGTGTGCCGTTTGCTGTTCTTTTTTTCCCTTGAGAAATGCTACTTTGATAAATACAGTTCAGCAGGCGTGCTTGAGGAGGAGTCTTTGTATTTACTACTCTTTTATGTATATGGTTTGTTTTTCTCAAAATAAACTGCTGGCATTATTCCCAGTCTCCTCTCTCACTCTACTGTTGGTAATATACAGCCATTGTAACTGTTTTTTTAAGCTTAACACTGTATTCCAGTCATAGCCAGCTATCTAAAGAGAAGCTAATTTTTCAGCAGTATCAAATGGTAGTGTTGAAGCTAATAGTGCTGCAGTGCGTTTAAGTGCACATCTGGGCTCCCTGTGTCCATTTTTCGTGCCCCAGTATGGGAAACACATTGGCAAACTGGAGAAAGCTCAGAAGGCTTTCTGTGTGATTGCATGGGGTGTGAGGAAGAACTGGGGGAACCATCCTAAAGATGGTTCCTAAAGACTAAGGGTGGGTGAGTGATGCCTAGTGAGTGTCTTCTGCTGTGTAGTGGGTGGTTTTGAAGAAACTGGAGCCAGATTCTTTGCAGATGCGCATAATAAAAGTATCAGGGACAACTGGCAAATTGCAAGAAGATAAGTTCTGATCAAGTGTTAGGAAAAGAAATTTTACAGCAAAGATAGTGAGATACTGGAGCAGGGGCCAAGGGAGCAGGGGATACTTACAGAATTTTAAAAACTCATTATCACAGTGAAAAATGTCTATGGAATGTCATAATCAATCTTGAACAAGTAGCAACTATTACAACTTACTTTACTTAGGATTTATTTTTAATTGATGCTTGGTGAGGATCTCTAACAAAGGTAGTTGAACAATTTCTAGTAAAATTTTGCAGTGCCTATAGTAGTAATATTAGGACTAATAAACTACTTATAGGTTCTGTGATGCATAGGCCCCTTTTCAGTTTTTCATGAGGAAATAGCCTTGGTGAGGCTTTTTAGTTCAGCCTGTAGAATCGAAGTTAACAATTTTTTTTTTTTTTTGAGCTGGTCTGAAACAGAGTGGAGTTTTTTTCTATGATTGTTGATTTTCAGTTAGGTTTCTTAAGACAGTCTTTAAAAAACCCCACATTTCATATGAATCCAGTTGACTGGTTTCTGAAGGACAAAATTAGACCATATTCAAAGGAAAAGAGGATGTCTGAAAGATGTTTTTATATTATCTCCTAGTAAGTGTATTGGTCATGTGTTAAAAACTTGTGGGTATATTCCATGCTGTGGAAATAAAATGGTAAAGAATTGGATTTAAATATTGAGAGAATGTGATTATTTGAAGGAATAGCAGTACAAGCACACAATTGAAGAAGGTACTTTAAGAATTTTAAAATGTGAGTCTACAATTATACTCCCAGACTCCCAGAGACTTTTTCTCTTTAATTCTGAACACATACATGGACTTTCAGTCCACAGGGCTGAGAGATTATTTATGGCCTTCATATTAATGCTTAATTATACTTAGAAGCTACATTACATTTATGTGCCAAACCACAGAAGAGAAACAAGTAAAATTTAAAAAAGATACCTCAAGTCTCATTTTCAGTTGCTGTCTACAGTGTCTTGTCATTAAGCTAAATGAAATAGCACTGATATTAGAGAAAATTTTGGGGGTTTGAGTTCTTTTGTTTTGTATTGTTTTTACTTTGTTCATCAAGTGGAAAGGAATGTTGGAGTCAGATTTGTGTCCATGAATTCAGACCTGTCCAGCATTTCTGGACCCCCAAGGGGTTGATTGTCTCTTGGGTTCTTCGTAGTGATCTTGAAGTTAGAGGTTTTTTGTAATGAAGATGAATCTAACAATTGTTTAAAAAAAAGGAAACAAATTTAAAAGTTGGGTTAGGCCCAAGAAATGTATAGCGCAATATTGAAAACTTTTTAGGTACTGTAAGACTGCAAAAAACCCCATCTCTTTCCAGTTCATCAGAATGAGTCTTAGGTCAGTTTTTTGTTGGTTAAAGAGTAATTAAGGATATGACTGACGATTAGTACTTCAGCACTACGAAGATGCTTTTTAGATTAATTTAAAACACTGTTGTTAGGATGATCTGGCAATGAGTGCATTTTTATCCAAAATTGTAACCCAAATTTTACCCAGATTTGATGCATTCTAAATTGATATATTATAGCTGTGCTGTATAAGGCTATATCCAGTTCAAGAACCTGCCTTCAGTGGCAGCCAACAGTGAATGTCTAGAATTTTGCATCCATTTTTGTTATGAGAGTAAAGATTTTCAGATATTTTTCGTACAAAATGCTGAGTGTTTTTCTCTCAATTGTTCAGAGAGGAAGCCGCTGCCATAGTATTATATGTATGTTTTGTTTCTGTAGCAAGATTCAGCCAGCCATGCCCTAACCTTGCCTTCCGTTCTACTAGTAACTCCATCTCTTCTCACTGTTGTATAAATGAAACCTAGTCTTGTCCCATGCTATCTTTACTGAGTTCTCTTGTGAGTATCAGAGCTGGTTAGGATCATGTGTGAAATGGCGCACTGAATCTAGGTCACTTCCACATACACTGCAATGTATGTAAAGGAAGAATATGTGTATAATGCCATGGGACACATTGCTTCTAGTAGTACTGTAGCACAGTACCTTCAATTGAAACTTACATGGGAACCCTTACATTTACCAGCATTGCTTCTCAAACATTTACTGTTAATATTAAAGCATGATTTAGAAGAATAAAGCATTTAACAGAGTTATTTTTTAACAATCTTCTGTTTTTACTGCTGAAACACTTACAATTTCATCATTTGCCAAATTACTGTTCAACCACACAACATCTGTTGGTATGAATCCTTTGCAATAACAGTTAAGCGAAAACCCATGGCAAGTTGCACTGTCTTGTCCTGAGAGCCCAGCACTGGACCCCAAGCTCCAGATGTATCTCATCAGTGCTGAGTAGAGGAGAGGGGTGACCTCCCAGGAGGCTACTGACTTTTCTTTACTGTAAGGGCACACTGCTTGGTCATGGTCATGGTCAGCTTGGTGTCCCCCAAGACTCCTAAGTCCTTTTCTGCAAAGTTTCTTTCCAGCCACTTAGCCACCTGGAGCCAGAAGTCATGAGTTTTCAGTCCCCTTCCTCATGGGACTCCCACCTGGGTAATCTGGGACTTTGCTTGCTCCTCTTTTGATACTTCTGGAGGTTCAGGCCTGAGAAGCCATGGGGGCTTGGAGGAGGTACAGTTCTTTTCTTTCTTCTCACCTCTGTTGCTGTCCAGTGCTAACTTCCTCTGTGGAACAGATAGTCCACCAATGCACACCTCCTGCAGGCACTCTGTAGATAAAACTTCCTGTTGTCTTCACCTCCTAGGAGGCTTGGACCAATACTAGTATTTCATAGTGGTTTGAAGAAAGGTCAAGGATGTGCTTAAGACCCTGAAATTTCATCCTCTTACGCGTGCTTTTGTCTGCATATTTAACATTGTGTTTTGTCATGAACAATAATTGTGGATGCATCTTTGCAAAATTTGACTTCTTTATGATTTTGGGACTTTCTCCATTTGGCAGTCTGTGAGCTTGGTTAGATCACAGAATCATAGAAAGGTTTGGGTTGGAAGGGACCTCGAAGACCATCTGGTTCCAACCTCCCTGCTATGGCAGAGGCACCTCCCAGTAGACCACGTTGCTCAAGGCCCCATCCAACCTGGCCTTGAACACATCCAGGGATGGAGCATTGGTCCTTTGTTTTCTGTCTTTGACTGAAAATTGATTTCACAAAAAGCTGCTAAATATTATTCATTTTCTGTGCAACTAGAAGCACAGTTATCACAACATTGGCTAATGTGCAGGCCAGGAAGGTTTTTGAATTTTATGACTCCTTTCTCTGTGACTAAGTAGCAGATAGCTGGATGAGAGAAAATGTCAGTTGTTCCACAACAGCACAGAAGCCCAGTGGCTGTGAACTGAGAGGAAATCTACTATGGCTTGAAAATAAGCTTCCCCATTCATGTAAAATTAAACATCAACAAATAGTAAATAATCTGAATTTATACTACATCCTGTTTTTCTGTGGCATCTGGCTGAAATTAGGTTCTACTCTTCCAAATCAATTTGTTAGGGTAGCCTGCAGCTATGAACAGAAATTAAAGTTCTTTAATGTTATTTGATGAGAAGTTCGTGCCTTTAATTCCAGAAACTGGAATAGCTGACCTCTATGTAGAGGTCAAACAATGCATAATGCCAAGTAATAAATCATATCAAGGATGATAATTGCTATCAGCTCCCATTTATAAATAGATGTGCTTGCTTATGTGGTGTTATCACTAGAAATTTTTAAATTAGAAATGCCTTTTCAAGGAAGAGATTCATGGGGCATTTTATTTCCATGCTTAAGAAATTAATTGGGTAATTTTACAATGGCATATAAAGATTGTTAATTGTAATGTAAGCTAAGAATTTTTGGCTTTTGTGGTTCAGTTGTACCATTTAATATACTAGAAATTCCAACTATCCGTTTTTGCACTCTCGTTTAGTCTGATAGTCCTTTATGTGGATTTCCACATTTCTGAATGTACAGCCAGCTTCTGAGAAGATGCTGCACTCTTGAGAGGCTCTTTAGCCTGCTTTCCAATCAGTATTATTTTGGAAACCTGAGTTTTAAAAGATTTTTTAAAAGTAATAAAATAAATCTTGCCTTCTTATGCAATGATATAAGAAAAGCAATGCTTCAGGCAAAATAGGACAATAGGGAAAGACCAGCTCTTTCTTGTGAGGTTTTAGCCATGCAGACATCACATTTGTTATCTTATAATCAACATGATGTGAATAAGGAATAAGATGCTCGTAAATTCAGTCAGTCCATCTAAGCAAAGATGTTTGAAGTTACCTGTTCTATTTGTTTGAATAGTCATGTTTTTCCTACTACACACCACAGTGGTAAAAATATCAGCCTCCAAGTGTATGAAATGCTGTGTTTATTTTCATCAAGCTATTGCGGTATTTGCTTTCAGGCGTAGTTTGAGTATCAGTGATACTAATTGTATGTTTCCCAAATGTGAAGGGAAGTACATGTTAAAGAAACATCAAAATGCAGTATTTTAAAGCTTTTTCTTCCATATGAGAGGCAGAAGGACTTCATAGTTAAAAAGTGAGGATTTTTTTATGGGATTGCCTTGTAACCTGAATATCTTTAGGGATAATTCCTATACATTGAAGCCAAGGCACCCTGTTTTTCCTTTCATGGAGAAGGTTCCCAGAAGACAGTATTACACAATTATCGCATTTAAAATGGAGATGAATAATCTTTTTCTTAAAAGCAAGGTTACAAAGTGTTTACTAATTCAGAACACGTTAGGTAAGGAAAGGCATAATACACAATTTAAAAAAGAATCTTTAGGCTTAGCAGATGTGAAATCAAGGTTAAAGGAAATGGCAATGAAGATCATTTAATTTTCTTTTTTTCCCTCTTGCCAGAAGTAAGTAGATAAAGTTTCAGCTGGAACACTTTTCTTCCCTTCTGCTGCATAAAGAAAGAGGATGTGAAAGTACAGAAACTGTGTTTATAGAACTGTTGTTCTGTGAAAAGTTAGCTTGAAACTCATGAGCTGTAAGATAAAGTCTAGTAAATTACTGTCCTTTCAGACGAAGTGTAGAAGTCACCTAGGAGAGAAAATCAAATGTACTTGATACTTACAGTGTCTTTATCTCTTCATGCCATCAACTTATGTTTCATCAAGTTTTATAAAATAGTAGTTTCTTAGTACTGTTTTGAACGTGTTACCCCATGATCTCAGACCACTTACAATTTCTGTAAATTGTTCCTTAGTCTTTGTATCCTCAACCTGTAGACACCAGCATTTAAAAATGTCCATAATTAAAAATATAGAGGAGTAAACTGTTACAGATGCTCCCTTGATCTTTCCTAGGCACCTCATCATTACTATTCAGCTTTGCTATTTTTACTTTTTCATTTAGATGCATTAGGAAGTTGGCATAGAGCACTGACATCGTTTTTGCAACAAAACCTAACAAGAAAAGTGTTATGATAAAATTTTAGTCTTCTCTAAAACTGTTCTGTAAGTTCTAGTGTGGCAGGTGTGTTGTTAAATCCAGTAAATCCAGCATGGATCATAAGTTTGAGATGACAGAAGATGCTTCTGACTTGTTAACCTTCCCTTGCACAGCTGAAACTGGCTCTGATTTGTAGTTACTATTGGTTCAATGAGGAACTACATGGATTTCCACAAATATCTTATGCAATATATATGTGCAAGAATGGATTTCCAGTAACACTTCTGGAACTTGATGCATATAGCTTTTGCATGTGAATTAAAACCTCAAGATATTTACTCGGGTTATACATACTGTATTTCAGTGTATGTTTTTATATACAGGAAGTACATAATTGCAAAGGATGAACATACAAAAATATGCTTTTGTAAACGAAGCCTTCCTGTGTTTTCTTTTAAAAATCATCCCTAGTATGATACTGCCTTACAATGTTTCTAAGTATTCTTTTACCTCATTTCAAATGTTACACCCTGACATTTGTTTCAAGCAAATCTGAACTTTTTAAGGCCTCTTCCTTATTGCTTTACACGCATGAGCCCCGTCAAAAATACTGTTATTACTAAGGTAGTAGTGCCAGTTGATTGTTTCTTGGAATCAGATCTATAAGTGAACTGGCATACGGCTTTTGCCTGGACTCATAAAAGCAGTTATTAATGTGCTTGCAGGTATTGTTTTAGTTATTTATAGAAGAAGAAAAAATAATTTAGTATTGTTTTGAAATAAACAAGTAAACAGCTGATGCTTTAATATGGTGGGGTAAATTTGCCTAATTATGGGATATCCACAGAGAGATTGCCTTAAGAGTACAGGACAACACTTTGTAAAATAGTCTCCGGATTTTTGTTGTCTGGAGCTTGTTGAAATTTCACACAAAGGGTATACTATGCAGAGTTAAAGGGTTTCAAACTGGGCTGGTATGTCTTCATTCAACCAGGACATTTTATTTTTAAATATTTCCCATCATTAAGTAAGAGCTGTCTAGAGTACAGTCAGCACAGTGTCTTGGATTTAGATTTCCAGCGTTCAGTTGTTCTGAGGCCCATCTTTTGTATTTAAAGTCTTCCCTGAGAGACATGGAAAATTAGAAACCTGAAAGGAAAGTGCATAGGGATCTAAATAAATTAGTGAATAGCATCTGAGAGCAGCACATGCAGCAGTATGTATATCTTAAATTTTGGTATTCAGTATATAGCAACCTGCTTTATTTTTAAGTAAAACACTTCTTTCACTATTTAATTCTTTCCAATCCAACTTTCCATTAAATAAATAAAAAATAATAATAGTATGTTCTGTACTAGGAAGTCACTTATTCTGAAGGCAGCCAATCAAAAGTGTGTGAAACATAGAAGCTTATGTTCATGCGGTATAATTCTATTCCCTTATGATATAACTTAATTTACATGATTGAATGTTACAATAAATAAAGCAAATGTATTATAAGCAGTGCTCTTTTTGCATCTGAACAACATGGGTTTTTTAGTATATATATAATAAGATGTTTTTCTGAATGTGGTGGTGTTGCAGATGAACTGAAATGGCACATAACTTCATCATGACGAGCTGCTTGTATATCATCATGTCTGAATAAAAGTCAAATATCGGTTGATAGTTTTTAATTTCATTCAAATATATTTAATTATTCAATTTTAGCAGCTGATATATACAGCCATACATGTTCTTCCATTTATCCTGATGGACATCTGTCTCTAGGCTGCAGGTGCTTAAGGAGGGTTGCTGATAGGGCCTACTGGACACAGCAGTTAAACCAGTAAGTGTCCATTGTCTTATCTCTTAACAGTGCAGTTTATTTTTTATTTCTGTGGAAAATGCCAAAAGGATGTAATCTGGAAAAGATACTTGTCTGCAATTCATCCTAGATATCTGCAGCTATGTTCCTCTTATGTTTCATTCATCCCTCCTGTTGCATGTTTTTACATTTATTCACATAGAATAGCGTGACTCTCTGACTCTTAGATCAATGTCTTTAGATTGTATGTCCTTAATGACCCCAAATACCCAGCTTTATTCAGTAACTCATGATTCTTCCTTTTTGTGGGAGGGGAACTAGAGGATGGTACATGCTTAGATCTGAACACGCAAACCTAACAGTTTCCTTATATGTTTCTTTTTTCCCTAAAAATTACTTACTGGACGAGCACATAAAATCCATTGAAAATGCTCAAGTTCTAGTTCAACTCTCTTAAAGGATTTTCTGAACTGAAGAAGAGTGTAGAAAGTATAAAATTACTGATTTTAGCTAAGACAAGAATTCCAGTTATGCTGTGTCTTGAAATTGCATCTTGATAGTTTCATTTAATGTTTTTTACCTTCTGCATTATGAGAGTGATGATTCATCTTTACCTTGGTAGTGGTGAATAGGAAAAAGTCACTCACACTAATATGTTGGTGAATAGCAGTTTATTATTTGCTTATATCCTCCTTCAGGTGTCACTTTTCCTAGCTGAAGAATCAGTCTATTTAGAGTTTTTCTTTTTTTTTCTGTGCCAAAGCCATTTCATTGCCTTTGCTGCTCTTCAAGCTACCTTTTTGAGTACCATTGTGCCATCTTTTGGATGAGGGGCCAGATCTAAGCAGATGTGTCCAAATACAGTACATTTTGGATTTATTCACTGGCCTCCTGCTGCCAGTACCTAAACTCTTATTGCAGCCTAACTTCTTTACCTTGTTAGCTCACTTGGTTTGGAGATCTGCTTGTCCCATCCTGGGAGCCACCCTGGTTGATTTCTAACAGCTCCTGTTCAGTGGCAGAAGAGGGAAAAGAAAGGAGAGGAAAAAGGGGGTAATTGTGTGCATTTCAGTTTGATGCAATCTGTTCTCTGCAACATTTCTACTTAAGAATTTAATTTGGAAAATAGCTACTGCGATAATGAGCTTATTGATCTCAAAACAAAACATTGGTGAGGAGTGTTCCTCTGATTCTGATTTTTAAATCTTACTGGAGAAAAAAATAGAAGCAGCATTGTGCCTTTTATAGCATAAGAATTGTTGAAGTTTTAGTTAACTTTTTCTTTACCTGTTCTGGGAAGATTCCAGACATTGTTGAATACTTCTAGGGGTAAAAATAAGTAAGTAGGTAAGTAAATAAATAAATAAATGGGAATATTCCAGCTTCAGCAAGTTTCTGCCAGGAAGACTTGACACATGACACTAAGCAGTGTTGTGCGGAGATCTGTCTTACTGTAAACCTTAGCTGTTTTCTAACAAATTGGTGTTGCAGCCCGTCATTCTAGCTGGAAAGTGGCAATAAGGAACACCAAGAGTAAATAAAAGATTTGTCTGAGCTGTCTTTCTCATAGTGGGAAGTAATCTATTGTTGATTCTGAGTAACAAATTTTATTCTGGATTTGCCAGATGAGTGTTTATAGGAAAATTTATGTACTGATATTCTTAGAATTTCTAGGGATGAGCTCATTGGATTTTCTTTTCATAAACTTTAACAAGTAAATAGGCCATTTATAATCACAAGTATTTATGAATGAATAAATGCCTGTTTGTGAATTCAATGTACAACTCTAGACACAGAATTGCAGTAATTTATGCTGTTACCATAAAAGTAGTCGTATAATCATCAGTGCTGAACTCTGACCTCAACCTATGGAAGTCAGGCTTATTAAGTCATTTGTGACATTCCTACATAAAATTTTACTGCATAAGGTCACATTAATGCTTTGTCAAGCTTATTTTCTAAATGTCCCAATCTTCTGTGCTTTTTACAAGTATTCTTCTTGGCTGACCTCACTGCATACATTTTGTATTTCCTGTATGATGAGAAGCACATAGAGAAACACAGAAAAGCTTCTATTTTGATAGCTTTTCTCCAGAGCAGGGGACTTCCACTCTTGTTTTCCTGTTTCCTAGCCTCAGACTGTCCACATTCCCCTCACCTCTTCACAGTACCTGGTTCCTGCCACCTCACTCCTCCTTTTCTGCTAACATTTGAAAGGCACAAT
>VYZX01012186.1:35504-83998 GCA_013401335.1 Brachypteracias leptosomus
TTTTTTTTGTTTCTGGTGATTACTCAGATTTATGATGGTGTCTGTCTTGGTGTATGCTTGGGGAACCTCTGCAGGTGGTACAGGTAGCAGGTATCAAAGCCTGAGTGTCCTCCCCAAAGCAGCTACTGCTCAAGTTACTTCAATATCCCCCTCAACATCTTGTTCTCTCCAGATCTGCAGGTATTTTTCTTGAGCTCATCCAGCTGCCTGGATCTTTACAGATCTGGGAATCAGACCTGTGGTATGTTTCATAAGGGATTTCTTAGATTTATTTGGTGCTTTAATAATTTAAAGACTTTTCAGAAGCTATTAATTTCTAAAAACAATTTAAGCAATCTCAAAAGATTTAATACACTGCCTCATAGAACATGTTATATGTGTACTATATTCTGAAAAGAGAATGCATCTTGAAAAGAGGGGAGGTTATTTTATTTTTCACTAGTGAAGTAAAATAATTTCTGGGAGACCATATGTCCCCCGCCATTGTCGCCAACTAAATTTTTCATTATGTTTCAGTATTTGTTAGTTTACATGCATTTTGTGTTTCTGTAGGCTACTATTTTGTAAGTACTTGCATGGAAATAACAGAACACTTGACGTGTATATATAATGTATGTCTGTGTGAATGTTCATAATAAGCTATATACATGTGTAATATGCATATAAATTGAAAAATAAGCCTGTTTTAAGACAAAGTGCATTTGTTATAAGTAGGATAAGTATGGTACAGGTTAATGGTTTTGAGATGAGGCAGTGCATTCAGTAAAGATGAAATACTCTAAATGGCGTATTCTCACTTCTGTTGAATTAGAAAGAGTTAAAATTCTTGGACTATGATCATATCCCTTGACATGCACAGCCAGTCACCTCCTCAGCCATGGGGCATTTCTGGTGAAATGGGCTTTGAGCCTTGTGCTAGCATCCTGATGCTACTGTGGGTTGCCTGGATAATCACTTTCATTTTCAGTCACCTCACAAATGCCATTTGACCAATGTAATATATAAAAAACTTAACTTGTGTTTAACTGTATCTCCCTCTCAAAGGAAATAGGAATCACTGTTCTGACTACTCTTTAGTCTTGTTCATGTAAATATTCTCTGATGCATAAGAAACTTTGCAGAAAAATAAACCCAGATTGTAATATTTTCCAATATAGTACTAGGCCATCCTTTCTAGGAGTAGAAGTACAATATTCTATTGATGATTTTTCTCTCATTCTCTGAGAAAAGTGCCTAGCCAACCACTTACATTGACAAATATTTTCACTACTGTGTGAACTTATATAATTCTGTGAAAATAATCCAAGAAAAAAAACCAAACTTTTTACATAGCCCAGCCAGCTTCGTAGAGCCATCTTTTCTGTCCAGAGAAAATATCCTTAAGATCCATTTACTGATTTTTTTCTGCAACATGATATAATTCCCAACACACCATATTCTCATTGAACTTGATCAACATTTAAAAAACAAAGTTATGCAGCAGTAGTAACAATTGCAAGCAAGTAGAGACATTTTGTGGGTTAGTTGTTGTTTGGGGGTTTTTTTGGGAGGGGAGATTAATATAGTCAGTCAAAAAACTAAAATCAGAAATAGTATTTAGTGCAAATATATATGATGAAGAGAAACATGAAAGAATACTGAATTTGAACCCAGTAAACCAAGACAGTGGGAATACATCTACTCTTTTCTTCAGGAAAGTTAAAAGAGTTATTTCACATGTTAAACACAATAGATTGTAATGGTTCAAATCCTGTGATGACTGTTGATCAAACCTTTATACCTAGATTTTGAAACAATGTGATTTTTAAGACATTTTAAAAAGTCAAATTAGAAGAGTTTATTTTTCAGTCCTGACCATATTTTTAGAGTTTTTGTTACCCTTAAACATATGATTCTGTCATACAAGACGGCCAAATTGTTTTCTACAGGTTAAGATTCAGAAGCTAGATAAAACCATGTTCACAGAATGCTCCCTCTGGACAAGTCCTAGGGTTGAGCTATGGGATTGTAAAGGACAAAGTAACTTCTTGCTCAGTGTTCTAGACATTGGTCTATCACCAAACCTGATAGACCAAAGACGCAAAAGAAGCTGCAGTGTTTTTCCTCAGTAGGGTAACACTTGGCAAGGGATATCAGTTCCACCTCCCAGAAGAACTGATGGAAAACACGGGATGGTAGCCAGGGCTGGGGCTTCCAGGGTTGGGAGCAAAAGTCTGCAATCATACTATTCTTGCTGATCCAGCACACACTCTGGAGACTGGAGATTTTGCCTACTTAGATTTCATTTAATGTGAATGACTTTTTGATACCCGAAGTTGCTCCAAAGCTGCAGTAAGAACTCCTGCTTTCCTTGTGCCTGGTGTCTTAATGGTAGTAGAGACCTTTCTAGTGCAGTC
Organism: Brachypteracias leptosomus; assembly: GCA_013401335.1. NCBI lineage: Eukaryota > Metazoa > Chordata > Aves > Coraciiformes > Brachypteraciidae > Brachypteracias > Brachypteracias leptosomus. The sequence goes on from VYZX01012186.1 coordinate 37,901, forward strand.
ACAGCACAGGCCAATGTAGGAGGTTTATCCATAGGCATGGCTGTGCATCCTGCACATCACAGACTGCAAGGCAAGAGGAGCTCCCTTTTGCTGGCATAGCGCTTCTTGATCCATGGCTTTGCTGGTGGCAGGTGGGGAGGATGGGAGCGAGGCTTGTGATTATACCAGCAAAACTTTACAGCATGCAGCTGGTGTGAAAGGTGATGCCTAATGTTACACCGTTGGCCTCAGGGTGTGTAGCAGAGAAAGAGTGCTCAGGAATGACTGTTGCGCAGGTTCTGGTGCTACCTGACAGGTCGGAGTCGTGCTGGTACAGGAGCAGTAGCAGTTGGTAAGGTAAGGTGGAGGTTCTCATGTGCGAGGGATGCACAGTATATTTCACAGCCACTTTACATTCAGGTGATGAACAGTTTTTGTTCTTGCAGTAATGGATTCCTAAAATCCTGAGAACTTTCTGCTAGGTTATATTTAAAGGCTAACATGTCTTCTAGAAGTTGTGCTCTTCAAAGTCTTCCTTCTGTCATCTTGTTGGTAATGTACTGGCAAAAATGAGGAAGAGATTGTATGGATGTATTTTTAACCGGCTGATTTGTACAGTATTGTTACTTTCATATGGCTGTATTCACTGTATGACAGTTGTCTCCAATCATTCTGCGTATTTCAGCATTTCTAGGTATCAGACATCCAAGAGAAGAAGGTACATTACACTTTTATGCAAAGATGCATTCTTGCATATTCCTCCTACTGTCTGTTAGAAAACAGTAATATTATCTATCATTCAGTGATACATTCACTGCTTTGAAGGTCATGTCTTGTGTAACTTTGAAGCATGGAGCAGTCAGCATATTTCTTCCTAGAGTTGGGTACTTCTAATGATTATTATGCTTTGAGGAATCTGAATTTTTCTTACGCTTTTACTTGCTATATGGATGTTGCACATGCATGGTGCTACTGAATATGAAAATTTTAATGGCTAGTTTAACATTATTGGTTCAGTTACTTTGATACCTCGCAATGGTGCAATCTGTAATACTGATGTCTTTGTAATGGTAGCAATTAGCAAATCTCTATGTTCAGATTTTATGAACATGAACATAGTAGGTTGTGCCAGTGACCAGAACAGGAGCTTAATGGAAAAAAAAATAATTCTTTTATTACTACATATTAAGTGATTTTTATTTGGTTTAGCTATAGCTGCTTTAGAAGTTGACCAATGTAAATGTCAGTTATGCTTTGAACTAGCATGGTTTTAATACTGCTTTGGCTCACATATTAAATATTTTGTACTGGACCCATGACTGCAGGAAAGTTGTTTGGCAAAAGATAACAGCGAAAGATCTGAAGAGCAAATAGGTGTCTGAAATGTCAGAAAACTGAAATAATGAAAACTGTGTTTTATTTTGTTCATATGTTTAACCAAAAGGTGGAGAATTAAAAATAGTGTGACAGAAGTGGACAGAATAGTGGACAGTTGCAATATCTGCAAACAATAGATTTCAAAAGATTTGACAAGGCAATGTGAGTCAACAGAAAATAGAATTTAATTTGATTTTCATTGAAATTCTTTGATCAAAATATTTCATAGCTCATGGATTGAAGACAGCTATGTCTTCTTTTTTCATAATGAAAAGAAATTATTTCTTCTCTGTCTTCTGAGATCAAAAGAATTAATTTTCACCTCCTTTTTTTGGTAGAATGCATAAAATGAAAAGTTGGAGCATAGTGTCTGATTTTAATAAAGAATTTTGATGAGCCAATCTGCTTTTTTTTCCTCTTTCCAAGCTTTCATTTTATTGAGAGAAGGAAGTAGACGTATAAAGGAGTTTAACTGAATAGAAGGCTGAAAAGCAGTAAAACATAAAATCCTTTTTCTTACTTAGTAATGATCCTATACATTTGAAAGCCAGAGTGCTTTGTTCCAGCCATCAGCTTGTCTTATAAAGATATTACTGCTTGCTTCTTTTTGTAAGTAAACACATTAATCTGAGAGTGAGATGCACTTGGGTGTCTAGCTAAGCTAAGTGGTTTTTTATTTTAAATTAAAATTTACTGTATAGTTTTCAGTAAGCTCACCTGGTTTCTCATCAATACAACAAATAATTGCAGCCTGCCTTAAATATTTATTTTGCAGAAGATTAATTTCCACAGCTGAAGTTTATTTATTTCTATGTTCATGAATTCTCTTATCTAAACTCTACCCTTAGAGAGAAGGATTAAAGATAGCTCTACTGCTATTAGTAGCAGTGGAAAGAACTGTATTATTGGGTTTTTTTCCATTTAGGAGTCACACTTTCCTACACCCCAGTGCGAAAAAAAGGCAGATTCTTATACTCTGCAGTTCTCTCTTCCACGCCATCAGTAAAAACTATCAGTATGAATGAAAATGTTGTGTATCTCCACAACATACTGGCTTATGGTTTCCCCTTCCCCTTGTTATTGCCTCCTTTATATCATCATCATGTTTTCTTTATTATCTTTCTCTTTTTTTAGATAACAGTGGTACCATTTCAGATTATACTTACTGTTTGTGAGGAAACTGGTTTTATCTGTTTAATCAGAACCTGATGTCAATGAATAGAAACACATTGATTTAATAAAGCAGGCAACTAGGTCCTTATTCGATTATCTGTAATGTGGGTGTACTTTTTTACAGAAATTGTACTACAGTTGTAATGTTTAAGAGATGCAATCTTTTAGCTTTGAGAACTCTATTCTGCCAGTTAACTCCATGTATCCTAAAAATTCTAGGAAGCCTATAAACTGCAGCTAGGTAGACTGAACATAGCTGTGCTTTTTTTCTTGCTAAGCTTCTGAAAGACATGAATACTGGCTGTGTCACTGAAGAAGGAACATCCTTACTACTTATATCCATTACTTCTATTATTTAAAAAAATAAATATAGAGTAAAAACCCCTAAAAACTCTGTCTTATACTCACTGCTTATTTGAAGCTGCCATGCCTACTTAGATCTGCAGCCTATCCTTTTTCAGTGTTAGACCGGTGCACACTTGAGTGTCATGTTATTAGATGTTCCTGCTGAAGTGAATCAATAAAACACTCTCCATCTATTTTTTTTTTTTTTCGATGGAAAACTGGTATACTAAAAGGTCTAAGTAAAAAATCTCACAGCTAATTTTCTTGATGCCAGTTTTCTATTGCTTTTTTATATTTATTTTTAATACAGAGAGAAAATGTTTTTCTCATTTTGGAAGTAGCACTCCAGCATTTTTCTTTGATGGTACATTAAACTCTCCTTGTTCTGGGACTTATATCTTTTCTGTGTTAGGGGTGTTAAAATTTTTGAATTCTTTATTTACCTGTGCATAAGGCAGCCCGCACAATGCAAGATTATGAATAAGCTGAGCAATGTTTATACTTCATTTTGTTCATTAACTTTCTGCTGTGACTGCTTGTGTATATGGATGCAACTTATATGTATTTTTTAATAATATTTGAGATAATATCCATTTTGAAATGAATATGTGTTTGTGCAGCATATCGTTTCTGCCATCATCTGTGTGCTGTATAACCAATGAGTGCATGGGTCGGAGTGCATCTTGGAACTCAGTGTAAATAGCTGAATGATGTCTGAAAAGAGCTCTGTCTGCTCAAATGAGTGAGATTGTGTTCTTTAATGTGCCAGGCAAAGCTTACTTGATGGAGAATTGGTGAATAATTTAATGTAAAGAGATATTTATATTTTTATTATTCCTAGTTTGTTAACAGTTATGGAAACCAGAGAGTGTACATAGTTTTCTGAGATCTAGGAATAAGCAAGGCCAAAAATTCATAGCGTGTAAGTTAGGTAACCTTGCAAAGGGACAGTGAAGTAGATATAGAGACATGATAGCTTCAGAAATTACGAGTGATTTTGACACAGATTGTGTATGTCTTTATTAACCTGCTGTATGACTTGCTTGTAGCACACGGTACAATGCACATTCCAGGTTTGGAGCACCAAGCCAGACAGCAGTGAAGCAGAAGTAGCCTGAGAGATCAGTAGAAAATATGTAAATTGTGGTGACGAAGAAATCTACAGTCTGATATTTAGCTGTCTCCTCTTAAAGCATGGTGATTTTGAGATGGGTAATCCAATGAAAGCTGAAGCCTGAAATTCTTCTGAAACTTGGTCAGAAAGTTCTAGCTTATAATACCAAAGATAACTTGACTCAACTGCTAAGACAGGTCACTCTGCTACTTTGCTGTTACTTCATGTAGCTTCTTCTCACCCTATATCCACCTTTTGTAATACAATTTATAGGCTTTGTTCCAGTGTGAGCTTCAACTCTTAACTTACACATAGGAGTATTTTATCTTTCATCAAATGAGTATATTTACTTTCTATTTATTTTTTTAAAAGTGGTATTCCTTTCTCCTTGAAATTTGGGTTCTGGGACAAGTGTTTTAAATCACTTCTTTAGAAATAGGCAGATATGAGTAGTATTTGAAAGGGAGCAAGTTCTAAGTAGTGCTATGAGTGTACTGATCAGTGCCTGTGAGAACATGGCTAATGGTCAGGGATGGTTTGATGTGTTTAGAATTGCTATGGTGACATTTAGGGTTATGTAGCGTAGCATGTTATACACTTACACCTTGCTCTTGATAATATGCAATTTCCACAACTACTTGCAATAGTTGCATTATCTAAAACATGATTTCCACAACATATAGTTAGATGAAGTGAATTTTGAATTAATTTTTGTCAATAAATGTTCTAGTGCATATATTTTAAGGAAATGTTAATGAAAGACATATTTGAATTTTGAAACATCTACATTTGAAGTGTTTTATTTATCCTGCTGTAGGGAGAACCTGTTAGCCAACAAGATTAGCCAACAGTGTTCTGCTCTGAAATAGTGTTGAAGAATAATAGTAACAAAGAGTATGTACTTTGCTGGGAGGGTTGCGCACAACAGAAATGTTCTTTTTCCAGAGTGTACAGTGTAAAAATACGTGAGAGAAAGAGTAAGGAGAAAAACTGCATCACATAGAGACAGAGCTGCTTCCTTGAGTTAAAAAATCATTATGTAAATCACAGAGCTAGAAATTAGAAACCACTGGACACGTATCCACTTCCTGTATTCTCTTCTAAAATAACTTGTAGATTCCGTATGATTTGTACATTCAAAGCAATTGTGATTTTTATTTTTCTCTCACAAACAAAAAGAAGATACGAAAAATATGTTATATATTATTTCTTCTGCTGCAATACCTGTGATTGGATAGGAGTGTGTTCAAAGACTTAGTGGCAGTGGGGGTTTTTTAACATCACTATGTTGTTTTTACACTTTTTTATCTGGAAGTTGGGACAGTATTTGACGTTAGAAATACTTATGGAGGTAAAATCAAGAGAACAGAACTACCTGCTGTGGTCATGGGGAGAGGAATCATCAGTGGACACCTTTTTTATAATGATTTACGAACACAAAAGGCCATTATCTACCTGTTAAACTAAAAATGTAATTCAGCCCTTTTATGCTACTAACCAAGTGAAAAGAACAAGCAAAATACAATGATCACCTGGGTAACCAGATATATTATAAATATTTGATATCAGGTATAAAATATGCATATAATATTGCATATATATATTTTTAAATACTTGTATAAATGCATATGGAAGAAGAGAGAAAAGTTGGGGAAAACTTAAACACTTAACAATGTGTTGTTTTGCAGAGCTGCTTTTATCTTAATTGTTCTGTTGTTAAGAATAGTAGAAATAAATATGATCCTTTTTTGTAGGTTCAAGCTGTGTTTTTTAATCTGACATTTTCTCTAGTACTTTCTGTCAAGAAGGTAGTTGTGGTATGTCACATCACGGTGCATAGAAACAATGAAATCAAACACAAATATTAAATAGCAGTATTTAGTACACAGTACAAATGTTATGCTAATAAAATATTAACTAGTAGTAACTTAAATGTACAAAAGATAATTTAAATTAAATTGAAATGGTTTTTAATGTTAAATTTTCCATATCTTTGAATTCTCATCTTCAATATGTTGAATCTATCCCAAAAGAAGCATTTTACCTCCTACGAGGAAGATACACTCTACCTATCTCTGAATAGAGAGTTGTCCCTTTTTGCTGCCTAACATATAAAATCTTACACTTTTGGTTTGAATAAATGTAATTGTTTTGACTAAAACTAATAAACTGTCCTAGGCTTCTTAAAAAACTAAATGCAAGTCCATAGCATTTTCAATAATTTTCATGTAAAACTTCAAAATAACTTGCAGTACTTACTTTTTCTTTAGGCATTTCAGGATTGCTTTATTTTTCAAGTACAGATGATACTTTTCACAGAGTTTGCAGCACTTTTCTTATATTAGATGTATATAATCTTTGCCTCAGTATTCAAGCCTGTTTTATGGGTCTGAACCCCAAGTATCAATATTTGCAGCTTATATTTAAGTGAAGTCTTGGCTCTAAAATTTTATGTCTCTATTGAAATAAGAATTGTAGGTATAATGCTTGCCTATATAATTGTATTTTCATTAATAGCCCAGAAAACAAAATGATTATTTGTTCAGTGCTATCTGGTATATAGTGCTAACTGTATACAGCAGTTGCAGATGAGATTTTTGGTAAAATGTCAATGCACACACCAAAGGTCTGTTGTATGTAATGTCTTTTCTTGTTACCAGCCATGTTCTGTTGCAGAATAAGACTGCATTTTTATTTGAAATACAGCAAACCAAGATGACCTCCATAGGGCAGCAGCAGAAGCAGTCAGTGAATCTGTCTTCCTAGTGCTTCTCTGTGCATCCTGCCAGTAGTGGAAAAAAATCCACTCTTTACATCTAAAGGACCATTTCAACATAATAGGTACAAAACATTTCATTCCTGCTGCCACAAGTACTGCAGTTGTCAGAAAGGGATTGGGAATTATAAGGACTGGATGTGAGGACACTTCAAAGTGGATTAGTAATGTGAGTGGCAATCAAAAGAAATGATTTAGTACTTGAGGGACTGTGTAATTAACCTGAGCAGAAATTGTGCTGAAAGAGAAAGAAAGAGAAAGAGGGAAGGGGCAGTAGGGGTTGGGTGAGAGAGAAAGAGAGAGGAAGAAAAAGAGATAAAAGAGAGAGAAAGAGGAAAAGAAAGAAAAGAGACAGAATGAGAGAAAGGGAAGGAAGGGAGGGAAGGAAGGATGGATAAATTCATGTCTTGCAAATTCCAGAAGACAATGTGAAATGAAGGTCCAGCAAAAACAGAAAATTGCTATTTTTTCCTCTTCTCTCCATGAGATTTGAATCATATTTTCCTCATATTATTGTAGCCACTTTAGAAGTAATTATTAATATACATAATTTTAAATTAAACATTCAATAGTTGTTTTATCAACTGAAAATACTTTGTAGAGAAGCCAAAAACCAGAACAAAGCTTCAAAGGCTAAGTATCAGCAATTCGTTTCAAGGAGTGAATCATTTTGACTTTATCTTTTGTTGGAAATTTGCAGTAGCTGTGCTGAATCTTGACTGCAGTTTGTTACCCTGCATGACTGAGGCAGGGGGTTGCTCCCTGACCCAGCAAGACACTGTGTTTTGCAAATCTGTTTGAAAATGGTTGTCTGCTCTCGGCATCAACTACTACTGTAGTTTCTTGCTGTAATGCAACCATTCATTTACTGAGGGAAACAGAACTCTTGAATTTCACCTTCAGACTTTTAATTAATAATTCTGATAAGTCATGTATCTTTCTTGCATTAAAAATAGCAAAAGTAGATACACCCAGTAGCTATGCCACAGATGCAGAGGCATCTGAACTGAATACGCAGGAGAGGGACTGGACCACAAGCAGTAAAAATACAGTGCCATGGTACTGAGTGCAACACCACGTACTGTCTCTTTTAATAGTGCATTGGTGCTGGGAGCGTAAGTACATTACAGGCATAACAGAACCATTGTTTTTTGCAAATTGTGCAAAAGCAAACACTTTCTGTTTTCTTACATTATTACCTACCTGAAGTGTAACCAGTAATGGAATTGGAACAGCAGGTAATAGTGCCAAAGACATGAGCTAATGGTCTAGTAAGGACAAAAATTTATTAGTCATTGCTTGAAAAAACATCCATGATACTGTGTTTTGGCACACTCTTAAACAATTATCTCCTTCAAAAGTGTTGGAAATATCTAAGCTACAGTTTTCCTGACATTTTTCTGTTGGGGTGATTAATAGTACAAACAATAGATTTGAAAACAGAAGACTTCCTAAATCTTAAAGATGTTAGAAAAGCATTTTTAAGGCTCAGCAAACAGAGTATCTTGTTGCAAACATTGACTGTAAATTCTGCTTCTTCACCATTGCTCCCCATACATGCTTGATTTATGGTATTTGTTGATTTTTATTTTTTTTTTACTGGAAGGCAGATAGAAAGCTTTTTTCAAGCTCTGAAATAAGAGATTTAGATGAAATACAACTTTAACTATCAAGTAAGCAAGCATCTATGTAAGTACGTACATTAGATTACATTATTTACCTTGCACTCTTTTTAAACAGCTGTCTTGGTAATGTTCATGTTATACTAATATGAATACCATAATTATTGATAAATTATGTGATTATATTATTTATTAAAAAAAAAAAAAGAAGATCCTGAGCTACAGTTTGCTCTTATTCACTGTTAGAGATACATATGAAGCTATACTACTGACTTGGAGGGATCAGATTTAGATATCTCTTTAAGAGAACAAAAGTTTTGACTAGATTATATTGTTCTTAGCTTTCTTCACATAATTAGTATATTGAATAAAAAATGCAGTTCAGGCCAAAGCAGAGAGTCAATAAACTTTTATAGCATTTTGACATGTCTAATATATATAGAATCAAGGATGAGGTAAAGCTCCTGATTTTTGTATTTCCCTTGTGCACATGTAGTATTTTATGTAAAGAAATCTGAAAAAAAAAAAAGTTATGCATAAATATTATGATAGAATATTCTGTGACTTTTAATTAAATTCCTTAAATATGTTGTGATGCAGTGTGAGCAGAAGTCATTTAACTTGGAGAAACTAATAATTAAAAGTCAACCAAGTATTCATTTCAAACCTAAGTGATTCATAGCAATTACTTTCCCTAGTATCAGGGTTTGGCTGATTCATTGCTATTATTTATTAGTGGTGTAAGCTCACCATGGGCTATCTCCTGTTACGTATTCTGCCCAGTACATACAGATGGAAAAGCCAAATTGAAGCCAAGAATCCTTCAGTGGGGTCAATATTACGACTTCTTTTTTGTTCTCTCATTTTTGAAACAATGTCTACAGCACACTTCCACATGTCACCAGCAGCTCACTTGGAGAGCAAGGAGAAGGCAGCAGCTTACCCATTTTAAGACCTCTCACTGAAAGATTTATACAGGTTTTTATTAATAATCATCACTATCAATAACATCCTTTTTTTATCCAGGCATATATTTTAACCTATTGCATAAACAAAAGCTCTTTCTTTAATTAAAAACATGTCAACACAGAAAAAATATTGCAGGTATAGCTGAAGAAAAGAAGTCTACTGCTTTAGTATTTTTTCACTGTGAAAACCAGACGATGTTATTGCTTCATCTAAAATTTGCTTTGAACTTTTGAATTCTTCAAACCTTTTATTAGAATGAAACTTAATGGATTGTGCAGTTTTGGATTATGTTTGAAGCCTAAATGTCTGGTTAGAAATGTATCTACTAAGCTAAATCCTCCAGTTCTGTTCAGCTCTGTTAAAACTATTTTAATAAGTGTCCAACAGGCCTGGAATTAGCCAATTAATACTTCCAGATTCATGTAAACCTTGTTGCACATTTCATTTGGGCTTCAATGTGGCTTTGCAGCTGTAACAGAAATGGTGCTGAAATATTAAAATATGAAGATCATCTGGACTCAAAGTAGTATTTCCCTAATAAAATCCCTTCCATCAAAACATCTACCAGCCCAGCGTGTGGTCTCCAGAAAGATATATCGGCTGTTCTTCAGGAACATCTTTTTGTTTTTAGAACAAAAGGATATTAAACATTTATTTCTAGAGTCTCATTTATACTGTTAGAGGAAAAGGAAGGATGCTGATTAATACTCTGCCTAGTGAGGTAGTTTATTTAAACTCAGAGAATTATACCCAGTGCTTAAGACTGTAGTTAACACGAAAGAACTGGAATAGATTTGTTTACGAATTTCTCAAAAAATTCTTTTGGATGTGCTAAATACTTCAAATTCTTTTTCAGAGCTACAATGGTACAAGGGCTTTTTTTTTCTCCATGTTAGCTGTTATGAGTGTATCTGAAGCGTGTAACTAGGGAACTATTTATGTGATTAGTGGGACATCTTTTTCTAATCCTACAGAGGAACTTTCGGTCTCGATGGTGAGCATTAATATTTTGAGGATGCACATGCTTTAAGGAACTTCTACATGTTGTTCACATTAATAGTTAAGAGCTCAGACAAATAATTAACATTCATTTAACTTAATATGATGCCTGATCAGACAACTCACTGTAGTTGTGGTCATTCTGAATCTATTTTTGTCAAAACAAAATTGTTACATAGGGACTAAAATCTCTAATATTTTATGATACCACATTTTCAGCTGTTCTTCAGACTTTTATTCAGAAAACCCTAGAAATAATGAGAATGCAGAGACCAACCATTCCTTAGGTTTTGTCAACATTCAGCAATCTTCAATTTTGTTACCTATTTTGAGACAGAAAAGCAGTAGTAAGCTGCAGCTTCTAAAATGTTGATTTAGAAAGATACATTTGATTCAGAAAACAAACTGAACTCTCATAGCTGTGGTATTCTCTGGTGTCCTGGTTTGAGTTAGAACCAAAACAATTCCGTTTAGTGATTTTACTTTTCATCTGAGTCTCTGCTAACTAACTGCACTTTCTGAAGCTCACAGCATGTTTTCACAGACAGTGTCTGCTCCTAGCAGTGGTAATGCTCCATGTTTAGAGTTACTACCAAGGACTGGTGTGCAGACCAAGGTCACTGCTAGATCTTGGGTACCACATTGAGGGGTGCAGAAAGTGAAAGGCCACACCTGTGGGGAGGAGTGGCCAGGACAGGGGACCCTAAACTGACCAACGAGGTATTCCATCCCATATACATCATGCTCAGTATAAAGCTGAGGGATCATGAGGGTCTTGAAGTTTTTTCTTTTGGGACCTTCCTTTACTTTGGTGAACACATACCTTCCCTTTGGCCGTCGCTTCTCGGCCCTGCCTTTGATCCCTATTTGTGTGTTCCTGAACCCAGTTCCTGAACTCGGTTCCCGTCGGCTGCTGAGCCCAGTCTGGGACTTTGCCAGTGCCTGCTCCACAGCCTCAGTGGTGACGGTGACATAATCGCCATCAGGGGGGAGGTTGAGTTTGATGCTGGTCTTGTATATATATTTGTATATATCCCTTTTTTTTATTATTATCTTCATTAAAGCTGTTTTAGTTTTCTTTCCTAATCTGGAAGCCTCTCCCTCATTCCCTTCCTCTCCCATTTGGGAGAGGAGGCGGCCGTAAGTCTCTCTCCCTTGTGTGCAGACAGGTATTAAATGTCTCCAGAGAAGGAGACTCCACAACCTCTCTGGGCAGCCTGTTCCAGTGCTCTGTCACCCTCACTGTGAAAAAGTTTTTCCTTATGTTTACCCAAAACCTCCTATGTTCCAGCTTGCACCTGTTGCCCCTTGTCCTAACATTGGATGTCAATGAGAAGAGCCTGGCTCCATCCTCCCAACACTCAACTTTACTGAACCAGGTACACAAGGGATGCACATTTATTCTCTTGATTTTTTTACAGGGAAGCCTTTTTACTTGTATTCGCATGTGCATTTAAGCATTGAATGCCAATTAGCAATTTGTCTTTTAAATTTCCCAGTTTGTGCCAATGTATGCAGAAATAGTTCATGAAATGCATATTTACCATGTCCAGCTTAATCCTTTTCAAAGTTTTTTCTTTTATCTAATAGCATAAAAATAGAGGTCTGCAGTATTTGTGTTTCCAAAAATGTAATTTATAATTCTATGTATTTAGAAGAAAATCAAATAATAAAGTGGTTGTACACTCTCATTATTATAGTCTTACATTAGACATTTTCAGTGAGAGGACGAAAAGTAGATTTCAGTGTACTGAAAAAGAAAATGAGCGTTATTCCATTACTTTCATGAGCTTAAGTAGTCACACAAGCCGTAGCTTTATTTTTGATAAATTAATTACGTTCCTATATTGTCAAATACAAGATGATACAAATATGTCACTGGAAGTGTGAAATTCTGCTACCATTCATAAAGAATGCTAACTTATTTCAGTTAGTATTTTAGAACAGCTATTTTTTTGCTGCAAATATTCTTTGAACTGCTTTTCTAAAAAGGGATTTTTCTGCTTGTTTATAATAATTTTAGCAAGGTTCTTTTGTGTGTGACAGGAACTATAATTGTACTATTCTTCATGCTGTGAATACCCGTCGCTCACCTTCCTTCATCTCTCTCTGGGATCTTCCTGGCAGACTTCATCCAAAGGGGTACACAGAGGAATTTATCATGGCTGTGTTAAATTCTGAAAGGGGAACATGGAGATCAGTTTACTACCTTTTCTATTTCTTTTTTTTTATTCCTTCATGGAAAAGAAGCCTTTAAGATTTTGAATATGGGCTTCCCAGTTTTACTTTCCCTGAAAAGTTAAGTCAGAATGATGATACTGAGCTTTCATGGTCTTGTTTGATTCCCAAGATACCCTTAAATTTCCATTTACATCCAGCCTAACTTGGTATTCGGTCTACTTCCAAATGTCGGAGTACAGTTTTGTAAAGCTTGTCATTAAAAATGATGTATTTTTTACTTGTTTTCTGTACAGAAGGTAAGATTGAATCAATGGCCTTACAATGTACAATGACCTTATAAGGTACAAATTTTAGTTTGCTGAAGTTATGTATTCTTTAGCAAAAACTTTCTGGTAGCCACAACAACTGCTGATGGGATTTTTCTTTTGGATGTGTGTCAGTTTTCTTAGGATTATACTGATAGTTTAGGTAACTTAACACTAACTATTCCCACACTAACCTTGCCCTTCGCTGGTACTGCAGGGTAGGTGACTGAGCGGTCTGAGATGCTACTGTAAAAGTTGTCTCCTGAAAGCTGAACTTTGAATCTGCCTGGAAGTATGTATCAACTCAAAATTGGATTCATCCCTAGTGCTATGCTAGATTATTTTACCATAAACAGACATGATTATTTATTAACACAGCTTCAGCTACAAAGGTAGTAATGGATACACTGTAAAACTTTTATTATAACTTACTAGTGGTAGCAGGATGACTGCTGGGTGTAGCCAGCCATTTGGGTCTTTATTTCCCTCTATAAGGTTATTGCTCTTTGTTCTTCAGACCTTTATTATGTGTTGATTAAAAAAAATACAACAACAAACAACAAATACCAAGACCAAGGGGGCTTGCATAACTGTGGTTTTACAAAACAGCTAGAGCTTAAGTATTATGCAAGTCCATAGAGCACTTTGTCTATAAAAACTTCAGTGTTTTTTCTTGAACAGAAAGAGGAGTAGGTGGTATATCCATATAATGAAGTTGGGAAGCTGCAGGATACTGCAGATAGTAAAAGCTTATATGAGTTCAAGCAGAAATAGGCATGTTAGTGGTAGATAAATATGTCAAGATCTACTTAATGCAAAATCTGTTAAGAAGACCTTGAGTTAGGAATTGTTTTAGACTGGAATGAGATTCTGCAGAAATATTTGTATGACTTCCCTATTCATGTGTTCCTGCCTGGGCACCTGCATTTTGTGATTTTTCACGATACTGTACTAAGTAGACTACTTGTCTCTCATAGTACAGGTCTTCTCGTGGTTACTTTTTGCAATTTTTTGGCTTACACAACTTCATAAACGTATTTCAAGCCTAAATTTGCTTCCCTTTCTCCTTGACCTGCAAGCTGTATTCACTGGGTGGGATGTGGGGTGCAGCAGGCAGCATAGAGAAATTAAGCGTGGCAAATGCCAAAGATATGTCAATGGGTGACTGAAGCTGGACTATAAGCACCTCAGGACAGGGTTGTATTCTTATATTATACATCTTAAACTGTAGAGGGAAATAACTGACTCTCTCACTCTAAACAGACATTTCCCTTTCTTTTGTTGTTAGCTCTGTGGTGGTTCAGGATTTTCAGGCAAAGATGGGTGGGGAGAAAACTGCATTTGTTATATTGTTATATTTGTTATATTGAATCCTTAGTTTTTGTCAACAAAGGACTAGTAACTCTACTAGCTATGATGACAGAAAGGTAAATAGTTTGACATTTTGTCTTGAAGATTCCTATAGTAATTATAGCAAGCAAAAAATTTCTTGTAGGATTAGAGATGCAATTGTAAGATATTTGAGCATGTTTGCCAATTCCTTACTTAAAGCCAAGACTAGCCTCTTTGTGATAAAGTTGATTGCTGGTTTATTGTTAATTCCATGTTTCTTATTCTGGCTTGTCATGTAGTTAATTCTTGCAAGTACAGTACAAAATTTATCTATGTCAAACTTTGCAAGTATTTGGAATTGCTTCAAAAATAATGAAATTAAGACATTTTGATTATACTTACTTGTAATTCAAGCATACCACCTAATTTTGTTCCCTTCCATGATAATTATTTAGTTTAAAGCAAGAAAGCAAAAACTTGTGCTAGTCTCATGACCTGACTTCATATTGGTTGATTTAAATCAAGATCAGTATCTGTCTGTAGCTATTTGTTTTCTAGAAATCTTCCAGCAAACTGTTAAATCACATCTCACAGCTCCATACTGTTGTAATGTAGTATTAAACAGTAATATATGGTTTATAACTATTCCATCTCAGAAGTAATACTACAGCCGAGTATGATTTTAATTTTGCTTATGCAGCTTTTTTGAGAGATACTAGCCCATAGAGAAGGAAGTAATTTTTAAAAAGATATCTTGCTCGTACATCCATGTAGAACTTTGAAGAACATACAAAACATGGAAAATGACTGGACATCTTAGGAAAAAATATAATTTTGAAGATCTGTGAACTTAAAAAATTATAAATCTTTAAGACTATATTACTCTTTTTTCTTAAAAGCAATTTGCTTCCTTTTGAAAAGAAGTACAATTGTCTGTGGTGGATTGGGTGCAGCTAGAGGTTTATAAATTCACTGAACATCAGTACCTTACTGCCTTGTTTCCTGCTGCCTTTAAACAGGATGTAGATCAAACCTCATGAAACATTTTTTGTTAGGAGATAATAAGTAGATTACATAGGCATTTGTGGGTGTGTGTTGCATAGTCACACAAAGAGAAATACTGCAGAAAGTGTTTGTGGCTAATTGTAGATACTTTTTTCAGAGAAGTTTAGAGATACAATTAAGAAGTAGAAGAAACGGTTGCTTTCTGTGTTATTTTTTAGTCTCATTCTTGTTAAGTTAGATTCTTATAATGAAATTCTGGCATCCAGTAAGAATACGAAGTTTTGTGTATCAGTCTAAATGTTATAAAAATTCACCCACAAAAGTGCTTTAGTGGAGGAGGTAAAAAACAGAAAAAAACTTAAGTACAACTCAGACAACAGAAATATTAGGCCAGCATAGACGGCAGTTGATAATCCCAGAATGTTTTATTGGACAAGATTCTCAGTTACTTGTAAAAGGGTTTGCAGGTTGACCTCAGTGGAAAATCAATACTTTATGCTAACTCTATATTTTTATGCAATTTACTATAAGAATTTGATAACATTGAGGGATGGGATTAATTGTAGGATATCTTTGCTTTGCAAATTGGTTGCAACTTCTGTGTCTTCCTTTCCTCTTTTTTTTTTTTTTTTTTTCCCCCTTTTTATTGGGTGCTGATAGTATTCATGTCCTTTGACCTCCTTACTTTGATAGTACTGATTTATTCTCTATACACTGGTAGCTGTGGCACAGGACTTCTGAATTTACCAATGTACATTGGTAAGCATTTTTTTCCGTAGTACATAATGTAATGTCTCAGTCTACAATAAGGAGCTTTACATTTTCCTTAACAGTTTAACATTCTGTGCACTCCCAGAGAGAGACAACAGGGGAGAAAGTTGTCTCCAAATAGTAATCTTTAGTTTTAGTTTACTTAATGGTTCTATCTTTC
Source organism: Brachypteracias leptosomus (assembly GCA_013401335.1). NCBI lineage: Eukaryota > Metazoa > Chordata > Aves > Coraciiformes > Brachypteraciidae > Brachypteracias > Brachypteracias leptosomus. The sequence continues at coordinate 54,009 of VYZX01012186.1, forward strand.
AAATGTCACACTAATCATATTCATATTTGATCTTGGTGAAGTGGGAGCTTTACTCTTGTAAGCTTACTATAGAGCCTACATATTATATAAATTTAAAAGTACATGCATAAACTTCTCTGTGCAGTCTTTCTACTGTTGGTGGTCATCTGTCTAGTTTGAGAATTACTGGAAAGGCAAGCTTGAGCGTCTACATAAAAAATAAAAGGAACAAGAAAATACAAAATAGTTTTCAATCAGTAAACTGGTGCCGAAGGATAAACATAATATCCACATTAATTTGCTTTATCCAAACAATTATTTTATCTTTTCACTGTGTGGTAAAGATACCTAGTTGTTGCCAAAATAAAAATAATTTTAAAAAAAGAACAAGCCATCCCCACCCCAGAAAAAAGCAAACCCCAAGCACAATCAAAAAAGAGCATCAAAAAAGCTCCACACATACTTTGAATGATATAGTGGTGCTGTAAACAGAGATTTGACTTTGATTTAGATTTCAGGATAAAATATTTTGGGTCTATACATGGATTAACAGACTTTGATTAATTGTTGGGGTCAGCTAGAGAAATCCAACTCCATCCCTGCTGGGCACCTACTACTGTTGTCCAGAAAGGAGATAGGAATGATTTTATGTCCTGGTTCATTCAGGAGTGTCACAGCAAATCCTACAGAGTTTGAAGCCTTAGGATATTGCTGGTAGAGGAGAAGTGGGTATCTCTGTAGAGCCCAAATACAGTTAATGGCTAAGGAGCTCCTCAGGCTGTAAAAGGATGCTTGTATGTGTGAATCAAGTCCAGTTTTATTCCAGAACTGAAAAATGGACAGATTTTGCACAGTTATACCAGCTTTTTTGTTTCTGCATATTCTCTCTTACTTCCACAGGAAGTGCATTGTGAAATGGAGGCTATTTTTTAGAACCTGCTTTTTTTTTTTTTTAACTACGTCAATTTCACTGTATTAGTTACCAATTATATGTTACTTTTTATTCCTATTTGAATTTTTCCTTCTGAGATGAAAAAAAAAAAAAAAAAAGGAATAGTTAAAAAGAATAACAACTTGTAGTAGAAATTAATCTGGACGAATAAATTATGCTGTATGTTACAGCCATTTCATGCTGGTTTTGTATTTTACAAATGGATAAATGATAAAAAAATTTGAATGTATACTACACATTTGCTGAGATGGAAAGAGATAAACTGTGTAGTTATTTAAATTCAAGGACAGTTCATAACAGACTTTCCTGTTACTCTTGAGAAAAGTTTTATATTATCAGAAGGACGGTTTGAATGCATGCAGATTTTCTCACCACCAGAGTCTGCCATTTTATGACACATGTGCTGCATAATTACAGCTATATCCTCACAGCACTAGTAGAATATCACCTTTAATATACCCATCTCAAAATAATAAACACTACATTTTGTTCCTCTAGAATTACATTGTATGGAGTGCATTTATTTTGTGCAGTGTGAAACAGGGGATCTTTGTTGCACATGGGGCCTAAAGCAAAGAACCCATCATTTGTGACTGGTTCTGAAGAAAAAAATACATAAAAGGATTATCTTAAAATAACATTCAAATGCATTTTTCTCATTTTATTTTCTTCTTTATTGGGAAAATTGTGGGGTGATTTTAATAAGGTAAGGAAGATTTAATATATTGTTTGGATAATCATGAGATTTTTCCGTAGCTAATTGTGCAATAGCTACATTAGTGATCCATGGCTGTCTTTTTCCTCACACATGCAGTGGGGTTTTTTTAAGGTCCTGTATCATTACAGGTACCCTTTGAGGGGACTATCATGGTAGAAAATAGAGGAAAAGAAAAATTAGGTTTTGGTGGAATAAGCCAGTTGCAAAAGAAACTAATTTTTGTTCTTGGCATTTTAATATAGCTCTTATTAAGCAACATCAAGCAACCAAATATTATCACTTAGTATTATCTATTACTGCAATAGAGGCCAATATACTGTCACCTCTACGAGCTATCTAGTGCTCCTGTGTTGAGCATCTGTACAGATGTCTTTCCTTTCTCTCTTGACTGCAGCTGTTTAATGGCTCTTTTTTTTGTTGTTTCTTTCTTGCCACTGAGTTTCTTTGGTTTATGTTGCATCAATTTATTCTGTAGCTGTTGTACTTCATTAAAAAATTATATAGTGGATTCCAGGAGAGGATTCAATAGTATATTAGCCATATGTAGGCAGACCCTGATATTTACACAAATCCATACTAAACTTGCAGAGAGGTGCTTGAATTTCAAGCTTAGAGCCCAGAAAATTACTGTCTTTTTCTTGTTCTTTAGGTTCACTATTTAATTTTGAGAAATTCTCTCTGCCTTGCTTTGCATATATAAAGTAAGATGATAATGTGAGTTTGTTCTCCTGTATACTGTCGTTCTTGCTGTGAGTTTTGCATTGTCTTAGTAAATATGTGGTTTATCTACCTTCGTTATGGAATTTTGCAAAGTGGTCATATGGTGTACCCTGGAGGAGATGTTTGGGATCTGAGTTACCAGAGTTCAACAGTAGCTTTCTATTCCTAGAGTAATATTTTAAATCCTGATTATCTGGAGGAATTAATTCCTGTCTTTAAGAATATAATTTTTCTCTATTTCTTTATTGGAGAAAAATCAAAATGCTAAAATAGAAACTGAAACGCAGCATGGTTTTGGGCTTTGAATAGTGAATAAATGAGTAGTTGTTTTTGTCTTGGAGAGAAAAATATTGACTTTTTTTTTTTTTTCAAAGATTTTTGAAAGCCACTTTATGATTAATGACTAGCTGCATGTTTCCTGTTTTTAGGAGAAGAAAGACACTGAACTGAACTGTTACATATAAAGTTTTATTAATTTTATATTACACAACTTTAAGCTACAGTATGAGCAGTGGAAGCTGGAGTACTCTTTCATTCTGTGGTGGTTTTGCTTTCATTATTTACTGTTTACCACTGGGAATATAAGTAAGTTGCTGGTTTGACCAAATAAAGAACCACTGCCTTCAGTAATGACTTTCTTTATTTTTTTCGTGCAGTGAACATATGGCTTATACTCCTGAAAAATGAGCTTACTTTGAAATCAATAGTATTAGGACCAAATTATTGAATTCAGGAAGTAGAAATGAAAATCTCAAAAGCAAAAGAAGAATTGATTCAGTGGCACAACTGGAGGCTTCCAGTTTCACTTCAGATTATAGTCTTCCTCCAGAACATCACAGATCTCCCATAAGGACCCCAACAAATGACACAAGCTTTTATTCATGCATCAGAATAAACTATTAACATTTCAGCTAGTAATTACTTTGTGTATTTCCTGTGAGGATGCAAAGACTAAAGATCAGTTTTTAAATGTGTGCTTACTTCCAGTGGTGTTTGTTGTAGTTACTGGTAGTTTATAACTACGGTTGTTCAACTAGGTAAGGAGTGAAATGCAGTTTTCAGAAAGGGGCTTTAATTCTCTTATGACAAATGTTCGCTTCCTAGTAAAGGCACCATCAGTTGCATGTCATATAAAAAATAGAGTAGAAAAAGAAGTCTGGAAGAGATTTAACATTGTAGAAACTACAAACAAATATGGGAGGTAGAGGAAATCTTGGAAAAAAGTACATGAGTTAATAAATGCTTTTAACTTTGGAAACGAAGCTACTTTTCCTCTTTTCTTGGCAGCAGTTGCTATTTCAGGATTACTTCAGAAGATTTCAGATCTTAATGAAAATATTCATAAAGAGAGACAATGCAGTCTAAGACAAGAGGGAAGTCACTTCTCAGCACCTTACTTATGTTTAAAAATTGTCAGAAAAAAAAGTGTACCAAACTTATGACTGTAAGTGTATATCACCTATAAAGAGATGCATATTTAAATCTAGATGGTATGAAAGTTCAGAGCTAAAAGATACTCTGCAGAAGAATTGGATTCAGAACCTGTCATGTGGAAGCTGAAGTTAAATAATTCAGTCTCCTCCTGCACTGGAAGGCAGAGGGAAGGCACTGAAGGATTACAGTTAATTTACAATGATATTGCCAAGTAAACCCTACAGGGAAAAAAATGGAATTTCATTCAAGAGTGTTTCAAGTTATATTTCTTCTCTATTCAGATGATAAGCTAGGAAACTAACCATTCCTGTTGGTATTGTTATTACTTTTAATTATGTTGGCAAGAAAAAAGAAATAATGGACAAAAAAATGTGGATGCTTTTGTTCTGGGAGGGACAAAATTGGTAGTGGAGAGGGCTTTTGTATTTCTGTACCTTCACTGGAGCAAGCTTTTCTCACCATTTTCAATCTGGCTGTTGTGCAGGTGGTTGACCAGATTGACACACTGACATCTGACCTGCAGCTGGAGGATGAGATGACAGACAGTTCCAAAACAGACACGCTCAACAGCAGTTCCAGCAGCACAACAGCTTCCAGCTTGGAGAAAGTCAAGGTGCAGGGTGGTGCACCACTCATCAAGCCACTTGCACACCCCTCAGCTATCCTCACCGTGCTGCGGAAACCAAATCCGCCCCCTCCTCCGCCACGACTGACACCTGTCAAGTGTGATGAGCCTCCGAGGTTGCCTCCTTCAGCCAACCCCGTCAAGACTAATGGTACCCTACTGCGAAATGGTGGTTTACCAGTTGGGCCCAGCCGCATCCCAAATGGAGATGTATGCTGTATATCGAACAGTAATTTAGAGAAAGTTGCGATGCAGCCTCTGATGCACAGACCTGAGAAAAAAGATCGGTGTCCTCAGCCAGGAGCAAGGGAACGGGTACGATTTAGTGAAAAAGTGCAGTACCACGGCTATTGCCCCGATTGTGATGTTCGGTATAACATTAAAAACAGGGAGGTGCATTTGCACAGTGAGCCTCATGTTGTGGGAAAGCTGCCACATCAGTGCCCTCTTCTGCCATCTCCACCACCACCACCTCCTCTGCCTCCATTTCCTCTGGAAAATGGAGGGCTGGGGATAAGTCCCAGTAATAGCTTTCCTCCTCCGAGACCTGCAACTGTGCCTCCACAAACTGCACCAAAACCCCAGAAGACCATCTTGAGGAAATCAACCACTACAACAGTGTGATAAATGCCACTTGAAACAACTCTTTGTTTTTTCCTATATATAAACGTAAATAGGTAATAAGCACTTTCTACTTGAGCAATAAAAAGACCCAATGTATTACTTCTTGTGTCCAGTGACATGGCATAAAAATCTCATGGTAAGTACAAAGAGGAATGCTTGTTGGTCTTAATTATACTCACGAAAATACGTCGTTATGGCAAAGGATGATGGAAAAAATACTCATGCTTTAGCTTACAGGTTGTAAACATCTATTTCAGTTTCATATGATATCTGTAGTATGGTTTAAAAGACAGTGGAAAGTTCAGTTTGAAAATGCTAAGTGGTGATTCATGATAGATTGCAGTCTATCTTGATATAAGGGAATAATGATTACTCCTAGGTTTTGGGAAACTTCCTGGTTTTAGCATGTACCTTTTAAAATATCATTTGATGAAGCAAAGCGAAGTACCAGATAACAGCTTTTGACTGAGTTCTAGCAAATGCATTTCTCTCTGCCTGACTGCTTGAATGAAGGCATTGTGTGTGAAGCGGTGCAATTGGAGGTAATCATTGGACTTTCAGGCAGCTTGATCTCTGGTGGGGAAGTAAAGAAATAATTGAAAGGTATGTTGACATCGCTGTGGAAAACTGAACTATCTCACATTTTCTTTCTCACTTGCTCAATGTGCCACGGCCAAAGTGAAGTATAGAGTTTTCAGATGAGCAGGGATAATCCCAATCAGTTCCTCTGTATTTCCACTGCTCCATCTGCAAAATGGTAGTAATATTTTATCTCATGTGCAATAACAGTAGATTAAAACAACAAAGTGCAGTCCTGTGTTTTTCACAAAGCTTTTGTCTGGTGCAGATCTCTTTTTGAAGGCAAAGAAAATTTTGCCTGAGGTCTTCAGGGACATCCACTTAATTCATGTAAAGACCTTTGAAGTTGAAAAGCTCTGTGCAATTATGAGACATTAACATGCAAAACAAGATATTTTACATGTTATCACATTTTGATGGTGAACCCAATTAATATTCTTATTAGTTGAAAAAATCTCCACAGTGTTTTTAATTACTTTATGAAGGAGTATTCTTTTAGTCTCACAAAGAGAATTCTTTAGACCTAGAGATAAAAAATATTGAATGTGAAGAAAATCTGATAATAAATCAATTATTTACAAAAGATGTGCCAAATTAATCTCAAATGGCCCAATAGCAGATGCTATATAAAAACAATATGCTTTTTCAGATGAAATGTAAAACATACCCTGTGGCAAAACAGACAAAAGAGATTTTAAATATAAATTTCCATTTACATCAAGCAATGGGTATTACTGAAGACCAATCTTCACGCAGTTTCCCTCTATAGACGTTATAGTACATTTATAGTATTTAAACTGAAATAGTAAGAATAATCAGAAATTCTAACAGATTATTACCCTTTGAGAGCCTTTGCAGTAAACAAGGATTGTGTTTTGTAACAAACACACATTTAGGGTCTAAGGCTTCATGTTGTATTCTCTGCGTAACAGTGACAAAGCAAGGACATCAGGAGCAAGGATAGAAGGTTATCAGGAGTAGTCAACATGGATTCACCAGGGGGAAATCATGCTTGAACAATCTGATAGCCTCTATGATGTTGTCACTAGCTGGGTGGATGATGAGGGAAGAGTAGTGGATGTTGTCTGCCTGGACTTTAGCAGAGCTTTTGACTGTCTCTCATAACATCCACATAGGTAAGGTTAGGAAGTGTGGGTTAGATGAGTGGACAGTGAAGTGGATTGAAAACTGTCAGAATGACAGAATTCAGAGGGTTTTGATCAGCAGTGCAGAGTGTCATTGAGGCCTGTAGCTAGCAGTGTTAACCAGGGATCAGTACTAGGTTCAGTCTGGTCCTTCCAACTTCTACCATTCTGTGATTCTGTGAAATTATTTTAGATGCTTAATCATGATTTCCTCAGGTGCTCCCAATGTGCTTTTTGTCATGCACTTTACATTTTATGTTGTTTGACTACACTTAATCTCATGAAAGCATCTCATGAAAGCTGTTGCCAAGAGAAGTCCTAGCACTTACGTTAGGAGTTCTGTATGTGTGCAAGATCTTTGCTGCCCAAATGAAGTTTCTGTCAAGTGGATTCTTCTCACACCCTGAGACTCCACAGCACATCCCTTGCTCACACATTTAATGTTACTTTTTAAATCACTGAAACAATATTTGAACTTATCCACACTGTGTATCTACAGGTTTTTCTTTTAAAAAGAAAACTTTCACACTCTGATTGACTTTATCACTACTGTGGATGTCATATATCAACTGTTATAACCTAATTTAGTAGTTTTTTTCCTTCTTAAAAGAGGTACTTTGTGCAAGTAATGGTGGGATAACACAAATCAAACATTACATATTTTTAATAAAATATTTGTTTCAACTTAGAGAAAATAATATTGGATAATTTTAGAGGGGAGCATCTGCTGCACATGTCTTATCTCACTTGACCCAATTTTTCCAGTATAAGTTCATCTCTGATAGCAGAGCACACTGTTTCTCCTCTGGATTCTGTCCTTGGGCTTGTCCTAGTCTCGTGAACGTATTAGTTGCTCAAAATTAGATGCTGTACTCTATGGACGTGCATTGATAAAGATGTAAGTTTCAGCTTTGTTGCAGTGTTAAGTTTCCAGTTCTCAGCTCTGGAAAGTTCGAGTGACATCTGACCGTCAGCATTTCATGTTTGGTTTTGGTATCCAACATCTTAGGTCTTGTACTTTGACCTCTCTTTCAGAGGTGCTTTCTTGTCTCTTTCCTGATGCTTCCCTCCCCTTTCACAAGCTACTGCCCTTCTTTGTGCATTTTCATGGGGGAAAAGTGCTGTGCTATAAAAACCAAAAGATGCAGCTTTTCAAATGCAATGCTGCTTTTGGCCAGAAATGCAGTTTTCAAATGAGGAGGAAATACATTGTGCTTCTGCAAAGTTTATTAACCCAGGCTTTCTTTAATACACCAAAGTGTTCCAAGATCTCTGTTAAATCCTGCTATGAACTTTAAGTCAATCTTATGTTTTAATGAGAACTTCCCTGGCCTTTGTCCAACTATAAGGTATTTTTATCAGTATAATGATTTCACTTTCATAACATGATAGAATAAAATTCAGGTTAAAAAGGGTAAACTGGCAAAGCATGGGAGACAGCTTCAAGCCTTGCAGCACTGTCTGGAAACTTCTAATAAAAATGACATGAGAAAGAATGTGGTACTATAATCAGCCAGCAGTGGGTTTAAAATTTATATTGGGAGTATAATCTCTGTGAAGATTTTTTGAACATCTATAACATAGCATGTTTCACACCTTACTGAAGAAAACACAATAAAATAACCAAAACCAGACAGGAATTGTCTGCCTTTTAAATGTAAATCTAATATCCTTGATAACACATTCAGTGTTTTGCAAAGATGTTAATACCTGACAGCCAGTAACAGTACTCACAGCATTAATTCAACATTGCCGTAGTTCAGACTGCTGCTCAGTTTTGATTCCCCAAAGGTATTTTAAAGTCTGAATTGTCCAGATCTAGATTTCTGAAATGCAAATAGAAGGAGAAGGTGTTTTTTATCAATTTAATTAGGAGGATGAGTTTAGGAAAATGGAAACACGCAATGAAAATTGCTTAATTTATAATAATGACATTGATTAATAAAATCTAGCATATGGATGCTTTCTAAGAAAGGAACACTAGGAAAGTAAAATCCAATAACAATCCTTTTTAAGGACATAAGGTAAGAATCTTCGAAAAGATTGTGAATATTTTCATCACCTAGTAAAAGTCACTGTTCTTCCTTCTCTCTTGTCTTTTGGAGTTGTTACACCTTTATCACATTGTCCATTGTTCATTGAAAGAAAAAAAAGATTCCAAATCCTCATACTCTTTTTTTATTATTGAAACAGTATTTTCTTTAAAAAGTTATGTGAAGTGGACTACAGCTCTTCTTGACTTCCTTCAGATAACTCGACTATTTGTTTTGAAGTAAACAGAGTGCAGTGTGAATTCTTTAATTACCAGAGGGAGTTGCTTATGCCCTCTGGACCTGCTCAGATCTCTTTGCATGTTCTAATTATGACTTTCCTTTCAGTGATACCATGAACAGTAATTTCACATGTGGAGATACAAGCGTGCTATGACTGCTTCACTCATCTGATTCAAAGTAGGCATGAGTATTCGGCACATATTTTTACAGAGGTAGCGTTTCTTTTTCCTGCTTTGTATATATGCTGTGATCCATGCTTTTCAGAGGTGCTGTGTGTGTAGAAGCAAAATACCTAACTACTGTTCGAACTAGTAATAAAAATTAAAGCATCGGGCTTAGAGCTGTAATAAGGTCTTCTGAGGTATGCACAGAGGCATGTGGTAGGAGAAATGTCTTTAGTAAACCATGATAAACACAGCATTTAGAATACTTAATTTGAAAAATACTTGGTACCTATTGAATAACCATGTTGTATTTTATAGGGCAATGTGTGATGTATAGCATGCAGTAGTTACATGCTGCAGCCTAGTGTTTCTGAATTGATTAGCACAGATCATACAGTTCACAACTGAAGCAGCAGCAGCAGCGCTGGTGTTACTGGCTCAGCATGCTGCAGCGCAGTGAATATAAAATGCAGTTTATATGCAGTTCAGCCTCATCTTTGTTTGGTAGCAGTTAAATGGTGACGGTTCTTAAATGTGAAAAAGAGAAGAGATTTTGTCTCACTGGCCTTTTTGTGGTGGAAAAGGGTCCAAGAGAGCAGGTTTCTCCCTCAGTCATCATTTTGACAAGGTATCCATAGTAGTTCATCTTCTAGTTGTCTGGGGTACATGTGCTGTATCCATCAGCAGGGCAGCATTATTTTAGTGGTGTAAGCAGGTGGATCGTGGCTGTATTTAGGTTGTCCAGTCTTTTGTGCTGCTGAATCTTTGGAAAATTTGAGGTGGAGCTGTCTTACTGTAGAGATACTCAGTCTTCTGTCAGTTTATAAAAATAAGGTGAGAATCCCGCATGCTAAAACCTTTTATATTTTTCAGGACTGCTTTTGTTATTGTAGGACTAAGTATCTTTTTTTGTATGATTTTTTTTTTTTTTATGCATGGATGAGAAAAAAGTAAGGCCTGATCCAGTAGAAGAAGTCAAACTGAAATTGCACCTGATAGCCAGCCAACAGCAGTGCTCCAAACAGTGAGTAGGACCAGGACCATTCTGTCTTGCTTAGGGACAGCAAAGAGCAGAGCTCCAGAAATTCCTTTATTTTCTCCTCAAGAGAAGAGTTTTTTTCTTTTATCCTGATATATTTGATGTATACACCAATAATTTTTAAGAAACTGAACACAGTCTGCCTCACTTATTTCATGTTGTGTTCATAATAAGAAATTATATTTTCATAAGAATTTTCTGATCTCAGATCCATCCCTTTATGTTTTTTGCCTGATCTTTTGACTGGCTTCATTTGCAATCTTAGAAGCAATAATGGAAAAAAATAATTTACTTACAAAGGTTAAAGTAATAGGTAAATTTTGGGGGAAAAAAAAAAGGAACTTTGAACAGATGTATTCAAGTATATTCTGCAGCATTGTTTGCATGATGATGACTACATCAATCTCAGAGTTTCTTTTTCTTTAAGTAGAGTTATTATCATTACTTTAAACTTAATCTTGAATCACTTTAAAAGAGCAAAGGAAAAGCCAGTCAGTGGCAGAAAATTTAATAGAAGTTTATTTCCTTTCCAATTTAACATTGAATTTCCTAGGTAAAACCTATTTATGCACATCAGTCTCCTTGCTTGCTAAATTAACCTGTGAAACACAGAACATGGTGATACTATATCTTTCTATAAATCTCTTAATGCCTACAGAATATTTTGGTTTTCATTTTTTTACAAATACAGTGATGGTTGTGTACTGGAGATATGAATTACATTATCTTCTGTCACCAAGGAGTAACTAACATACTGTAATTTTAATGGATGACTGTTTTCCTCAGTTTCACAGTATCAACATGATTACATAGTTTGGCTTTATAATGTTAGTTTGGGGCTTCAGACACATATGAGACAAAATATTGTGTTTAGCAGTCATTATGAGGAACTACAGCAAGCATCGGGCAATCTGACTTTTGAAACAAAACCAGAGTACATTCCTCACACCCATTGCAAAAGAATTGGTTGTACAATCTTTCTGGTACTACATATGTATGTCTGTATGTTACAGTTTCTTCCCTGTTCATAAAAAAAATTCCACAGTGATATCTGATTTGGTAATTGCTAGATTTGCAAATATTTGATATTAGGAAATACTGATTCATTGAGGATAATACAAAACAAAAGAAAAACCTTACTGATTCTTACAATATCATGTATTTACTCAGGAGAAAACTATTATTTCTCAATAGTGTATAGCAACACATCTGGAAGAAGGCACTTGTACTACTACGTAATAATTTTTACAGATGAAGCTGCACTTCTTTTGCATTGGACAGCGATACATCTGTCTGCACTGTTGAAATGTATGAAGGAAGTGGACTGGAGGCAACTTCTAAGTTTATCCATACCTGTGTACCAGCTTCTTCATAACAGCCTCAGTAGTTAAACCACTCCAGTTAAATCAGTATCAAAATACGATAAAAGTAATTTTGCGAGGTTTTGTGTTCTCCTCCTTTTATTTTGGATTATAAGACAATATGGGTCTTTCTGTATCTATAAGAGGCTTACGGGGTTTTATTTATTTAAAGTGTGGAACATGCATGTGCTTGTGAAATGAGCCTAGCACAGTGCAAGTAATGGGTATAGTGCAGGTAGAATCAGAGATAATAGAGCTAGGCCATTCTGTCCGTGCTGGAAACAGCAGAATTCACCTGCGTTTGAAAGCTGTCCCCATTTACTCCAGGAGTTTTAAAGTACAGAGGTTTTGAAGAATGTTCATAAATAAATCTGCTGATACCTTAACTTTTACTACACTACCCAGACAGGAAAATATTTGAAATGCTACTCTCTTTTAACTCACTGACTAAATAAAGGACTAAAAGTAACTTTTGCTGGTTAGGACATAACTGAAAAATAAGAGTGATATCCTCATTAAAAGTAAGTGTTCCTGTGTTAAAAATGAAGATAGAGAAATCATACAGAAATGTAAGTGGCATTCAACAGGACTATTGTAAGTAGCAGTAGGGAGGACTTTTATTATTAGTTGCGAAGTGAATGCAGAATCCATTAATGAATGCATAGAAAACATGAGATTTAATAATATATAGTAAATAAAGAAAAATGTGGTTAAGTGCTTTAAGTACTGTCCTGTAGGACAGGAAAATGATAAATTTAAGAGGAGATTCTAATGAGTTAGCTGACCTTAATATCTCTGGGACTTGTCTTTTAAATACAGTGTGAAAGAAGATATGATGCATAGCTGCATTGCCCAGAAGGAGCACTGGGAGGCAATGGCAAACTTCTTCCTGGAGGGACTGTGTTCCTAGCACTGCAACATTTCTAGACCTGCTGCTAAATCAGATAGAAGGAACATGGTATCTCAGTATCTCTTGCGTGGCCTGACACAGCTGAAGGTCAGTGCAGTAAGAAGGTGGTGCCTCAGTGCATTACAGTAAAAAATAGCCATACAATTTGCTCAGCTGATTTAATTCTACCAGAATTATATGGTATTTGGGTAGTTTGAAAGCATGGCTTTTTGTACCCATCCCTTTCTTTCTCCACAAATGCACAATAGCATCAGAATGGGATAAAATTTGCCTCTAAGTGTTTACCTTTATTTAATGTGGATTGATATTGCAGAAATTTATTAGATGTGACAATAAAAATACTAATTGAAAATATTCAGGTACTCCAAGTTCACTTTTAACTGTAAACATACCAATCATCAACAGTCAGTGCTTGGAATTGAACAAGAGATAAAATAATATACCTTTCCTGCCTTAGCATGCATTGACCGATACTGGACAGCCAGTATGTCTCCCCGTGCTATCACTGAGTTTACTTTTAAGCAGATGATTGAAATTAAGATTTCTGTGGTTGTCACAAATTAAAGGTGTTGTATTTTACAGATTGAAGGGCTCCTTGATGTGTCTGTCAGAGATGAAAATCTTCACAGTGCTTTTAATCCTAAATATTCAGAATAAAGATTCTGACACCATCCTTCGTGCCTGAATATTGGAGCAGGGAAGAGTGCGGGTATTTTTTACCATCTCTTTGAGAACGTCAAAAGCTTTCCATCAGAAACCTACGTAGTTTCTTGTCAGAAATGCCCTGGCCTTTTAGACTCTGATTTCAGCCTGAAGAGTAAAAGGCTGATGTTCCCTGGGGCTCTTAAATTCCCTCTAAAGTATTGGTAGCTCAGGAGGTCTGTTTTTATAGATTATAGTGGTATCAAAAGACTGAAATAAAAAACTTAATTCCTGAAACAAATATAATGGTATATTTGTTTCCATGAATTTGTTAATAACTCTATATTGTTCTGAAGTGAAATAAAACTTGTATCAAAATGCTATAATTCCCTATCAATAGAAATACTCTTAGCTTGTGTCTAGTGAAGTTTTTCAGGCAGCATATGTCATGGACAAGAAAATCTTACAAAATGACTGCTGCAAATGTAAGAGCCATCTTGTGTGTTTCTTCAGTGGAGCGTAGAATTGGTTGCTCCTCTCATGCAAGCCCTTATTTCCCTAATGGATGTTAACAGGACATTGTATACAAATTTGGAATTGCAACTTTCATTTGTTTCGGAAATCAAAACCTTGGTTTTTTTATTTGTTTCCATAGAGTTGTAATATTCACAGTGCCAAGTAGTGAAATGCATGAAAACAAGATTTGCATACTCCAGATTGCCAAATACATGATCAACAAATATCTCCTAAAAGACATTCACTGATAGGGCTTAAGCATGCTTAAAACTTCCGTTGAATGGAAACTAGGACTCAGGTATTTGAAATATAACCCTGTTATTTTAAAATACAAGGAAAAAAAATACTGAGTTTCTTTCATTCAGCAAGATTTGCACTTGTCCAAGTTTTAACCTCTAGGTATCTAATACTCCAGACAGAAACGGATAATGGCAGTCTCTGCCTCTAGAGAATTTACTAGTCTAGATTCAGGAAATATATGATGCCATCAGGCTAATTTTATACTATTTGACTCAGGAACAAGAAAGTATTTAAACTGGATGGACTGTATAGGGTGCAGTCCTCCCATACAATACATTTTTAATTTAGAGGGGAAAGAAACAAATGGATACTAAAGACATAAATTACAGACAGCTCACACTTAGCTATGTATACAATGATTCTGAAGCTCAGTTTTCATTTGTAAAAGGCAAAATCAAGTGGTTTTGAGGACAGATTAATGAATGCTGCAGAATAAATGTCAAAAGTGGGAAGAAGTAGTAAAAGCAACATAAAAACATTTTACCAACTGACCAAAATATACATTCACTTTAACTTTGCAACAATAATGTGTTAAAAGTACAAAGGTTTGTGTTTTACTGCAAGATGGATGGTAGAAGTAGAGATACATACTGGAATCTTCCTTGTGCAACAGAACTAGACAGAGGACCTGAAAGTGGATGCTGCGTCTTGACTTCTCTGGGTTTTTCTGTTGGGATAGATGTTGCTTATGTGGCTGTTCAATGATTGTTTATAGTTGATGTGTATCTACCAGGCAGCTTTTCAGCTCTAGAGCCTTGATCTGGTGCAAGTGTGCAGGCCTGGTGACATTTCAGTTGAATTGTTCTGTGGTTTTGGACCTGTGAGGTTGACATTGTCAGGTGCACCAGGTGCTACTCACTGCCTGTTCTTCCCCAGCTGAAGTGGCAGGCCTTGGAAAAGTATCCCAGGCATTGCCAGATCCTATCTTATCTGCTGGTTTTGTGTCCCAATTTGGACACAGCCAGGCTTCTCATAGAAGGAAAAAGACTTCTTAGGAACAAACCAACTTTTTAGGAAGTTTTATTATTTTTTATTATCTCTGGTCTTGCTGTAGGTCTACTTCAGTTTTTCCTCTGTCCTTCCAGTTGCAGGCAGTGATACTGAAGAAATAGATGGACTCAGTCAATTAATACATGGTTCCATGGCTGGTGTCACTGCCAGAATTTTGCTGGTTTTGATAATGGGATGGTCTACACAGCGCCAGGCCTGCTGTCATCGGATGGGATTCATCTTTCTCAAAGGGAGAAGAGGAACTTTGCTCATGAGCTAGCTAGGGGTGATTGAAAGAAGTTTAAACTAGACTTGAAGGGAGAGGAGCTTGTCCGTGACAAGCGATGGGATGGTGCATCAAGGTTAGTAGTCTTCTCTGAGGAGCTACTAGAAGCTTTCCCCATGTCCAACAAAGCCAATGTCAGTGGAGCAGGTATCCCCCCCAGCAACCCAGGGCCCCACACTGGAGCAGGTGGATGTCTGAAGGATGCTGTGATCCCATGGGAAGCCTATGTTGGAGCAGAATCCTGGCAGGACCTCTGGCCCCATGGAGGGAGGAGCCCATGCTGAAGCAGATTTGCTGGCAGGACCTATGACCCTGTGGGGGACCCACACTGGAGCAGTCTGTTCCTGAAGGATTACACTCCATGGAAAGGCCCACAGTGGAACAGTTTGTGAATAAAAGATAATGCAAATTAAGAATTCAGGATAGATTAAAAAAAGTTATTTCATACTCTTAAAGCTTTCCTGGAAGTTAAAATTTTCTGGATACTGAGTTGCTTTAATTTAACAAATAAAATGCTTGGAAGGATGTTTATTAAGTAATTCAGTGGAAATGATGTTTCCAACAGCAAAGGACCCATTGATATAGTAAA
This sequence comes from Brachypteracias leptosomus, assembly GCA_013401335.1. Lineage (NCBI taxonomy): Eukaryota > Metazoa > Chordata > Aves > Coraciiformes > Brachypteraciidae > Brachypteracias > Brachypteracias leptosomus. Next base: position 69,855 of record VYZX01012186.1, read on the forward strand.
AACACAAGGTACTGCTGCCTAAGTTAATAAAATCAGACTAGAAATAAGCTAAAAATTCTTCACAGTGAAGTGTGTAGCTACTGGATCAACTTCTTGGAAAAGCGGTCAGTAATCCACACTATGAAGTTTTTTAATTAAAATTGGACCATAATCCTTCCTTACATGTCTTAATTCTTTCCGGGGCATGGTAGTGCTGACATTGATTTCAGTGTCTGAGTCGCTGCTGTCTGATGACTCTGACCCAACCTGATTCAATCCTCCCCCCATTTTTGCTTTCAAGCCACCACCCCCCACCTGCCGGCTTGATTTCTTTAAACACTTCTTTCGGGAGATCGGTGCTACCTGAACCGTTTGACCAGGTGGGGGAGGGGAGGCTGTTCCTTTGTCAGTGGCACCGCCCCCTGGGCCCGGGGCTGCAGGGTTGGCGCCTGCGGCGGCCAGTGCTGCGGGGACAGGGCCTGGGGCCGCCGGCGCTGTGGGGGCAGGGCCTGGGGCCGCTGGCGCCGCTGAGTCTTTGCCCAGGTTGCCCGGGGCCAGAGCGGTCGTAGCAGGGCTGCCTGGCGCCACCAGCACGGCTGTGGCACTTAAAGCGGCAGCGGCTTTTAAAGCAGCCGCCCCCCCGCACAAAGCCCGAAACAAAAGATACGCGAAAGACAGGATCGAGAAGGCATTTAGACCCAGAAACAGCAGTGCCACATGATACCACCTGCTCCCGNCTAAGAAATTTATTAGTTATATTGCTCCAAGAAGTTGCCGTAATACCAGTACAGTAATAAATACAAAAGGAAGAGCTTCTCATGGATCACAGAATCAGAGAATGATAGGGTTGGAAGAGACCTCCGGATATTCTAGTCCAATCCCCATATCAAAGCAGGTTCACCTAGAGCAGGTTACATAGGAACATGTCCAGACAGGTTTTCAAAGTCTCCAGAGAAGGAGACTTCACAACCTCTCTGAGTAGCCTATTCCAGTGTTCCATCACCATCACAACAAAGTTTTTCTGATGTTGAGGTGGAACTTCCTGCGTTCCAGTTTGTTCCCATTTCCCCTTGTTCTGTCACTGGACACCACTGAGAAGAGACTGACCCCATCCTCTTGATACCCACCCTTCAGGTATTTATAAACGTTGATTAACACTGGATGTTTATTTTCTAAACATAATTCCTACAGTTATGCATGAAACACAAATGGATTTTTCAATTTAGCTAGAGAAATAACACCACGCATATTTACATTAATAAGACAGTAGTCAAGTTTTTTTCTTCGATGGTCTTCTTGAGGGGTATTTTTCTTTTTGTTCTACCAAGTGCAAGGAGAAAGTTACGTATTGTTTGGGGTTTTTTTGTTTGTTTTTTTTTGTCTAAAACCAACCAGGGTGGGGGGGGGGAGAAAGGACAGAGTGGAAAAAAAGTTGTGCCATTTTTTGTCTTGTTTTATACATAACACCTTAAGGCATTTTAAAATAAATCGGTAATTCTCATATTGTCACCTCCAAAGAAACTCTGACAATTGAAATATAGTGAAAAGCTGACCTACAAAAAGATCGAGAGTAGCAATCAGCAAAACAATAAGTTCGGTGAAATTTTTATAAACGTATATAATACGAATAATCACAGAGCATGTTGGGCCAAAGACTCATCTGATAAAGATTCAGTGCTCCCATGGTTTTTGATAGAAACCATCATGTTTCACAGAAAGAAATTGTGAGACTCCTCCAACAGTTTATGTGGAATGTTTTGTGCTTTTACCTGTGTTGAAATAATAACTGATTAATAACATTGGTTATGAGTCTCCATAGGAAAATTGGTGTAGGCCAATGAGCTAAATGTTGATGATGCTTTTTTTTTCGTAATCCATAATACATTTTCATAATAAATCTGTTTTCATGATAAGTTTATTAATTATAATTTTTGCAACCTTATAATATGTTACTAAGAAATTAATACAGATCACTGTGAGAGATTTCTTTTCAGTAATCACACCTGAATGATAAGTGTTAAAATACAGTTATGATTATTCATAATTTGTAGTTTATTTATTTCAAATCTGTATATACAACAAATAAGATGCTGAGTACTTCAGAGACTCATGACTATTTTTTTTCCTGTGGGATCTGATTTTTAAATACAAGAGTAGTGTTTCAAGAGTATGTCTAACTTGTAGGCTTGTAATTATACACTTCTTGGAGATTAGCTGTATTATTTAAAAAGTATTTGTTTTGCCAAAACTCGGAAAACAGTCATAAATACTGAAACAATCATTTTCTTATGATATTACAAAGCATTGTTCTAATTAGATTAATGTTTTATTACAGTATGTTGAGTAAATTATTATATGTGCCTGAAAAGGAAATTGTGTTTTAGAGGCAAGAAGACATGAGAAACTTATGAAAAATTAAGAATGCAGTGTCTTCCTCTGAAGGCCTCTTCATCACTTCATATTGTTAGGGATCTTAAAATGCATGTGTTTACATTTTGGTTTATTGTCATCTATGTTTAAACCTGTCACAGTGGTATACAGTGCAGTTATGCCAATGATCAATGCAAAGGTACAGAAAATGAAAGACTCTGCTCCAAGTATTTTATAATCTGGTATAATCCAAGGTCAGTTCTGATCACATTCATACTTAAGAAAGTCAGCTGAAACAGTTTGCCCTTTTTCCATATGGAAGCAGCTTTTAGAGTGTGAATTGCATTGCTGAGGCAGAAGCAGCATCAAAGAAAGGAAAAGTTGAAGCAGAACACTGGTAAGCAAAGCTTCATATAAATTTAAGGATTAACATGTACATTTTGTAATATTAATGCATTTTACATGCATTGTCCATTTTTTGCCCCTTCTTTTTCCTGATACTCAGCTCCAGCTCTGTAAAGACTTGCTGTTCAGTCACATCTTTAAGGCTAGGAGAACAAGAGATAAGGTTGTATATAAATTAGAACTGACTCATTGATTTCTAGAAAGAAGACTGCCAACATAACAAGCTTCAGTGATGATCTTACAGTATGAATTCACAGGCTGAGGCAAGAAAACTATTAGAAAAGCATTTGTATATACTAGTATCTCTTTTAACAAGTTTGTTTCATTATCGCTTATTAACAATACATGGCGGAGATTATTTCTCAGACATGCAGTGAATCTTTTAAATTGTGTTCATGTGAATTCTTCATGAGTTTTCAGCAACTGTTTTGTGTGCTGTATTTTCAAGGGAAATTTCATCTGTGTGTGGAAGCTTTAAATGTCTGAAGAGCTTTATCATAGTGCCATAGGATTCTAGGACATAAGATAAATATTACAAAGTACTATGTGTAGGAAGCTATTGTACTGGTTTTCTGTTTAACAGGAAATTGCCTGTTTGATAAACCAACCTTGCACCACTCTGCTTCATCTATACTGACTGGAAAAAATATGAACTATGTATCTGATCCCATTGCCTGTGCTTGTGAGTAGTCTCATTGCTTGTCTAATTTGACCTATGAGTTTGTGCCTTGGTGTGGAAGAAATTGATCTCCCAACTGTGTTGGCAAGACCACACATGGTCAGCTGTGATCTATGAATTTTACATTTTCATTGCATAGAAACTGTTGCATGGAAGTAGGAAGCACAGGATTGACACTGCTGCACTCTTGGCTTTTGCCAGGTAATGATTTGGCATAGTTGGTACACAGACTTGGACTAACTTGGGGAAACTTGGAGTGCACCTAGGGTCCCAAGTTTAGGTAGACTTAGGAACCATATGTGTTGAGTTTATGTGGCAATGTTTTGCTAGTGGGAGGGGCTGCAAGGGTGGCTTCTGTGAAAAGATGCCAGATGCTGTCCACATGTCAGACATTCCCTGCAATGATGACTCTGGGATCCTGATGCACAGGGTCACAGGGAGCCAGTTCATGGCCATCAAGGGCAGAAACGGCCTTCAGCCTCTGGGCACAGGGACCACCTCTGGGCTAGCACCCTAAAGACCTTCCTTCTGTGTGACCCTCCACAGTGACATGGGGGCCACACAGCTCCCATATCACAGTGCCACTTCTTTGCAGTGAAGTGTCACCGTACCCAGGCAGGATAAAAGAAGTATCCCCCTATGACCCAATACCAGCCTTCCAGGCTGCACCATCAGGAAAGAGCTGGCCAACTGCCACCCCACAGCATGGGAGAGGATGTCTTTAAGAGAACAGCAGGATTAATTGGATGGGCTGGGGAGACAAGACTTGAGGCTGGACGAGGCTGCTGGAGGTTCTCTGCTGCAATCCCAGCAGGGCCATGTTCAAAGTTGTGTCTATTGGATGGAAATCCTGCTTCATTCTTCCTTCAGGGAATGGAGACAAGTTCCTGAGAGATGTGAAACACCTGGAGGTGCTCACAGCTGGACAGCAGTGGAAAAGGTTTGCTTGGTGGCCTGTGAAGACCATGGGACTGCATTCTCAGTGCTTGAGAAACACTGCAGAGCTTGCCATCCTCATCCCCTGTGGAGCAGCAGAATGGGCTACAAAGATGTTGCCAGGGGTATCAGAACTGGCACCTTCTCCCAGGGCTTTGGAGCACCCGTTGGTGTCTTGCTAGGCAAGGGAAAGATTCTCACCCCCAAGGCTTTTTGTCTCTCTGAAGCCCCTGAGATGGATCTGGGTTGCAGGAGGGAAGGGTTTGCGCAGCAATGGTGTCCCTGTTAGGGTTGACTACCCCATGGGGTCAGGAGGCAGGTCTTGCTCACAGGAGGGAACAGCTGATCACCAGCTCTGGGATCAGGAGGGAATTTTTCCCTCCAGGTCAAATGGGCACCAGTCGCCAGGGTTTTTTTTCTTTCCTCTGTGGCATTGAGCAGAGCCCCTTGCCAGGGCTCCTCTGGGCTGTTTAGGGTAAGTTCCTGCCTGCTGCTTTTGCTGCAATTAGATGCTTTGTTTTAAGCATGGAGATGCCATAGGTACCCCATGTCTGTGGCTAGGAAGGAATTTTGCCCTCTGGGGGGATTGGCACTGGTTCCCGGGGATTTTTCACCTTACTTGGCCTCATTGAGCACAGCCACTTGCCAGGGCTTCTCTGGGCTGTTTTGGCTAAATACCTGCCTGCTTTCTTGCAGCACAAAGACATCAAGGTTGCCCTGGATTCCTCAGAAATTGACACTTTTCAACTGGACCTGCATTCAATAAAAGTGCTGTTTTGTCCTTGACGTGTGTTGTGTGTGCTGATCTTGGCCTGGGAACCTTGTCCTGCAGCTGTGCTGTCAGCAATGGCATGTACGCTGCATTGGGTATACATTGCAAGTTTCGGTAGAGGGAGGCTGCAGGGATGGTTTCTGTGAGAAGGTGCCAGAAACTGTCTCTGTGTTGGACAAAGCCATTTCCATCTGCGTCCAAGACACACCCACTGCTGGCCAAGGCTGAGCCCATCAGCGATAGTGGTAGTGCCTCTCTGGTAACATACTTAAGGGGAAAAAGGTGCACAACAGCAGGTGGGAGAGAGGAATGAGAATATGTGAGAGAAACAACCCTGCAGACACCAAGGTCAGTGAAGGAGTGGAAGGAGGTACTACAGGCACTGGAGCAGGGATTGGCCTGTGGCTGTGGTGAAGATCACGATGGAATAGATATCCCCTCTGCAGCCCATGGAGGAGCCCAGTCTGGATCAGGTGGAAGTGCCATGAAGGAAGATGTGCTCGTATGCAGAGCCCACACTGGAACCAGTTCCTGTCAGGAACTGTGGCCCGTGGAGGGGACCCAATGCTGGAGCAGATTTTCTGGCAGGACTCATGACGCTGGAGCAGCCCATTCCTGAAGGGTGACACCCTATGGAAAGGACCCACATTGGAGCTGTTCCGGAAGAACTGCAGTCTGTAGAGAGGACCCATATTGGAGAAGTTCCTGGAGGACTATCTGGGTGGGACACCACAAGGGAACAGCAGGAGGAGGAATAAGTAGCAGAATCAGCATGTGATGAACTGACTGTAACCCCCATTCACCCTGTCCCCCTGTGCTGCTCAAGGGAGGAAGCAGAGAAATTGGGACTTAACTTGTGCCTTAGAATTTAAATTAATTTCCACTAGTAGAGTCCGTGTTGCCTGTGACAGTACTTGTTAAGTGATCTCCCTATCTTTATCTAGACCTGCAAGCTTTTCATTGTATCTTTCTCCTCCTTGTCCAGTTGTGGAGGGGTAATGATAAAGTGGCTTGATGGGCACCTGGCAGCCAGCCAGAGTCAACCCCCACACCACAATGGAACCTATGCCTAGCTTTTGTTATTCTTGCACTAAGTAATGTTACTTTTCAATACCACTAAATCTAAGGTGAAGGTTTTCTGGGTCTGTTCCAAGACATAGAAATTGAATGTTAGTTAAGAAAAAAAATGATACAAAGTAGAAATATGAATGAAATCTCATATGCACTCATAATGCTCAAAATGTAAATAGTGTAGTATCCTGGCAGTCTAGATTCCACACTTAATATTTTTGTTAAACCACTTCTGATTTTTTGTAAATCCTATATGCTCCTATCAGGAATGAGGGAGAAATTGTTAAAAGCCTCAATAAATAATATTGACAGCCATTTGCTGATTATCAGAGACAGTTTTTAAATAAGGGATATGATGTTGAATTGGCTTTAAAATTTTTCAGTATAGGGCTGACTGACCATCACCAGATGATACATGAGGTAAGTGAATAGTTTGGAGGTTTTGACATTTGCAGAGTAACCTCACAAATTGCACTGAATAGAAGCAAAAAGCTGTCATTTTTGGTTGCAGTCAAGTGTAGCTGCTATTTGATGGAGCAGATACTACAGTAAAAACCAAGTTTATAAACAGTGCTACATTGTTCCATTTTAGACTTAATATGTGGGTGGAGATATTTATAGTGAATATAGTCTTTCTCACAGCATTTGGTTGGGGTTTTTTTTAAGACTGGTAATAAATGACAGCATGAACCCTGAAGAATTAATTCCTGAGCAAATTTGATCTACCTAAAAGAAAGCAGTGATGAAACGCAAAGGGATGATGAAGAAGAGTGCAGGGAAAGGTTGATGAGAAGCATATTTTCCCTGCCCTATTTCCCAAAGAGAAACTGAAATGGAGAAAAACATAGTTACTGGGTGAACAGAGCAGCTCATGTGCCCCAGGCACATGAGATTTAGTGGTTCACTTTACTCCTTAGTTTCTTGGTTTGGATCCAGTTTATTGTGGTAATTTGTTTACCATCTGTTTTGTGTGACATACAACAGTGAAAAGTTTGGACTCTTCTTTGGGGAATTTTTTGGTAATTTCTCAGTTGTTCATGCCTCTCTTAACCCAAGAGCTAAAAGTGACTTAAGTTACCAAAAAATAAGAATTTTTCTCTATTCACTTTTCATCATTTTTGCTTGGTGTCAATGAGTATATTGGCTGCCCAAACTGTGCAGATGCCACATTCATTTTGCATTAGAAGCTTTTTTAACATGTTCAGTAACAACTATTTTGGCATAGTGTTGAGATTTTAAATGTGTTTTCTTTCTCTCAGCTATTATGGCATACCCATGTTTATATGCAGGCAAATATTTAAATGTAGCTAACATAATATCAGAAAAACTAGGAAAAAATGCTTCTTTGGTCAAGGTTTCAAAATATGAGATCTCTTTCCTGACAAATCATTTTAGAATGCTACTTTAATAATTTATTTATAAAAGCAGAAGCTACAACTTGAATAAAAGAGCTTGCTACTGTCTCAGACACGAAAAATTTAAAACATTTATAGTCATTTCTCTGTGTGCATAGCTGTTCAGAATAGTGTTGTAGCAAATAACTGCAAGTTTATGCTGTTATTTCTTGCCCTTATTAAGGCATAACACATTACTGGATTGTTATGATTTGAGTCTCTTCAATACCTGTCAAAGTTTATTAAGCATCAGTTATGTGGACCTAGGACATTGCTGAGGGCTACATTTGCTTAATAGCTGCTGATTGCAACAAATACTGCACAAAAATGTCCTGGTCCCTCCTCCAAAGGTCCAAACCTTAAATTTACAGCATAGGAAAAAAGTGTGAAAGAAACAGACATTATGCTGGCCAAATGACCATTATCAAAGTCACACTATGTCCTTGCAGGACTGAAGAGAGGAGAGCTTTGGAGAGGATGAATAGGCAGATTAAGAGGCAATGAAAGGAAGTACCCCCCTGAAGTGTAAAGTGAAGGGTGAAGTAGAGGTGAAGAAGAAAGGTTGAAAGAAGAATGCAAGAACCGCAAGCGCACGGAGAAAGTATGCTGACTCCATTACCACTGTCTGACATCACAGCTTAGATTGATTTTACAGGTATTGGTTTTTTACAGGTATTTTGTTTTTTACAAAATTTCTTCCCTGAAGGTCACATGGCATGAGATGACAAAATATTTAACATTCGTTGTTTTTCTACTGAGTTTGTAAGGAGTGGGCAAGGAATATTTACTTTAGTTCCATACCTTCATGTGATTGCCACTTCTTTTTATATAATACCTGGTAGTCCTTGTGGCTGAACAGGAAGTTTTCTCTTTTGAACTTATCTGACCAACATAACAACAGAAAACCTAAGAGCACTGATGTAACTTCAAATAAAAGAAATGCAGCATGAAATAGGTAACATTTGATAAAAGCCATAGTGGTGGTCCTGGGAGTAAATTATACAAGTACAGATGCATCTTATAGAACATGACAGTTAAGAGGGAATTGCATTGAAATGTCATTTTAAATAGCTTAGACATAAATTAACCCTCTGAACAGACAAGACCAAAACCATCCCTAGAGCCAATGGCTAGATTAGTTACATCAGGGGTGAACTGGGCCCACTGTACTGATGGTAGGATATGGAGCTTGAAAAGGGCATGAAAAAAGATGAATTGGAAACAGATGTCAGAAAGAATTTTTAGAATCATGCATACATGAAGTAGCTACTAGGCAAAGCAGTTCATGAAAAACACAAGGGGACAAGAAGAGTGAGAGAGAGAGAGACAGAGGGGAAGAGATAGGTTGACTCAGTAGCTGCTTCAGATCAAAAAGATCTGTGCAGGTGAAGGCTGAGGTCCCTAACCTCTTTTTTTTCACTGCCACATTGAGGTATAAACTGACAATATTGAAGCCTATTTAATACTTTCTCTTAAAATCTTTTTTTGTATATCAATCAAATTGTAGAATCATGAAATCATAGAGTAGTTTGTATTGAGAGACCTTTAAAAGCCATCTAGTCAACCCTCCCTGCAACGAACAGGGACATTTGCAACTAAATCGGTGTACTCAGAGCCCCATTCAACCTGACATGAATGTTCCCAGATATGGGACATTTCTCTGGACAACCTGTTTCAGTGTTTCACCACCCTTTAACTCATTATAAAAAATACCTTCCTTATGTCTAGTCTGAATCTGCCCTCTTCTAGTTTAAAACCAGTACCCCTTGTCATATCCATACAGGCCCTACTAAAAATTCTGTCCCCATCTTTCTTGTAGGTCTTCTCTAAGTATTGAAAGGCAATAAGGTCTCCTAAGAGCCTTCTGTTCTCCAGACTGAACAACCTCAACTCTCTCAGTCTTTCCTCATAGCAGATGTATTCCAACCCTCTGATCATTTTTGTGACCCTCCTGTGGACTCACTCCAACAGGTACACATCTTCCCTGTGCTGAGGACTCCAGAACTGATTGCAGTAGTCCGGGTGAGGTGTAACCAGAGCAGAGGGACAGAATCACCTCTTTCAACTTCATCACTATTTCAAGATGACCTAGATTGTCCAAAATGAGACTGAGACTTTCACATATATTTGAGGCTATGTGCCCAACTGCCTATGGTAAGACTGTGTGAAATATTTCTTCCTATATCGCGTTCCTGGTTAGGCTTAAAACAATGTTTTCTGAATCCAGATCTTTTGCCATTTATACCACATTGTAAAAATCCAGTAAAAGCATAAGCACTTACACAAAAGCCAAATATTTCCTGTACATACAGAAACATCCATATGAGGTATTGATTCAAGGTTTCTCTACAGTGGCAACAACCAGTTATATAAACATATCATATAGATTCTGAAGTTCATATATAGTGACAGATCTCTCTGTGTGCAGGTTAGGTGCACACATCCCTAGTAAATTGAAGCTTGAACAATTCAATGGTACTTCAAGAAACTCTTTGGTAGGATAGAATCATAGGAATTTAACAGGAGCTGCATGCCTTCCTAGCTGGTTAGACTCACACCGTTTGAATGCTACTTCCAGGACTGATCTAAGCACTAAACCACGTACCAGATAACCAGAAATATGATTTAGCTGAAGTGAGACTTCTGCTTTTCATTAGACAAGGAATCTTGCATTTTGATCATTAAAATAGCACAACTGACAACAACTGAAATAGCATGTATGATCTGAATTTTAAAAGTTATGAATATGCTGGGAGTAAAATCATGCTTTTTACACTTTCAGAGGAAATAAAGCCAAAAATGCCAGATATTCAATGTGTGTGCATCAACTGTGTCACTTCCCAACTTGCTATCCTGTTTCTAATGCTACTGGAGGAAATGGGTCCCACTTACCTTGGGTAGGTGATCCTCACCTGGTTCAGAAGGATAAATTTTTATTTATGCTGGAAATGTATTCTTAGGGCAAAATTCATTGCTTTGTTTTCCCCAAATTTACCTCTTGAAAGGAAGGAATGTGAAGTGTACTTTGGATTTGTAGTTGCGAAGTGCAAATACTCATAGTGAGTAACAGGTTCTGTATTTTAAGTGTAGTTGAAAGCTAATGATAAAACAGTTGAAAATATTATAATGATATCATTATTATTTGGTTTGTTGTTTGGGTATTGTTTTTTTGTTGTTATTTTTCATGTAACTGATTGAAGGGAAGTTGGTGTTTTTTTGTTGCTTAGTTCTACAAAGTGGAATTGCACCCACCATTAATCATACTAAAAATATAATTTAGTTTTCTGATAACTGCAACTTAAGATCTACTTCCATGATACTTGCTGCTCTGTGCCAGAATATTTTATATTCACTCTGCTCTGCCGTCAGTGTTGCTCAAGGTTTAAAGCCACAAATAACTGTGCCTTGCTATTTTGTAGTCACACCCTGCACTTCACACAAAGAGGTTAATGACTGTCTTTCAATGTGAAATCCTTACCACTATAGAGTCTGCAGTAAGTTTCAGTCTGTTGCCTTTATATCTTAAATAGTTTATGGCTGTAGCTCAGGGCAACCTCCTGGTTGTAAACATGTAGCCATATTCAGCACAGGCAGAAGGCGGCAAATTTTACCAGTGTAAGCCTAACTAATATACAAAGAGTGGTTTAGGTCTGTTAAAACCGTGAGACCTATACTCAGCTTTCCCACAATGTAAGTGTTCCTGAGCTGTCCTGTAATACAATAGGAAAGTCTCTGAGCTCTTGAAGATTGACTACTGCAGTTTTTCTCAAGTTCACATACCTCCTATCAGTTGTTCACCTGAACTATTTTAGAAGGACATTGCTTTTAAATATTTTTTTATGCCTGCTTTTTCTGAAGTTGTAAAGGCTTAATATAAAACTGTTTCCATCTGTAGGAACAGCAATGAATTCCATCTGAAATGCTGCTGTTAAGCAAAATTCATGTTCACTATGTCAAAATAATGCAAAATTATATTTCTAGAATTAAGGTTAAGATAAGTGACATTAATTAGATATGCACTTACAAAAATTCAAAAAGCTGTTTCTTTTACTAAAATCAAAATGTCTCCAAAAAGGTTAGTTCACAGGCCAACATAAGTAAACTGTTTATTCTGCTCTCTTTGTGACAAATCTTAGCTCCAGCACACTTATAAAAACATTGCTTCTTAAGAACTTATTATTTTCAATTGTCTTTTGAAAAATGGAGGTATTCATGTTATAGGCTCTGTCTGGAACAGTTTCTGTAATAATTAGGGAAAGGAGATTAAATTGTGTAGTTGAGGGATGGGGTTGTAAAATGACAAGTAAGAAATTATTTATTGAAATTATCTACATTCAAATGCCATATATTTCAAACTATTTGAGACAGCACATTTGAAATCTACATAACAAAATTTTGACTGTGTTGTCTGTTTAAAAAGACTTCCTAAACAGAGCTGTGAGACTAAATAAACTTTTCCTGCTTAAAGAAAACTCTTCAGGCCTGTAGCGTAGTTCCTAAGGTTGAAACATGGAAGTCTGCAAGCATCTTGTAGAATTACAGAAAGGTGCTGCACATCTGTATCACACAGCAGAAATATTGGGAATTGGATGAGAGTTCCTCCTTGGGTCTGGCCTCTAACAGCAACTGCATAAGGTGCCCTGCTGCTATTTCCTGACAAAATATGTTCTGGCAAGTCTATAAGAGATTCTTCTCCAGAATTAAGCCAGACTTTTCAGGTGTGAGTAGTGATAAAGAGAAGTGAGAAGATTCAGATTTGTAGTGATGAAGATTAATCTCAGGGATAAATTAATAAAATATAGTATTGTTCCAGGTCACGTGGAATGACTAAGATGTTTTTGATAAATTCATAACTTTTATTATACAGCTTTATCAAAATACTCTTTCTTCCAAAGTAGATTGCAGTGATTCACATACGCTGTTCTGGACTGTACTGATTTTTGCCAGATATGCAGTTCTCCAGGGCTGTAAGCAATGTATTGCTGATCTAAGTCTCATGCAGATTTGTAAATTACCAAGGCTTGTACTATTTCACATAGAAACACTTCACTTCCATCAGTAGGATTTATTCTTCATATTCATAATTTTTCTGTTTATTTTATTGGAGGGGTTTCTTCTATTTGCCTACCATATAAAAAGAAAGAGTAAAGGACACACCATATAACTGGTATTGCTTTGTAGTGCAGACTGGTAGATATTTCTTAGGTATTTTCATTTTATAGATGAAATTCCTATATTCTCAGAAAAATTTTAGGTATAGCGACATATTTTGAGAAGTACACTAAAATGTCTATTCTCAGAACACAGATCTGTTTACAAACGCACATAGCAAAAATGAAAGATATGTTGGGAATTACAAAACTGTATACATTTCCGGGATGTAACTCCACTTCATACCTTTACTTGGCAAAAACAGCCTGAAGTTGGACTTACTAGGGTATCTACAATCCTTTCTGTGCCAAATATTTGCTCTTGAAAGACCCAGGAATAGTTTTACATTTCATAGAGTTATTATATTTTGTTTTTATAATTTACTAACATCTCCAAGGGAATGTTGCTATAAACATTTTTTCTTGTATTCTCATGTGAATTCTGCAGAGATCTATTTCTACTGAAAATTTTATTTAAATTACTAGAAAATAATATTGTAAGTAAAATGCACTCGTACAGTGTTGGATGTGTATGCTTGCAAAGATTGCTTCTACTTGAGATTTCCCCCCTACGTCCAAACCCAAATTATATTGAAATTCTGAGGAAGAAAAAAATTTAAGTAAAGGGAGAGGAACAGCAAAATAACATAGTAAGATGTTACCCATAGTAAGGGTAGAGAAACCATGGAGGTGGGTGGAAAACAGGCATGATTAAAAGGAAAGGCTAAATTTTTATCTCTTCAGTCAAGTTATGCAAACATTTTATCATAGATCGTGACGGAACCAAGTAGGCAGGCTACATGCTATCTTTTTGAAGAGTAGAGAGTAGATATTTTTTTTGAGACTAGAAGAAAATGAGCATAAGCATTTTTTCATAGCAATAAATTAAGAAGTCTTTTGTGAATAATAATTATATTTAGTTCTGAAAAAGTTTCCTCTTATTGCATATCATTCAACAGCAAATAGCACTGAAATCATATTACGCTAAAAAAGTATGTTTTGCAAGAAAACAGCAGGTTCAGGCATATGTACTGTGGAGACCTTCAAAGAAACAGTAAACATAGAATCTCTATCATGCTATGTTCAAAATCTCTTTTCAGAAGACAGTGAACATATGAAGTCTCAGATTCCTTTTTAGATTTTTTTTTTTATAGTTACTTACCTAATGATACCCAAATATCATAGAATCATAGAATGGTTTGGGCTGGAGGGGACCTTAAAGATCATCTAGTTCCAAACTTCTTGCCATGTTTAGGGATAGCTTCCACTAGATCAGGTTGTGTGAAGCCCCATCCAACCTAGCCTTGAACACTTCCAGAATTAGAGAACTTTGAGCAGTTATATGTTCAAACATCAGAAAAGAAGAGATTTTTGTCGGCGAAGGGAGA
>VYZX01012187.1:11734-47962 GCA_013401335.1 Brachypteracias leptosomus
TAGTATGTATAAATAATTTTGAGGTTGCCATCACTTTTAAAAGCAGAGCTTTAGGCTTCGATTACATGTATGACAAAAACACCCTGTTTTGACACAGTGCACGTTGAGGGATTCTTCTTTATAAACCCAATTCTTCAAAAGACCTTTATGCCCCGTTGATTCTAGTAGCTCAAGAAATGGCAATCAATATGACTCCATTTTGTGTGTACAGATCTGAAGAGGAACGATTACACACCCGACAAGATCATATTTCCTCAGGATGATTCCCCTGAATTGACAATTCAGCCTGGAAGCTGCACCAAAGAGTCCGATTCAGCCAATTCTATCCGTCTGATGCTCTAACGATGTGACCAAATCCGTGGCTTCATCCAAACTTCATGGAATGTCACAAAGTTGTCACTTATCTTTCCTTCGCTATAATTAAAAGAAAGATATGTCAAATCCAGGATTGCTGTCTTATAAGTGGAATTTTGGCTGGTCCATAATCTAAGGACCTAACAACTTGTGATACCCATCTGCAGAGAACAGCTTGGCGGCTGAACGTTTTAAAGGTGGAATAACGACAAGTATTTAAGATATGTTTTTAAAGGGGCTTTTTAGCAGAAGGTTTATTTTTTTATTTTGTTTTGGTTTAGTGGAGGATTTTCTCTCTGTAGTCCTGTGGTGTGCAATATGCCTTCAACCAAAAGGATTTTGGTAGCTGATGTTTTAAGGTAAAGCATTTGTCTGTCTGGCAGCTGTCTTGCTGTCAGTCAGCAAAAGACAGGAGAAAGCACCTACCTCTGTAATGCCAGAGTATTTTTTGAGTGTTTTAGGAAGTGTTCCACTAATGTTTTCTCACCAGATGTCTTCTAATCTGGCTTTTTGAAGAGAACAGAGCCCAACGAGGTGTGTGTATATATATGATGCCAGTAGGCTGAGGTTGAAGGTAGGAACTTGATCTGTTCCAATAGAGAGAGAGAATCTCCTGAGTCAGCATTCAGCTTCATGGCTGTAAAGCTGCTGTTTTGGGGTTTCTTTTGTGGAATAGAGCCCTAATTGTGCATAATGAAATTTCTTGTTTTATACATTTCAATTTTATCAAGTCATCGTCAAATAGTAACAAAGCCATGGTAGACTGGTATAATCATATTTAATAGAAGAAATAGTATGTACTGGTCCAAATAAGTTGCCTTGTAAGAACACAAGTTGGAAGTGCTTTTCCTTGTACGTAGTGACTGCTTCTGAAGTTTTGCCTTCCAAAGATCTCGTAAAACCAGTATATCAGAACCGAATGTACACATAACTTTTAAATGTATTTAAAATTGTGTAGAAAACATCTTTAATGTTATGTTATTTGTGGTACTTATTTAAGAGAGACTAGGGTTGGATTAGCATTATGTAAAGTACGGGAGATTGCAATGCACCTTCATGCCAATAAATTGTAATTTAACTGTCCCAAATATTGTTGAGCATTCAGCAAGAAAAAACTGTTGTCCAACTGAAGTTTCATGCTGCGATTTTTTTGTTACATAGGTACTAATTTGTAATTTTTAATTGAAAGGGCAGTATATAGCTCTATAAATTTTTTTATTCAGTAGTGTATCTTATAGATACAGACCTAAGGCACGAACACAATAGCTGTTTAAATGGTGTTTTATGTTTGATGGGGAAAGGTAAAATGTTATAAGGATATAATACTGTATACATTTTGTATATCATTAAATCTTTAAAGAATCTAAAATAAATTTATTCTTGTTTACAGACTCCTGCTGTCCATCTTAGTATGAAAGGTTATTTGGGTGAATTTAAGTAACTGTTTATGCAGAAAAGTAGAATTTGCCATGCTGGATCAAAGCATTTGTGCACCTTTGAGGTACCTCAGCTTTGGCTGTCACCAGAAGCTAGGGATTAAAAAGAAGTGAAAACATAGTAGACAAACATGTGATGGGGTAATGAGTAAATGAGAAAAATATCTTAAAAGCTCCCAGCGATGTTGTCTTGAATTAGGAGCTGCTTCTTGGGTGCCTGACTGCATCCCCTTCTGCTGCTGAGAGGTAATGGGCACTTACTCAAGATGTACTTCCACCTTTTTTAATGCTATATTCTTAGTCAAGCAGCAGCAGGAGTTAATCTGTGAGGCTGGCTCTTCAAATCGAGAAGGATTTCTGGAAGAGCCTCAGGTATTATGAAAATGTGACCAAATTCAGTGTATGGAGTAGGAAATTTTCCTAAGTAGAAGTTAGGAAACTTATTTCCTGACAAATACTTAATAGCACAAAGTTTAATTTCTTCAACCATCGTATCTATCTTCAGTAGTTTTGCCTGTGACTCATTTCTTTACACAAAAGTCACATCTGTTTATTTTGTTATGGGATGTTTGTGGTAGTGGGGAGTGTTCCTCTGCTCAGTGTTGCAGTGACTAGGGCCTGAAGCCTTTCCAAAATCAAAAGGGATGAATAGGGTCGGGGAATATGTAAGACGTGGAGTGGTTAGCACTGTACCTATTTCTGTCCATCTTCCTGGCACGAGCACTAATTTACTCTGTGAGACTTACAGCTAGAATGAAACAAGAAGCAAATGTCTAAATTGAGGGGAGGAAAAATTACAATTTTCATAAATTTTCTCCTTCACACTAGCAGAAAAAAATCATAAGTGTAACTATGCTTCAGGGAAGGCATTGGAAAGGTGTGGTAGCAAAGAAAGAAACCCAGTTGGCTTGAAGTAGCCACCTGACCATGTTAGGATGGTTCCATTTCCTATTGATGTCAGGCTGTAGGAACGTGAATTACCAGCATATCTTTTTAGAAACTAGTTTTTAAATACACAAACATAATTCCAACCTTTTCTTAATTACTTTTAGTGAAAATCTGAAATGCTTCAGTGACTTTTCTACTAAGAGGGCATTTAAAGAATATCTCTCATATAGGGAAATAGGTAAGCTACATGACTTTCTTTGACAGGTGGTTTTGGTTCCCTACCACCATCCTCAGGCTATTTTCGTTGGAAGAAAAAACCCATTCACTACCAGATTAAACTGAATTTTATGTACTTTTAGACTAGTGTTGGTTGTTTATGTAATTTCTTTTTTAAAATACACTTTAATTTCCTGTGGCATCAGTATTTCTTTATGCAAAAACCTCAAATACACAAGCGTGCTAATTTAATCTCTTAATTAATCCAGCAAATTGAGCATTGTTGACTGCTTTCTTGCAGCCTTTAGGTGCTGAAACATTTCAGAGAAAACCAATCCCAAATACATTGTGGCAAAATATGCAAAGGTGAGTCTCCTGGGGAGCTGATTTTCTAACTGCTGCTCAGCAGTCATGCAATTTGGAAAAAGAGGGATTTGGGTTTTAACCCTGCAGCAGTGATTTCCTACAATTTAATTCTTTGTGGTTGCATCTCGCATAAGTCCTGTGGCATTAACACTTCAGGAATTTGGAGGGGGGGGGAAAGACAACAGCTGAAAATTTGGTAGTAACACTTCATGTTGAATGTTCCTAAAAGATCAACTGGAAAAAAAATACTTTTAAAAAGGAGTAACAATGCTTCTGAAAATGCTTTTGATGATTTAATCTTTCTTTTTTCAATTAATACTTTTTGTTGCAAGAAATCCAGTAATGGTAAGTTAGTTCTCAACCCCTGAGCTTGCAGTAGGTAGCAGTGATGTGGATTTGTGTCATGTTAAAATAGTAAAAAGCAAGGTCTTGATCCAGATTCCACAAAAAGTAGGAATAAGCATATGCTTTTTGTCATTTGCTAGTGACAGAAATGGTTTATGGGAAGACAGAAGAATATAATTTATATTGCTGGTTATCTTTTTTTGAAGGGATATTTATAACTGAATGACAGGTAAGCTTGCAACCAAAAGCCAGAAAGCCTTATTAGCCCTTTCTTACCTTGACAAAATGTGAAGTTATACATCCCATCATCAGAACATTACAGTTTGGATTTTGACTCTTGGTTTGTTTTTTAGTCTGGAAAAGCTGCTAAAATGAAGGATAAAGGAGACACTAAGAAAAACCACACAAAGCATCAAAAATTCAGGTTTGCTGACAACACCAAGGTGCGTGCTGCAGTCGACACGCTGGAGGGAAGGGCTGCCATCCAGAGGGACCCTGACAGGCTGGAGAGGTGGGCCTGTGCAGACCTCAAAGTTCAACTAGGCCAAGTGCAAGTCCTGCACCTCGGTCAGGGCAATCCCAAGCACAAATGCATACTTCTTTTCCCTCTGAAGGGCTGCAGGAGTAAGCAGGGGGCCTCAGAATCACAGAAACATTGATGATGCTCTCATAGAAATGAGAACAAAGTCTCCATCAAAACAAGTTTTCTGAGAATTTACAGGTGTTCTATCCTTCTGTACAGGCTAAAGGTATTACAGGCTTCAATCCATACCTACAAAGAGAGAAGAATGAGAGTCTGTACAAATACTCAGCCTGTGTAATGGAAATGTTGGGTGTATTTCATGACCCAAAGCAAAGCGAGTCAACTGCAGTTGCTCTGCAGCAGGACTTTTAATAAATCTGCAACAGGTACTTGTCTCTGGGTTTTACCTACAGCCCTTTGACAAAGCGCCTCCACAAAGGACAGTCACAGATCCAGGGGGGAAAATTCATTGCATTTCAATGTCATATTTTGTGTATTTGAACTGAATAAATGTGCAGAAAGAGGCAGGATTGAACTCCTGGCTAGTTGAGATTTGTCAACAAATTTTTAAACATGTTTCAGGCTGGGAAAAAAAAACCCTGTGAAAATCCTTATATATTGGTACATATTCAGGCATTTGTTCGTATTTGTTGAAAGTTTTAGGTTTAACTCCTGGGATTATAACTTAGATTTTATAACATTTGAAACTCTTGGTAAAGTATATACAACATTACAATTCCATTTACAAAAATGTAGATTTTGAATAGTAGTGGGGGTGTGTGTTGCTTCTATGTCTCAGTTTGCAGATACATGGTTGGGAGATGAGTAGCAGTGACAGCAGATAAGCTGTCCAGAGGGTGTTGGGAGATGTCCTTTGCTTGAAGTTTAACAAATAAGGTAATTAGGGGTTTTTTTTAATGCCTTCCTGGGCCTATTCTGAGAAAATCGTATGTTAGAGAAAGCCTGCTGCTCTTCAGTGGCGTATGAAATTCAGAGATTAGCTAAGCAGACAGTGTAGTTGATTTTTAAAAGACCCTTCTGTGCCATTACTCTTTTCTTTTTTTTTTTTTCCCCTGAAAATTTTCTAGACACCAATAAACAAATTCATTGTGATGTTTTGAGGTAGTTCCATCTTTTTATGGTCAACACCCTCAGTCATCACTGACCTTCTGTCTGAGCATGGCAATAATAAATGCTAATACAAGTATGAGCAAACAGGAATAAACATGGGTCAGGCTGAAACTCTCTGCCCAGTGGAGTGGGTGGGTGTTCCCAGGGTTGTTTTGGGCAGCATGTAGGAAGGAGCCAGAGGCAGGTCGGGCAGGGCCTGTTACCCTGGGTGAGAACCAGTGGAACAGAACGACATCACAAAGCAATGGGGCAAGGGTAGCTCAGGCCATGGGGCAGAACTGTGCTGGCTGTGTCACAAAACTGAACGGAAGAGGTGAGATCCACCTTCCTGAGATGGGGCAAGCACGGACTCCTTGTGAGGCTGCCAGTGGCTTCCCAGCCATCTCCCATCTCTGACAGTCCCAACATGTTCTCTGTTCTGAGTTGGTATTTCTCAGAGATGGCTATAAGAGACAGAATTAAGCATCTTTACAGGAGACTGGTCTATAGGTAGAGCTATCTGGAAATGTTGGCTCTGCAGTTTTCGAAATTTCAAAGGAAACAATTTTGTAGTTGTTTCATAGTTATTAGATGCTAGAAAATGGCTGTCAACCTGGGAGATCTCCAGAAATGAGAACTTGGGCACATGTTGTACAGCTGAAGGGAAAGAAATGGCTTTTCTTGCTCTGCAAAGATTGTTGAGGTTTGAGAATTAAAAATTCAAGAACGGCAGTGCTGGCGAGCACGTCCAGGTTGGGCAGTGTCTGTGCTCAGATCTCTCTTCTGCCTAACTGGAGATGGGGATGGTTCAGTCCAGGACAGACTTGTGCAGCAAGAAAAAAGCCTACTAAAACTTTCTTAACGTGAATTAAGTTAACATTTTTATGGCATAAGTTCAAAGAGCAACCTGTTTATAGCAGCATCTGGATTGCAACCTATGGTTTTAGAAAATACATAAGTACCAAGCCACTGAGGAAATGAAATATGTTTTCAGCTGAGAGAAATTCTTAAGATAGCTATTTAGAGCTGGTTATGGTTTTTCAGTAATTGTGTATAGAGTCAGGGACTGAGTGGAATTTTAGGAATAACTTGAAAACCTCAGATGTTTAAATAGCTCTTAATGATGTATCTCACCATATTGGGAAGAGCTTTGTGTGGGAGATAAAGAATCTTTACCACAGTATTAGCTTGACGAAAGTAAATATGGATGTAACTTACAAAGAAGATCCTGAAACAGCAGGAAATGTCTCCTCAAGACAGTACTGCTTTTTAAGAAATGTAATACAAAAAGCACTGTAGCATTTTAGCTTTCCACTCTTGTGGGTTTTTCCCTATCAGGTGGAAATACAACCCCATTTGCACGGAAAGTGTGAAGTATTCCTGCAAGGAAGGGATGAAGAAGGTGAACGGCCAGCACCCAGGGCTCACCGGCCTGAGTAATCTGGGCAACACGTGCTACATGAATGTAATTTTGCAGTGCCTCTGCAGCCTGTCCCCGCTCGTGGAGTATTTCCTCTCGGGAAGGTACAGAACAGCCCTATGCAAGTAAGTTGATTTATTCACGCTACTTGTATTTTTCTGTTTGGCACTGCAGTTTTCCTTACAAAGGGTACCTGTTGCCATGAGAATGTCTGAGGCAGCCACCTACCAGCTCCCCACCAGGCAGTTACAGTCAAATTGGCCACAAGCTGGTTTTCTTCTCCTTCCTCTGAGGCCCTGAGTCATTTCCTTGCTGGGTAACTTAAGCATTATACTTTTTTGGTCGCTTTGATGGTAATACCAATTAGTGTCATAGCTGTCTTGATGATAGTTCCTACCACTTTCTATATCTGCAGAGTCCCTAAACCAAGTGACAGGCTGTCAGAGCCGTACTGTACCTGCTTGTGTTTTCAAGTTTGTGTGTTATGCTCCCATTTGAAGATAGAGCCGCCGTCTTTTCACACTTAACCTGTTGTTTTTTTCCAAGGGAGAATGGCGAGTTTGTAACTGCCTTTAGCTGTTTGATGTCCAATATGTGGCATGGAAAGTTCAGCTGTCTTTCCCCAGAGATTTTTCATTCAGTCTTTGAGATGCGGTACCCAACTTTTAACAAGACGACTCAGCAGGATGCGCAGGAGTTTCTGATCTGTGTGCTGAACGAGCTCCATGAGGCTCTCAAGAATGTAAGAGCCCAGCTGTGGTGTTTCGGGGACTTTATTGTTTCTTCTTTGCATTTTGTGATTTAGCATTCTATATATTACCTATCCTCCTCCTTTGAACTACATGATGTGGCTGATAAAAATTGTCACTTTCTTTGTTTCATGATTATGTACCCACATCTAATGCCCAGAATATGACATTTGTGTTTAATTTCTCTCAGAAAAATAGTTTAGCTTACTCTGCATATATGAAATATCAAGTAAAGTAATAGCATTTTAGAGCCAAGTTCTTTGGCAAGACTAAGTACTCACCTACAGCAAGCAGGCCTGCGGGCAGCCACTGTTAAAACCCGGTGAAGACTTCTGAAGCAGTTACTTACCTACCTCTTTTTTTGTTTTTGTTTTCAATTCTTCTGTATAGTCAAGCAAAAGCCACCATTTTGCCATTGCAAAAGAAAACAGAGGGAGTGTCAGTGAAACATCTATTATCACACAGTTATTTGAGGGACAACTCAGTTACAGTGTCACGTGTTTGGAATGCAAGACCACCATCAATAGACCTGAGAGCTTCACTGTTCTTTCCTTGCCCATCCCATCTAAGAGCAAGTGCTCTCTGCAGGTACAACTTCTAATACATTTCTGCTGGTTTCTGCTCCATGTGGGAATAGGTGGCTTAGATCAGTATGTGTTACTAAGAAGATGCAGGTTTTTACTTTGGTTTCCTAGGTGCTAATGGATGTCTTTGGATTGATCCTAAGAGAAGTGGGGTTTCTGTGCTGGTCTCTGGGCTGCAGAGGCTGGTAGAGTTATGGGAACAACACTCCTGAGTTGCTGTGGGATGAGGGATATTAAGATTGTTCAACAGCAACTGTGAGGGTTTCTTTCAACTCACTGAAGTATTTCCTCATTTGGGGGGCGGAAAGGAAGCCAGTGCTGGAAGCTTTATGTTCCATCATGCTTTGATTACAAAGAGAGCTCCAAAATATGGCAAACCCTTCTCTGACCTTGTTTAGGACCTTCAAGGGTGGAGATCTGTTTGGTCAAACGATTAATTATTTTTTTTCTTTCACAGGACTGTCTCAAATGCTTCTTTCAGCAAGACACACTGACTTGGAATGACCAAATCCACTGTTCCCAGTGTGGAACAAAACAAGATGCTACAGTAAAGGCCACCATAACCCAGGCACCACAGGTCATTATTTTTCACCTGAAGAGGTACAGTCTATATGGGGTAGAACATGCCATTTCCTGGAAGTTGTGAGAAGTGAAGGACAGTTGCTTGCGTTTACATAAAAGGAAAAAAACCTGAGTGCCAATAAGTGGGTTTTAGTACTTTTGATTTGTGGAAGCTAAATAGGCAGTTACAGAAACATACCTGCCAAATATGCAAGTTGCATTCCTGAAATCTCAGACAAGGTGTTCAGCGTTGCTCTATTGCAGCCCACCAAATTTCACTCATTACATTTGGGATCTCTTCTCCAAAGGGAAGAAAAATTCTACTGAGAAGTGATTGACCACAGTTCAGTAGAGTGGCTCATGGGGTCAGACATGCCTGTGACTAGGAGTTCCTGTGGCAAGTGGGAGAGTTATGACTTTAGTTCTAAGTGCAGGACTGAAACAAGGTGTTTTGCTGCTTGTTACTGCAGCTGAGACACTATGTTTTTGTTTATCCCTCAAATCAGGTCTAGAGAATTGGATCTATTAAACAGAAGTGCATCAGTGTAAGAGCTCCCAATTAGCAGGCTTAACTAGCCACACGTGGTCAGATGCTAAATATATTATTAAGAATTTACTCTTAACAACTTCCCACATATAAAGAAAACTACTCTGGGCTGATTTGGCTTCCCAGATCTATGTTATATAAATTTATTATTTAATTTCCTGTTCAACAGCTGCTTTCCTCGACATGATTGAAGGAACTCATGGTCCCCAGCTGCAGCCCTTGGCCACATTTAGTACAACACTGTATTTTTATAAAGTTACAGGGGAGAGATGGAACCAGGCACGAAAGAAGAGCTGACAATGGCAGCGCAGTCTGAAATGTTTAGGACACGGTGATAGTGATGCAGAGATTTGACTTCTGCCTGCTTTTGGCACCTGTGTCCATTTCTAATAGACAGAAGGATCAGGAAGCAAGAGCTTTGCTGTTCTTGGTGGACGTCTTTTGCGGGTTTAGTTTAGTGTAATACTCAACATGAATAACAGATCTTTCTTTTTTCAAAATAATGGGTAGTCATTCATTGTCTTTCCCTTCCCTCAGAAAGTCAGTTAAGCAGCCACTGCAATGCAAGAAAGGAGTTGAGTGTTACTTAAAATAGCTCAAAATTTTGTTCCAGGTTTGAATGTCAAGGCAAGTGCAGAAGGAAACTCTCAACGCCCATCCACTATCCACTCAGCGGTCTGGATCTGTCTCCCTACAGTTCCTCACTTCCCTGTGAGGATGCACAGTACAGCCTGTGTGCTCTAGTGGTGAGCTCTGCCTTTCCTGCTTTCACGTGTAATGCCCTGCCTCATGGAGCAGACTAAGGCCGTGGACTTATATATATAATTTATAGGTGTATATATATATATGTTTTTAATAAATGTTTTCTTTACCTGCCCTGGACAAAATCCAGTAATAGTATGTAATGAAAGAAGAGAGGAGATATCACTTCTCTTTCCTCCCCAGCTCCCAATTCTAAAAAGTCACTTATTCAACTAAGGTTGTTTATTCAACTGTATAAAAGTTGGACCCTCTTGCAGTGACTTGGGAAGCCTCCCCTAGGAGTGGACGCCCTGTGCAGGACTTCCCAATGGCTGGGACAGGTTCCCCAAATCCTCGCTGCAACCGAGGCTCCCCAGTGACTGTGGGGCTGTAGTTACTTTACTCTGCTTATTCCTGCTGCTGCTGCTGACCATATCACTGCAATGCTGTATTACTTGGGAATGGACAGTAACATAAGCTTATGCCTTTTGTGGGTGTCTGTGTTCCTTCTGTTGGCCCTGTCAGTTGTCAAAACACTGACACAATGCCTGGTTGGAGCCTCCTCAGTCTTTTCAGCATAAGCCCACAAGCTGATTCTGCATGGATGCTAAGGGCTAAATGGTCTTGTTTTCCATTGCTCACTGCAAGTGAGACCTGCTTATAGTGACTCGTATCAGGGCTAATAGCTGGGTTGCAAATCTAATATTGCAAAATAGAGAAGCATAATAGAGAAGCAGAAGCATAATCATCATCTATTTGCTCTATTTTAAAGCATTTATTTGAATTAATATTCCTTGCTGTAGGCTAAAGGGAGCTAGAATCTTCTCTCCCATCTTTTCCAAGTGCAAACAAGAAATGATTGCCAATTCCTAGCTTTGCCTGTAAGGAGAAGGAGACTTCTATTTTAACATGGTGTCATTTGTTACAGAACCACTCTGGTTTTCTGGAAGATGGCCACTACACGGCGTTCTGCAAGCACTCAGCCACTGAAAACTGGTACAGCTTTGATGATGAACAGATCACTGAGATCCCAAAATCCTCAGTGCAGACTGAGGCAGCTTATCTCCTATTCTACACCTGTCAAGGCCTTCTCAGCACCCATTAAAAATTTGCTAGCCATGGAAAATGAATAGTGAGTAAGCCAGCAATTAGAATTCATTAGCAGTCCTGCTTTATCAATAAACTATAGAGTATTTGCATTACCAGTAATCTGTTGTGGTCTTTCAAGAAGTAATAGAGCTTCTGAGCCTGTTAAGGAATGTGCACCTGCTCCATTAGTACATGGTCTAAAGGTTGTTGTCAGGACAAACCTCATACATCTCTCCAGAGAACACAAATGTTGAGCATATAGATGCACTTACCTGAAAATTCCTGTTTCTCTGTGAGTTAAGTATATTATCAGATCACTGAGGTTATGTTCAGAAGAGAGCACGGGGCAAACTGCCCATTAATATAAGAGAAAGAAAATGGTATTACTCTAGTACTGATGTTTTTTTGTCCCTCTAGCACTACAAATTTATTTGCAGCTTTAAACTATGTGAATATGACTCAGGCTGTCATTATGTAGAATCCTGACCCTTACATGACTAGTTGACAATGAAAACACCAAACCCAAACATACATTTAAGAGGATATATTTTTAAATCATTTCTTCATTAAGGTTTTTAATGCATGTGTACATGAAAATTTATATTAAAAAATTAAAAAGGAAAAATTTTGTTTGTTTAGAATAACTCTGAAGTGCACAAATATTGACAA
The DNA here is from genome assembly GCA_013401335.1 of Brachypteracias leptosomus. Lineage (NCBI taxonomy): Eukaryota > Metazoa > Chordata > Aves > Coraciiformes > Brachypteraciidae > Brachypteracias > Brachypteracias leptosomus. The sequence goes on from VYZX01012187.1 coordinate 23,333, forward strand.
AAGCTAACAAAAAAAATACAGCTCTGCTTTTTTTAACTAGTGTTGCAATTACTTAGAGCTGGCAAATAAACGCAATCCTCTGAGTTTTAGAGATTCTCACAAAAAGGACAACATTTTATTATATACATAGTTCTGATGTGCAAGTATGCAATCAATATGTACACTTACATTCCTAACTGTTTACATCATTCTAAAGTATTCACAGTAGAATCAAGCTTAAGGTTAGAAATGTGAAAAGGCCATAACAGTGAAAGAAAAAAAATAGAAAACAAGATATGCCTTGGGATTTTAAGACATTTTAAACTACTTGTTAATAGATTTCAGATGACTAAGCTAGAATTTAATTTTGGAGCAGACTAAAAATATAGTTGTTTTTTAAATAAATGGTAATGCAAGTACGCTTTTTAAATGGTTTCACAGATGGCAGTATTACCACAAGCATTATTATTCAGTCTTCTGATTTCTTAAGCACTAGTACTGACCAGAGAGAGCTTGCCTGCAGAAAAGCCGCTGCAACCATCCCCATACTGGTGACTGTTTGTCCTAGTTTTGCATATTTCTATGCATTCCCATACCTACTTTGCTCTTACAACAGAAAAACCAGTTTTCTTAACCCACGCTACTTTACGTGGCCATATCCACTGCTCGCTGTTCATAAGAAGTGTAAAAGAGAATATATGCAGCTGAGGATTTCACAGATGACGCCGAGATCTCAGATACTTCATGGTCGTCAAACTTAAACCAGCGTTGTTTTGAAGCATTTTTGCAGTAGGCTGTATAGTGTCCTCCATCCAACCCGCCATAATGATTCTGTAAACACAACAAGAATTAATGGCCTTGTGAGCTGCCATCTCTTCCCTGGTTAGGGAAGTGAACTAGAATGTGAGATTTTGACTAAATACCAATCATTCTTTTTAGAACACAACTTAAGCTGCAGTCTGGTAGGCAACCTGGAAACCGAGGTGAATCAGAGGCAAGGCTGAGCCAGGCCTGGGCATACAGACCAGCTGACCTTTGAACTGTGACGGGGTTACTTACCGATACTGAAAACAGATTGTATCTCTTCAAGTTATTCTTTGGACCAATAACATACTGTGAAAGGTCAAGGGTTTCCAATGGGAAATCTACAGATGTTTGAAGCTTTTGCTTCCATCTTCCATCATAGGAAAATCTAGAGAATTAAAAAGCATCATTAAAAGTTACCAGGTTGTTCACAAGCTATTTAAGAATATTAATCTTATTTCTTTTCCTTGTTTTTAACCAAAACGTGATTTCAACTAAAGCATTTGGCCCCAATTTTGTTCATGTTTGCAGGTGTTTCTTAGCATAAATGAAAAGAGATTACTTGTACAAGTCCTTTGTAAACTACAGCCTAATAAAAGAGGCATGGAATAAACAGAAAATTCTTCCAGTGTTAAAACAGGAAATACATCTAGAACTTTCTCCAATGAAAAATGGTTAGCTACTGCACTGGAACAATCAATCTCCATCAAAGCCTGGTTGCTTCATCTTAATTAATTTTCATCAATTGCCATTTCTCTTACCGTTTCAAGTGCACAAGAAGAACGGGTGGTAATTTCCAAATTTCTATTTTTTTCAAAGAGTCCCTTCGAGTTTTGCAATGGCTACAGTAAAACCTATTGTTATCAGTGAGCTTCTCCTCTTTGGAGAACAATCTAAGGCATTCCTGAAACAAAATACAAACACAGAGCAGGTGTTTACAGAAGTATAGCAGAAATATTTGCTTCCTATTTGTTTGTTAACCTGCATTAATTATCTGCATGCTATGTTTCACAAAAATGAGGACAAGTGAGCTTAAATCCATGTGTGGAAGTAAATTTTGCTGCATGTATTGATTAGCTGCAAATCCTTCAAAATATACCTACAATTATTTTGTTTAAAACCACAAAATATATGTATTATGACCTACAAAAACAAATAGTATACATGCCTCTTCTGCTACTGTGGCTTCAGTGTTTCCATCCTGCTTGTATTTTAAAACTTTTAAGGCATGACTTATTCTTTAAGCTTTAGAAGAATTAAAAAATAATGAAGACTCAGTTCTGTTCACGTTTCAATTAAGCTGGAATACTGACCAACCCCTTCCAACAAGAGGCTGAGCAGAAGCAACATCATAATGAAGTCAGAGAAATGTTTTTACTCCAACAACCGTTTCTCTAGTTGCACGTACCTGCAGTGTACATTTACTAGTGGATGCAAGCGGTAACGACAAATACATGAAAGCCTCAAAGGTTCGGGACTTCTTGTGACATGTAAGACACTGCACTGTAGATTTGAACTGGCCTTGAAAGAGCGCCACAATAATGGATTCGTTGAGCTGTTTGTGTTTGTGCCAGGCTAGTTCTGCTGCTCTGAAGTCATCAAGATGATCGTTGTTTTCTTCCTTGTATCTTTTCCTGTTGTCAGCCTGGATAACAGAAGTTTAAATATCATTGCTGTATGGTAACATACATAATGGGAAGTCTCATCTATAGGCAAGCACACTATTGAATATTTGCATGAATATTTAAACATGTCAGTGTAGCCATTCCTTTCTTATTTAGTTAGGCTTCTTCCATCAGCACCTTATAGTGTTTCAAACTAAATTCCTACTTTAATTCTGAATACACGCATTTCCTTCTATACAAGGTTCCAGTAATGTAATCTTCTTATGAAATAAGAGGGTCTTTAAAAAATGTATTTATCTTGATCATCTGACAGATGTATAGATCAAGTGTATTGCTTACTTTATTCAGGTCTTCATGCAAGCCATCCATTAGAAAGAGAAGCAATTCTTGGGAGTCCTGTTGGCTATATCCTGCAAATTGGTCATTAATCTTCCCAATTGTAATTTTAAAGTCTTTTGGACTGATATATTTATATTGTCCTGTCCATAGAGCTTTCATTATGACACCAAACTCTTCAGCCACTTCACCTTTATGCCCCAGGAAATTTGACCTATGCAATTAAACAGACAAAAAAAAAAAAAAGTGAGCCCTTCAAATAACTTTTTTTAAAAGTATTATTGTTATTAATTCAAGACGCTATCCCAATTTCAAAGTAATTTCTTTAGATGAAGAAAAATTGGCTGTTAGACTGAGTTAAAATTTTTGCCTGCTTTGGCACTGTAATTTGGTTTCATATTCAAGACCAGGCTGGTAGAAGGTACAGTTTTGTAAACTGCTCTTTAAATATTCTGTTTAGTTTCAGGAAAGACTAGTACCCCTTATTTATTTATTAGTGTGGTAAGCACAATTTACTTAAAACTGTCCAAGAAAAAACTCTTTTGTCACATACAAGAATTTTGAAAATGTCTAGACTCTCACAAATTAGTGTTTGTCTCCTCCTTAAACAACCAACTCCTCCTTAACCCCACTAAGTGATATTTTAATTAAAAATTGTAAAGGCATTTTTTTTCCCCTTCAATTATAAATTAAAGGATGAGAATAATAGATTGTTACCTGTTAATATCTTCTTGATAGAAGTTCCTGTTAAAATAATCAGCCAGGTGAGGTGCATTGCACAGACACTGTAATATGGAATTCATATAGCAAGTGTTCCCTAGGTTACGAAGTCCCGTAAGAGCTGGTCCCGATCCCCCAAACACAGGATTAAGATTCCGAATTTGTGATGCAGAGAGTCTTGAGATTTCTGCTTTAGTGTAACAGACTGGCCTGGAAGGAAGAAATTATTTTTTAGGAGTCTCAGATTTGACAATGTTGTGCACATAAGCCATCAAAAACACCCTCCCTCACAGGGAATGAAATATCCTGGCACAAGATGTCACCAAATGTCATCATTTAAGGTTTTTAAAACTAGTCAATGCAATAGTGAGAAATCCATTCACCCTGGCCTATAATGAGGCAGAGTTAGAGTCAGTTTTGGGGTTTTTGTAGATTCACAGATAAGAAGTAGCTTTTGATTTAACCCAGTTTAAAAACTGAAAACCCCACATCTCACAAGCTGTCTAAAGGCTGGCACTTAATATGTTACCACAAATGCAACTTAGAAAGCAAATATTGTCCAATCACCCCATGACCTCTGCAATTCATGTTAATACATAACAATTACATTCATTCTCAAAAGGTAAGTGCCCTATGCATTGAACTTTCAGCAATGAAATTTAAGTCTATTACTCTTGTATCCTTTCAAGTCTACTTAGAAAATATTGATGAATTTCAGTTGCCTAACCACAAAAAGTCCTATCTGCTCTCATACTGCAGGAGTTGTGGTATAATCTAGTGAACATACTTATTGTCACGATTGATTGCAGGAGTTACAGGAATTCTTTTCTTCTCTTCCTCATGAATGGCTTGGGTTATATCTGGGGAAGAGTAGGAGCGCTTCAGTTTGGAGTGTTCTCTTTCTCGTTCAACAGTCACCTGTGGCTTGGGTTTATGAGTTGGAGGGGTTGATGGAGGAGTGGATGAAGGAGCCATTTCTGGTGGATACATATGAACAGTATTTGTTGGCGAGTGATAGTAACGAAAGGTTCCAGTGATTGGATCCAGAAACTTGGGGAAAAAAAATAAATAGTTTCAAAACCAAGTAAAAATCCATCATTTACTTACTTACCTATTTTTAAACTACTGTAAGAACGGTGCATGAGTTTTTCAAACATTGAGAGGTTAACAGTTGTGACTAGTCTCAATACTCCGTGGATTAATTTTACAGGAAGACACCACTTTAACCAAAATGCATATTGAACCAGCAGCTGTTCAGTACCAGAAACAGCAGATGAACTCTCCTAGTTTCATTACAAACAATGTTAAAATTCAGAAAATAACCATGTGGAAGTTGCAAGGGGAAAAAATAATAAAAATAATGAATCAAAATCAAACAATATCTAACTTAAAAATAAGACACAATTGAAATGCTTTACAGAACTGCAGCTTGATTGTAACATCAGAGTAGGAAGTTACCTTTGCCCAGCCTGCAGGCAGTCCTGGTATTATCCTCCCCATTTCCTCACTTCGCGCCCTCATTAATGGCTCCCGCAGAGACTAAGAAATAAATGGAAATGTAAGGTATGTACAGTTACTTATGCAGAGCAGCAAGCTGCCTGTGATTTCCCTGTATAGTTACGTGATTCAGTGCAAAACAGTTCAGTAAGAAATCCTTGATTATAGCTGGAAATACAATTTATTGTAATGGTAACATAGTACTACTATTTTCTACTGCTTCATTTAAACAAAACCTGTTTGTTGATGTGCTGCAGAAAAAAAAAGTCTTACAAAAGTCTGGATACTCACTTTCTTCCCTAAAGAAGCTACTTTATTATGAATACATGCTTCTGTTAAACATGTAGGGATTATTTTTTTCTCCCTCTCAAAGTGGTATGTGAAGGAGTATGCATGAGCTGATGAACAAGCATGGAATGCTCGTTAATGCCATCAGAAACACATGAAGCCTTCTAGTGAAAGCTGCAAGTATTTTTTTCAAATGACTATGGCAAATGAAAAGAAGCAAACCCAGCTCTAAACATGGCATGGTCTTTTCTTAAGATGATGACTTTAAAAATTGCAATGAGGTGGAATTTAACATAATATAAAAATAACAAAGCATCTGCGCTTGACTGTTTTTGGTTACGTACAACACATTGTATTTACTTTAAGTCTTTCAGTATCTTGTTCAGAATCCTCTCTAAGGGGTCCTGGCTTTTGAGCTCCACTGTCTGGTTGTCCTCTAACCCCAGTTTGCTGTAAAAGATTTTGAGAGAAGTCTTTCAGTTTTTGTCTGGAATGTCAGTAAAGAATGCTGATAATGCAAAATAGGGAAAAAGCAGAGTTACATGTTCTTTTTTGTTGTTAAATGCACATGCCACAAAGACATAGAGCAGATAATCTACACATCATTTTCATTCTTCCTAGTCTATACCTAGTTGGCTGGAACAGCCTTTACAGCTGAGTGTTGTATTTCATAAAACAGTTATGTAGTTTCAAGAGCTCAAATAAAGTGCAGAAGTTGCACCTACACTACTTTCTCCCTTAAAAGCTGTGGGGTTTACAATTTGCTTTTAAATGAAAGACTTTTCCCCCTTTTACTTCCCACTGTGACAAAGCCTCTCCATGAAAAAGGCAAACTAAAGCCAACATCGTGAATTTATTTTATCACAGGCAGCAATTTGGGGATTACGTGAAGTTGCTGTCAGTCAAAAGCTCAAGAGTGACTGTGCTAAGGCTGCTCAGGAAGATTTATTTTGGCTTCCTTGTGCGTTTTTGTTACACAAGCATCAAAGTTTGGTCAAATAACAACTGCAATTACAAAGGGAGATAAAAATATCCTAATTCATGTTCTTGAGAAATGGTTTTAAAGACATCTGTTGCATTACTGACTCAGTTTCACAAATGGCTCCTGTTTCATGATCAGATTATTTTTACACTCAGTGGAATTTTGCAATTTTTTTTAAGAATCTGAGGAAAAAGGCAACTGTGACCTCCCCCTCCTCCCTGCCAAGAGTTGGAAGTGGACTGTATTCAGCAAAAATACTAGATTAAGGTATACCTTTGCTTCCTGTGCCTGTCAATAAAATCCTTTTCTATCAGCACTTATGCAGCTGGTGGCACTAAAGAGTTCCTTATGCTAATACAATTCTGTCCCTAGCACGTGTTACAACAGTGTAACATATAGTATGGGCTGGTCCAAGAGATAGAATGCCACCATACCTCTATTTTTGAAACAGGATTGCAGCCTATGAACCACCTCTAGCTCCATGTCAGGGGGAAGTTTTATTGTCCTGTGGGGATTTCATGCTGCCCACCTACAAACAAGAATCTTGTCTTGTAAAAAAAAAAATCTAACTACTTGTGTGTTGATTTTAACTTTCTTCTCTGCATTTATGTAAAAGTGGCCTAAATAAAAATCCAATTATATATTTAAAGTTTCTAGATTCATACTAGAGTATGCATTCACAAACTCTCTTGAATAATTCATTATTCCCCATTTGATGATGATTTTCATTTTTCCACTAACCTTGCCTGAACTCACAGAGGTCAGGGATGCATCACCCTGCGCCCGTCTCTGCATTTCTGGTGTTCGAGTTCCCCTTTCTCTTTCTTCCACAGATATTTTGTCAATCTCAATTCTTTTTGCCCCAATGGTTTCTAGTTCATTTTTATTTTGCTTTTTTGCTTCCATTGTTTCTTTGCGTGCTCGCTCTTGTTCCTTTTCCTCCTGTTCTTTTTTTATTTGTTCATCCTGCTCCTGTTCTCTGTCCTCTTTGGATTGCTGTTGCTTTTCTTTGTGTTCCTTTTCTTTCTGTTCTTCTTTTGCTTTTTGTTCTTGTTCTTCCTTTTCTCGCTTGAGTTTCTCTTTCTGTTCTTCTTGTTGCCTCTCCCGAAGTTCTTTTTCCCGTCTGCTTTTCTCTAACGAAGCAGCAGTTTCTGCATGTACATGACTTTTTTCTTCTTCTGTCAGAATGCTCTTGGCATCACGTACTGGTTTTGTGGACCGGTCTGGAACGACCCGTCCGTTCTCGACAGGCTGGTTGTCACTGGCTGCACTCTGGGATTTTGGTCGCTTATCATCAGGGATTTTTAGCGAAGGCTTTTTCGTACGATCAACCTGTCACACAAAGAACAACAATTCACTACAGCTGTTACTGCTCTGCTGGGTGAGCTTTTTCTCAGTGAGATTTATAAGAGAAGAAAGATGTTATAAAGTCAGCTTCTAACAGAGACATAATGAACTTTCAATTTCATTAAATCTGGTAGTTCAAACAGCTTGTTAGTCAAATTAGGTATTCACTTAACTTCCAGGTGTGTGATGAGAATCAAGCAGCCTGACAGAACCATAAGGACAGTATTAAGCACTGATTACTACAACTTTATTTTCAAGCTTTCAAAGGTGAGTATTTTAGGGCAATCAGGCAGCCTAATTTGGGCTTGACTCTCTCTCAATCATGTGATAGAGCATGTGATTAAGGCAGATCTGCTTGATGGGTAAAGGTATTTAAGAATGGCTTATAGTCAACCAGTGCTAGGAAAGCAAGTTGGTTTTGATGCTGAAGTAGAAGTGTTTATTTCTGAAGAAATAAAGCCTTCCCTAGTTCAGGAAAAGGCAGATATAGGGTCTTTAAGCTTAACAGTTTTTGGCCCTTTGACTGAAATCTGTATTAAAAGCAGTGTCTATAAGGGTGAAAATTAAGAATTTAGCTTTGTTTCCTACAGAAAATATTATTTTAGTACAAGGACTCTACAAAGGTGCCTTTAGAACACTTTATCCCTGTGAAAGGAAGAAACAAATCCCTATCCTTTCACTACTGGGTTTAAGAGTACAAGCCACCTAAATGTTTTATTACTTGAAGGAAGATACAGGTTTTTGGAAAGCAAACTTTTGGAACAGCCAAGGTAAGTCGTGGCTTAACTGCCCTCCCTGTATTTCATTATTTATGTTTTGAGTAGGGAAGTTTGCTTGTAGACTTTCTGAACTGGCAATTGCTGACCTTCAATTTCTCAGGTGCTCATATAAAGACATTCATGAAAAGCTCTGTGATTATGTTAAGTATATTCAGTTTTGTAAAGTTCTGTAGATTAGTTAACATGGCTTCCCAGACCAACAGTCTCTGTATCAATATATTTGTGTATGAGGTTTAAATAAATAGTATGTTTTCTTGTGGACTGAAGCTTCTACATGTGCTGGGTCTCTTAACAGACTAAGCATATACTATCTCTGAAAAGAAGAAACACATCTTACCTCAGGGATACTTCTTATAATTGATACTGGGGTAACTACAGATGAGCTGTCAGATTTTGGAACAGCCACATCCTGTACATTTGGTCTGTTAAGTGATTTTAATCTCTCTTCCAAATTATCTCCTGTTTCTTCATTTTCAGTTGGTTCTGATGGCTTTACAGCAACAACAGGCAGAACAGGAGCTGGCTCTTCCAGAGATGGATATGTAAAATCCACTTTAGGAGGGGGAAAGAGACGGGAAGTGTGAGAGAGTTCTTAAAACAAAAACATAAAAGCAAAATAGCCCCCATGTTCCACCCCAGAATTTAGATTTAGCCAGAACAAGGCTATCTCAAACATATCTGAATAAAGATATCTAGTAATTATAAACACTTGGGGAGGAGTGGGGTGGGGTCATCCTTTATACTTACGAGAAACAGTCACTGCTTCACTCCTCCTGTGCTGGGGTGGAGTTACTTTAGCATTTGTTGTGTACTGGGGAAAACAAAGGAGCCAGTTTTCATAACCTCCTTCTAGAATTAAAGGTTCATTTTGTAGTATAGTTTTGCTTTCCCACTACAAGGAAAAAAAGGTTGAAATTAAATGATTTAAAAATAAAGCAGCTTTTACATCTTGGTGTAATTTCTGTATCTAGTTGTTACATTGAGACAGGTTATTTTTGATATTTTTAAAAGAGAACTGAACAGGCTGCTTACTACTTACTTCAAGTTAAGTACACTTACTACTACTTCAGGTAACAATCCTCCATGCATAAAAATATTTTTATTATAATATGTGCTTCAGCTTCTTCTCTAGTAAGTCTGCTGAGTGACTAGGGGCATTGGCTTTAGAAAGCATAACATTCACTTTCTGAAAAACCCCTGACAGCTCAGGCTCCAGAATGGCCTCCTCCTGAGGTCCTCAGTGTCTCAGAGCATGAACAAGTCACAGAGGCTCAGGGAACATTTTGTAAAGCAATAAACCAGGGAGAACTGCCTGAACTGTCTCTGAACCCCTGTCCTAAATGTTTAGGTAACAGAAAGATAGAGTCTTTCACAAAAGCCACTCCTGTAAAGAGCAGAGACAACAGTCATAGCCAGAGTTCTGACTTGGAAACATGAGCATCTGCTTAGTATGGAATCTATAAGCTACCTGCACTGATGAAGCCCAAATTTAAATTCATGTTTCTGTAGAAGATACATTCAATCATGCAGAAAAGTTAACCACACTCAAAATATTTCTGGGATCTCTGTTCTAGGAGGTGCCTGGCTTTGGCCTGCCAGTTCCCATGAATAAGGAATTACAGTTGCTCATACAGGAAGAATGACAATGTTCCTGGCAAATTGTACTAAATACTTTCCCAAATAACTCTGTCAGCCAGGAACTCTTAAGTTTATGAACCAGTTGTTGAGGAAGGGCATCCAATCATTCTATTTAATAAATTATACTATTGTCCTCTGCTAGAGCACAAGCATGGGATTGTGAAACTTCAGACTACAGTCCTGCTATCAAAATAAGCAGACTTTGAAAACTTGAACCAAGATGTTCACCTGAAGTGTCATTAATTCTTCCATATACTTTGTAATTACAGATGCTTTACAACTTCTTTATTTATTGGGATGAATTAATATGTGAAACTTGCCAACCTTAAAGAGTGCATCTTTCAGGCTCTGAAGAGTTGTTCCTAGCTTTAAGTCTTCAGCAGAACTAAACCAGTCTAGCAGTATAACATAATCAAAGTGTCCTCTCCTCTTCCATGGATCTCTGGAATCCTCTGGGAGTCTGGCTTCAATCCAACTAGCAGTAACTCTGAAATATATTAACATGCATTTAAAGACAAATGTACAAGTAAAATTTTGTTCAGCACTACGTAATCCATACATGTTTATGTGGTTGGATAAAATAAACGTGCTCTGGCTTGAAGTCAGTACATGCAAGAACAGAGCTGTCCAGATACATACCAGTGGTTGAGATGTATCAGGGACTCCAAAACTAAGTGTACAGGCTTTAAAAGCATTACTATTTCTTTAGTTAAGTTATAAAATTAAATATTTCACTATTATTTAACATATTTCATACCCAGGACTGATAGCTTCTTCTGGGACACTGATAGACCTTGGAATACAGGATTCCTGATAATCCTTCAACCTTCGAGCATCCATTATAATCAATTCAATATTTTTGTCTGACATCATTGCAAACAGTTTCTCAGCTGTGATTGCTCCTTGAAATAGAGAAGTTATTAGATGTAAAAAGCTACATTATAAATTGAGATAGCTCTGATCATATCTGACTGGTGCAAACAAGACTGCAAACAGGTGAAACAAAACAGAAAAGTCCCACAAAGTCATGGAGCTGAGACACTACAGAATAAACACGTGACCTTTTCTCCCACTACTGTAGTGATTAGCACCTGATCTGCTGAATTAGACAATACTGAACACTTCAGTGATAAACTAATTTAACTTTTTGTGGTCTCATTTAAATCAAGCTATATATGCAATCATTTGTAAATGACATGCTGCAGATTGTCCTCTTCAGTTAAGAGCTCTAGAGAACACTTTCACATTTATTACAGGAACAAAAATGAAAACATTGGTAGGGGAAAGGAAACATTTCTTATTTAACTGACAAAGCTGACTGATTTCTTTGCTTATCAGTTGAGAAGACATTTTGCTTTCTAATTGACCACTTTAGGGCTAGTTCAGCTTTAGTTTTTAAATTGATGAAACACTAAGTACAGTTTTCTAACTTCAAAAGAAGTAATGAAGGCTGCAATACAGAGATTAATTAATCATTAAGTCCCTGATACTGAAATGCAGGCTACTAGAATTTGATCAAAATACTCTGCCAAATAACTCCTTAAAGGAATTGTAGCTGCTTAGGTGATAGGTGCATAGTCATATGGAGACCTTTTTCACATCTGAGTGAACGTTGCATCTCTTACCACTCAGATTGTCAGATTGATCCTTTCTTTCCAGTGAATGCTTCCTCTCACCATTAATCTGTGTTGTAAAGAAAAAAAGTTAGTTTGATATCTAATAATCAGAACCAAACTGAACAACAGACACTGACTCATAGAACTTGAAGGAAATGGGTAACACTGTAAGCCACAGGGAGGAACCTTGAAAAAGGAAGCTGCTTCTAAATATGTGTGGACAAATGTACTGAAAAGATACCAAGGTTACTGCCCTACCTAGGCAGAAACCAGTTTAAAAAAGGCAATACAACCTACAATAGCATTATCTGCTAAATGGAATGAGTGAAGTATTCGTGGAGAAATAAGTGTCTTTCCACAGAATTGCTGAAAAGCCAGCACCCTTCTAAAGAGGAGACATGTTATCTGTATTATCAGCTTATTACCATTTCCTTGGGTTTCTTAAACTAGCTAAGTCTATTATAAAATAGAATTTGACTTTTCAAAAAGACCTAGTCTCCCTTACACAAGACTTGGCGTTGGCAGGATTTGATGTATTACAAAGAAATGTCAAAGAGTTTTTGGCTGAACTCTTTCCATCATCTTTTGGTTCTTGCTTTTTCGGCAGCTCTTGTCTGTCTCTCTTCAAGTTGATTTCAAAGAAGGGTTATGGGGAGTATAAGCTTATTTTAAAAAATCATGATTTTGAACTGGAAATAGCTACTAGTAGAGATCAAATGCTAGATTAAAACAAAGTGTTTAGAGTGAATTAGAGAGTTTGTAAACATCTTCAGTTACCTTTTGGCTTTTTCCTTTGGAATCCCCGGCACTTTCTGAGGAGTTTTTGGCTGAACTCTTTCCATCATCTTTTGGTTCTTGCTTTTTCTGCAGCTCTTGTCTGTCTCTCTCTTCAAGTTTTTTCCGAACTTCAGCTTCCTCATATCTATTGAGGAAATAAACCCTTTTTTTCAATACTGCAATACTGGCTAGCCTTGGGTAATTAACATCATGCTCATTTTAAGCATATGTTACCTAATCAGGATTAAAATGACAATGACAATCCAGCCGTATTTCATATCAAAAGCACTGTGTTAATCAAATAGATCATTAAATCAAAGTCTGCCTCCAAGCTTACTCCATTCACTGACCACTAATAGAAAGGAGGCTGCAAGTCTGTAATTTATTTTTTTTTTAAACAGGCTTCTGAAGTGCTGGGGTCTGAGCCATAGGCCTTGAACCAAAATTCACCTATGGATGAACCCTACAATCAACATATTTTGTAGCAGTAACCAGCAGAGGGTTTTTGTCTGTCTGAAAGTGTGCTGCAGGGCTGTAGGACCTGATGCCCGGCCTTGTTGAGAGAGATGTGGCCAAGACCAAAATAGCGAGATACTCTCCTGGATTTCTCCCCAGGACCTGGTCATGCCTTGGGCAGAATCCCAAAAGGAGGATAACACCAGATGTTCCACATTTGAAGTTCTGAAGGTCTTTTAATCAACTAAGGTTGTTTATTCAACTGTATAAAAGCTGGACCCTCTTGCAGTGACTTGGGAAGCCTCCCCTACGAGTGGCCGCCCTGTGCAGGACTTCCCAATGGCTGGGACAGGTTCCCCAAATCCTCGCTGCAACCGGGGCTCCCCAGTGACTGCGGGGCTGTAGTTACTTTACTCTGCTTATTCCTGCTGCTGCTGCTGACCATACAACTGCAATGCTGTATCAATTTGGAATAGACAGTAACATAAGCCTATGCCTTTTGTGGGTGTCTGTGTTCTTTGTTGGCCCTGTCAACTGGCAAAACAGCTTCTTGATTTAGTAAAGGCATCATAAGTTAGAATATTGCATTCCATTCTCATTTGGAGTTAATGGCACTAAAACATATTTCAAGTTTTAGTTTAATTCAGTCACTATGAAATATTTACCTACTAATTTCCCATTTTAGCCTTTGAAGCACATAGTAGGTCATTCATGTAGATATTCCTGCTCCTATACTAATGATATTTCAGCAGCTCACTTTTTAGTTAATAATTAACATTCAAACTATTTGCTGGCCTACTGCCTGGAACAGAAATTACACAATTTCCCTGAAACCACTTCTATAGTTACACAGGAGTCATGTTTCATTTGTATTCCCTTTAAATATATATATACATTTTGCCCAGAGTAGTTGAAAGTTAGTGTCAACACCCAAAACTCTGCTCCTTTCATAAAAAACTGTAAGTTACTATACAGTAAGTCTCTAAAGTTTTGTTTCTATAATTCTGTCAGTATTTACTCTTATAGTGAATTTGTACCTCTGAACTGTAAGACTCTAAAAATAAGGAAAAACTAAAGATTGTTTCATGCACAGTATCATGAGACATCTTTGGAAATTCTCTTTTCATATTCATGTAACTACACTTATTTCCTTGTTCACCTAAACTAACTTTATGGATTAAGCACTCTGAAGGGCATAGAATAAGCTTTCACAATAGCTGGGGGGCACTGTGGGAAATGTGCCTAGCTGAAGGAAAACAGTTAAAAGGGTGAGAAAGGGGCAAGGAAGATAGTTGCTAAGGCTGTAAGAAGCAGATAAGGCTTGGAAACAAGACCTACTGCACTAAATATCACCTAAAGATAAATTCTACCTTAATTCACTGGTGATTTTGTGGCTTATGGCACAAAGACATGTAACTTGACAGTTGTAAATGAGCTATCCAAAAGTGCATTAGCATCAGCTCAGTTACATACTGGCAACTGTGCATTTTCACACACGTGCCTGCGTGTGGCAGAGGTAAAGAAAAGGTGTAGCAGCTACCTACAGAGACAAAAAACCATGTTTTGTTAGTGTAAACTAAATCCACACTAGGGCTTCTTAACATATGTAAATATTAGGCATGTTCATTAGTATATTTGGTTTCAGATGATCTGATAATGAAAAGGGTAAGGAGGAAATGGCTCTTGATCATCTGGTGTATACATACCTTATATCTTGTGGTTTCTTTTTATTCATCATTAAACAAAAATAGGAGACAATATCAACAAGTCATAGTTATCAAGAATTAAGAGACAGTGTAAATAGTGTCAAGCTATTGGAGCATGTGATGACAAATTATCTCAAATAACAGACTTCTATGGATAAACAGCTGAAGCTCTAAAGAGTTTTTGGTATCTACGGTCTACTTAAGTGAAATCTCTTACTACTAAATGGCATGAAAACTGCAACTGCACATATACAGGCTTCAGGTACAATAAACTATCTTATCTATTAAGTGTATTCACGTACCTGAGTTTAAGGCTGTCTGATAGTCTTTCAGCTTCTTCAATAGCTTTTTTTAAATTTGTAGGTCCAAGAATTGAATGAAAATAATCCTAAAATTACAAGCATGACCCCACATGTTAATAGTGTAACTTAATAATGCTTCAGTGCATATCAAGAGCTGCTCATGTAAAGAGAATTGGTATTATAATGATATTCATGCCAACAAAAGGAACTGGTTTCAATCAAAATATCTTTCTGTCAAAAAATGAGTTTGTAAGTAAAATTGTTCTATAGCACTCATAAATAAAGGCTAGGCAAGGCAACTGCACCAAAATAAGTCTGAATAGTAAAGATGACAGGAATACATTTCCCTGAAAAAATATTCACAGATCTATCAGTTTATATACCTTACATACATTAAAAGCAAACTGTAAAAGCAATTAACATGAGACTTATCAAAAATAGAATGGAAAAAAATATAGTAAGTGAAACAGTTTACTTAATACCAGTATAATCCTTTGAACATGCATTACTATAACTCTGTACTTTTGATACTTCTACCAATGCAGAAGAGGTCAGTCAGAAAGCTTTTATACCTGTTGCTGCTTAAAATCGGGTCTCTTTTTAATGAAGTTATAAACAGTCACATATTTCATGTATAGGATGTAAGCTTTTTCTTCATCTCGGTCCAATCTGCTTTCCTCTGCTGCCTTGAATATCTTAAGGGCACTCTGCACATAACTGAAATCAAAGGAGTAAAGCACATGATTGTTGACTTGTCCCCAAACACCTTTTCATTACAAGATGCCATTTTAAGTGTTCACAGCCTCTGTCCATATATTAAGCATTTGATTTCACCATATTAATATAAGGTTTTCATTAAACATGAATTACAATCATGCTCCTCCAAATAATGTTTCTCTTTGCTAGTTTGTTTACTACCATTGAAGTCTTCCATAATTAAATAACATACTGAGATATGGAAAAAAGTACTTTTCCCTTCTAAAAATAATTTTTTTTAAGAAAAGCTAATTCATAGTAAGACAAAATAAAACTGTTGATTGTCTAAAAGTGCTACAGGCAAAATATTTTCTATTCAGTCACTTGCTGAACTTTCTATAATTTTTAAGAATTTGCACTTATGCAGCCTTTTCTCAAAGGGTGCAAATTCTCATGAGCAACATGCTCTGTCCAAATCATGTTTTGACAAGTATGTCAAGATACCTTCTGTAGGTATTAAGCATATCTGATGTGACAGTCAAGAGATCTATACAGAATACTATCAATGATTTTATTTCTAAAAGAAATAATTGAGGAAATCTTGATACACAACATAGCTGTTCTGGAACCTACTCAGAGGATTAGCACTAATACTTAGGATATTAATACAAAATCAATTAATATATATACCTCTTTGTACTTGTCTTTTCAGGTTTTATTTCTGTCTTCTTGTTGAGGTCTTTCAATGAAGTACAGAGATACAGCTCTTTAGGTACAGATGCCACAGCAGGCATGTTAATGTTGTTATTTATGTCCCTTCTAGGATGGTACAGCTTCTTAGAAGTATCTATCAATATTTTTCTGGGTGAGAAAAAAAGGTAGGAAGAGTCCAATTGTATTCCAATGACTTTAAATAATTACCTGTATGGGGTTACTATCTGTCATCTTACGTGAGCTAGCACTAGATGTAAACAAAGTGGCTGAACAGTTGATAGTATAAATTAATCCTCCCAAAGTGACAGAGGTATTTGACACCACTCCAGGTGATTTATCAAGAATGTTAGCAATATGTTGCTAACAGAAGAACAAGAAAATAACAATGAAAGAAATGCTGACTTAAGAATGCTCAAAATAATCATATCTAGCAAATTTATTCAACTGTAATGCCACTAAGTACACTATAAAAAATTAGCTGGCTTCTCTGTAGTCTGAAATTTGTAATGGATAATTTCATCACTAGCTTATCACAAGCCTCTGCAAATATCCACTACATCCTTGGAAAGGTGACTGCTAATGCTTGGTAAGAGACAAGCTGAGAAATGTAAGGTTGAAACTTGAAACTTCTTGGATGTGCTGTAGGCCTTAAACTCCTAGGTACTGTTGTTTTTCTGCTCTCATTAGCAAATGCTCTCCAGGTAGCCACAAAATAGTTAAGTAGAGCTTGGCCAGAAGGGTCTATTACATCATCTCATCTGACATTCTGCATAGAACAATCCATTAAGTCTCATGCAGATAGTCTAACTAAAAACCTCTGAATCTAATACAGGGTAAGCTATTTTAGCCTTTGGGGTGGCAGGGGACTGAGCTTCCTCTCAAGCAGTGAGACATTAAGGTGCCAGCAATACTGAAAAAATTAAGTGGAACTAATTAGAAGAAAGATGCTCAAATGATCCCAACAAATAAATTACTTTCTACTAGTAAAAACCCACACGGGCTTTGACAAAATGAAGGTAGGGACATTTCCCTTCCACCCTCAAGGTGATGATTAGCATGACAACTGTGACCAAAAAGCCATCAGCCAGGGACCTCAGGCTGAGGTTTCATCCAACTGAATGGACCTGCAGCTGACTGCCATCAGAGGTGGTGGTCCTCACTTCCCTCCTTTCTCACACTGGTCTGGTGCTTGTCCAACCTCTTCCTGAGCCAATTCAGCTTGCCCAAGAGCCAGGGAGATACACAGCGTGTGTAAGGAGAGCAGTCAGTGTGTGCAGCCACGAGTGAGAAGGTGAGATGAGAACGTGATCCCTTCCTATGGCACGTAGCTGTTGTATTCTTTCAAGTATCAGTGCATATATTATCACTAGGTTGACTGATCCTGATCTAGGAACTGGTTATCAAATAAAAATACTAAGTTAACCCAAATCTTCAATAAGTCCATGTTGGAAATAAATACAAAAATAAGATAAGGTACATGTCTAATGGTGATTCTTTGGTTTAAAGTCTGGCATGCCAAGGTCAGACTAAACAATACCTAGCTAATGACTTACTACTTGAACACAGATGCTGTACTTGCTAACTTCCAATTACATAGCAACATTTTAATGTTCATAAACTTGTTAAAAATGCTTCCTTAGGAGACTGATGTTCAGATAATTCTATAAAGTGAATAACAGAGTCCTCAAACTCTAATTTTAATACATAAAATTAAAAATATATCCCATACCCCACTCATTTTAAAACAGTTTTCCCTGAATAAGGTGTCTTATGTTCCAACTTTAACTTCTGGGGAGATATTTTGGTGCTGAAAACAAGGCAGAAAATTCATTAGAAGAATAGCATTCAGTAGAAATAATACAGATGTGCCCCCTGTCACAAAGGACCTTTCCAATCTAAAAGCATTTCTGCCTAGAACAAAGACATACTTTTTACAGCCTCACAGAATTACAAAGAAAGGCTTTTCTCTTATTAAGATTTTAGCATTGCTTGTCTAATCGTACCTTCAGAGCATGTCTTTACCTGGTTTTTTTTTTTTGCCCTTGGAACTGTAAATAGATTTTTTCTTTGAAGCTTTAAGTCCATTCCAAATATATCTTCAATGTTTGCTCTGTTATGTAACCAGTATTTTCTTAAGCTTAAGTGGCAGCATTTGGTTGTGTTCTGACAGAGCACTGTAACTAAATATGTAGTTGAAAAAGATAAGAATATAATGATACCTGTCTGTGTGCGTATGAAGAATAAAAACAAGATTATGTGGAAGATGAACCATTTAATGGAAGGCGAAAGATGCCAATAAACTCTCAAGTGTTGCTGACACTCCTTGATATGAGCAGCTCTTCTGGACCCTCACCTATACAAATATATAGGCAAATATGAGTTTTGGCCTAGAATAAAGACTGTCTTTCAATGTTTTCCTGCTATGGTTACTAAATTATAACTGCAGGTCTTTAAATTGTCAGACAAGTGCAGTGCTGAACTTACTTTTATTTCCTGATCTGCAGAAATTCCTATACCTTTTTTCAAAATGTGAGCTACAGTATCTGATGAACAAGGTATTACTCTTTGGCCTCCCACAGCACCACACTTGCAGCACCAACATGCTGCAGTGAAATGACTAAGAATGGATTAGGAATAACATTTTTCTTTTTTTATCAAATTCTCAACAACCTACTTAATTGAATTACATGCAGCACATGTCACAAATTGATATGAGATTTCAGTTGCAGTTTCTAATTCATTCTTCAGAGCCCTAACTATGGAACTATAACTACCATTTTCAGTTTTATGCATCAAAAAATCCCCTAACTGGATTTTAGGCAGTAGTGTCCCACAGACTGACCACTAGCTGTCAGCTGACTGCCCGGTCTTAGCTCCGAAGGACCCTTAAAACTATTTAAGCTTCTACTAAATTTTAAGATGTGTTTTACCTTGATTTTTTCCCTTATACGTGAATGAACTAGGTTTGGACTGTTTTGGTTTGGTTTTTTTTTTTCCTTTGAGCAGGCTTTAGGAAAAGTATGATTTAAGAATCCAAGCCAGCTCCTTCATATATAAATATAACCAACTGATTTTGAACACGGGTTTTTGCGGATATTGGACTCCTAACTGGCCCAGTCTCAATATAGGAATCCAGCAAAATAAAGGCATTTAGGAGTAGTTAAAACACAGCAGTGAAATGCATGGAGACAGACCAGCTACTGCAGGTTCTATACAAGGTCTGTATTTATTTCCACTAGAGGAGCTGCAATGAACTGTACTATCTTATCAGAATCATATCTATTTTACCCAGATGAACTCTTGGTGCTCCAGGCTGTTCTGACTAGATTACACACACTTTTGCCAAGGATTCAGTTTCCTTCCACACTTACAATCACCCTATCAATACAGTGGCAACACTGAGGCACTGATGAACCCTTCCAATTACATATGTGGATCTTTCATACATCTCTAAGGAAGAGAGATATCTTCTTTCTCAGCAAGAAGAGAGAACTGGATCATAAAACTGTGATACAAAGGAATGAAGAAGCTGTAATACTTCCTGTGAGGAAGAGGAAACAACTTATTTCAGGTTTGTCAGCTTTTTTCTTTAAAGTTAAGATCAAACCTTTTTTGTCCCCAGTATGATCTCATGTCCCTTTTTTATATTTAAGAGTGCTGAAAACCAGGCCAATATCCCAAAATTATAAAGGAACTCATGCTTGGATGTTTATGGGCATTTAATATACTTAGCAAGGATAGTTTGACAGGGAAGCATACCTGTTGGTAACAGGTTTTTCAACATCTAATTACCATGTCTGTTTTACTAAGGATATGAGTAAGCTTTAAGTGGAATGACCATAGCAAGAACAACACACAGAAGCAGTTACATTGCAAGCAGAATACACTAACACAGTCTGAAATAAACTGACGTGCTAAGTACTGTGCATCACCAATTTGGGTATGTAATAAAGTATTATTTATTTTTGTCTTTAAGATGAGCAAATGAGAAATGTATTTCTCACAAGCATTAAGTTCCTCAGCTCTCCTGGAATTTTTACTGTCTGTACATGAATTGGTTTTGTTAAGATTATCAGTATTAATCTAGAGATACAGTATTTTAACATGATTGAACAGGACATGGTCCAGTGGTCAGGGAGATGTTGGGATGAAGGCTGGACTTGATCCTAGAGGTCTTTCCAACCTAAATGATTCTGTGATTCTACAAAAGCAGTATATTTACCTCTGAGAGTCCTCTAGCTTCCTTTCAGGCTCTATTACTGTTAATACTACAGGCCTTGGTCCTATAACTTAATGTGCATAGGCTCATTATAACCATTGGGGCTTCTCAGAGCAAGGCCATTGTATTCACACCCAAACTTTCATCATTTTACTGGGTGTTGTCAGTCATAATGGCAACAACATGCCTGTGGGTCTGCCTTTGGCCATGTACCACGCTGAAACTACCTGCATTGCCAAGCTTGGCCACGACTTCTTTATGCACAGTGAGAAAATCCTGTCTGACAGTTTGCTCATCCTACAGTTTAACTGACACTGATGGGGGAGGAAGACACTACAAAGTTCAATTGCTTAAAAACAATAAGCTGGATTTTATACAGGAAGTTAGAAAGATGTTATTAAATCAAAGCAAGGATACAAATAACTTCACTTCTTATTTAGATAAATGAAAAACTGCGAAGTGTATGCAAACAGTATAGGTGACAAGAAGGTGAGGGGGTGACAGGGAGGCTGAAGACTCCTCCAAGTTTGTAACCGGGAGGAGAACAGCCCTGCGGCGCCCAGCCAGGCCCGGCCGGCGCTGTGCAGTCTCCATGACACCGCAGCTCGGCCGCTCCGGCCGGAGGAGTGCACTCTGGGAAGCGCTGCCTCCCCGGCTTCCCTGCCACCTTCCTCCGGCCGTTCGGGCTGCGGGCCGGCTTCCCCCGGCCCCGCTCAGGCGCTACCCCCGCCGGGCTGCGGCTGGGGGGGACTGCGGGCTGCCCAAGGTCACACCGCCGACGCCAGCCGGAGGGCTGCTGGCTCCCCACCGGGCCGGGCCGAGTCAGGCCCGATTCCCCACCACCACCGCCCCGTACAGCCCGGCCCGGCTCCCCCCGCCCTCTGCAGCCCCTCCAGGGCCGCCTCCTCCCACCCACCCCCCAACTGCGCACGGCGGGGCCGGGCTCGGAGCTCCCCTCCAAGGGCGCCCGGCCCCCTCCCGCCGCGGCCGGAGGAGGGCGTGCGGCGATCTCGCCTGTCCTGCGGACCTTGCTGCCCCGGCGCCTTCTCGGGCCAGCGCGGCGGGCCCGGCTCCGTACTCACCGCCGCGGGCACTCGCTGCCTCAGCCCCACGGCCCGGGGCAGGCCCATGTCCGAGCGCGACCGCCGAGGAGACGCTACGCGACCATGGCTGCGAAGGCAGAACTCGTCGGCGTTCCTCCCTCCCTCCTGGGCCTCCGCACCTCCGCGGGGGCGGAGACTCTCCACGGCCCTATCCGGGCCGCGGGGCCGGGCTCGGGCCGCGGCGGGAGCCTGGCCCCCAACCGCTCTGCTGCGGGCTCTGTGGGCCGCGGGCGGGCCGGGCGTTGGCCCGCTCCAGCCGTGCAGCCCCCTCGGAGCCCGGGGTGGCTCTGCCGGTGCTGTCAGGAGGAGGAAGGAGAGGCGGCCAACTCAGATCATCCCCAGGTGCTCACAGGCACCGCCGTGGCTGCCACCCGGGCGCTCCGCAGGGCCGAGGCCGCCCAGCCCTGCCCTGCCAGCCCCCTGCGGGCCTGGTGCCCAGTGGCCTGGCTCCTGTTTTCGCTTCTTGGCGCTTTGTTACCGAGGCCAAGCCGCTAAAGGCGGGCTCTGAGGTCAGTCACGTTTTGTGGGACATCCCGTGTTTGTATGGGGTCTTAAACTGCACTGTGAGATCTGGTGTGGGAAGGTGAGACACCTCCCCTTACGAAAATAGGCCTTTTTTTAGAGAGAAAACTGCACTGACTGGGGACATCACAAGTTCATGTTTCGTTTTTTGTTGATGGCTACGTTTTCTGTGCAGTGTGTGGTGCTGGTACAGGCATCGTACCCCAGAGCTGGATGGTATGTGCTTACATGTTGGTACAGTCATGGTACAGGGATTTAAAACACTGGGAGAAAGGAGGGGCGAGGGTGGTGCTGAGCTCATTTGCAGTCTGTCGGTGAGGCAGCTTGTGCCATCGAGATCTTTCACAAACAGAAAGATGCTCTGTCCTGCCACAGTCCCAGTTCCCCAACTGTGTCAAGGTAGGGGGTTCAATTAAGATACTTTAACCTTCTGCTCCATTTTACCAATGAAAGTGTCTTGTAAACTGGAGCAGTTTCCCTTGGCCACTTTGGGAAACAGGAAGGTCATGAAGCCAAAATGAGAGATGCCTGTCTTCACGTAGCCTTCCAAAATACTACAGATTCGTTGCCTAGAAGGCTTAATTGTATCTTAGTACTTAGTGGTACAGTAATGTTGGTTGGTACTGGCTGCCTGAAAGGCTCAAAAAATACCCTCCATCTCTTAATTTGCAATGCATATAAGTGATCAGACATGGAAAAGGTTCTGGGAGAAGTGAGTACAGCAGCATGTCTTCTATATTGTGCAATGAGAGGTTAATACCAAAGTAAGTTGATACACTCTAACAACATTAAACTGAACTGAGTAACATTAATAACAGTGCTCTGGTGCTTGCCTTTTTCAGAACTGCTCCCTTTATTTTAGCCAAGGTGGGTCATGCCAGAAAGTTATGACAAGATGAAAGGACTAAGTTCAATGATGCCAAAGCTTGGGATTTAAGTGTGCAAATTAACATTGTATATCATTCTCACTGCTCTCCAAACTGGACTCAGAGTGTAATTTGTTTCTCTTAAAAGAAGAAATCGTGTCATAAAATCTTTTAGTCTAACTTGTATGGGCAACCTCCAACCATTTATAGCAACGTGCTGGGAGGACCTGCCTGTACAATTATGTTCAGGAACTTGTTAAAACATGCTAATATGCTGATTGTGTTATAACATGCTGTGGTGTTGCCTTAGGTTAAAACATATTTTCCTATCAGTATGTATGTTACTGCGTAGCAGCACTGAATAAATGGATTTTGAACAGTAGAAATCAGTGTGCTTCTTAATAGCATGTGTTAGATTATTTAGTTAACAAAAGCTATAAATTTCTATCTTATAAAGTGGGGTAGAATAAAGGAAAAGAAACCAGGTATTTTACAGATGTGAAATGTGTTTTGACTTGCCTACGTCATACATCAAATGTCTCTCTCTTAAATGCACACTGACACTTGCCAACAACGGAAAAGAGATGTGCTGAAGGCTGGGTTTAAGGTGACAAGTGACAGCCCTGAGGCATCTGGACTTGTTCTCTAGTGCCGCCTTCTGGCTGATCACTCCCTAGAAAAATAAGCCAACAGATCCCTGAGCCAGATGACAACATTTAAAGATGCATTAATTGGCTTTCCGAAAAGCGCATGGAGGATTTCTCCCTGTAGCCTAGCTCAGCTCAGGAATGCTGGAAGAACAGGAGAGAAGCGGCAGCCAGGTGGTGTGAGCCCGGACACCACGCTGGGGCAGGAGGGCTGCTCTGCTGCCATGGTTCTCTCCTGGGCTGAATGTGTCTGTTCCAGCAGCCACACGAGGATTCAGTCCTGTGGTGTTCGTGAGACGATGCTCGCTCTCTGGAGTATGGTTATTTGTATTTTGTCCAAAGCTGTGTGAGTCAAGGGCAAAAAAATAATGCATCTGTAACCAATGTCGTAACAAGTATTCCTCTGATTATCTAGTAGGTATTAGGACTTCCAAATGTTAACTGGGTGGAATTTTGTGATTGGTACCTTTGTCTGATGGATGCAGATTATGAGATCTATGCTTTACAGTGGTATATTTGTGACTTGGAATAGCTTGGGGAGAATGCAAGCGTGACCCATTCTGCACTGTTGAAACAAAACCAGGAGACATTTCAGGGGCTGGGATGTCAAATCCAATGCCAGTTTGGGATTGAAGGCCAGAGCTCTCTGACCGAGCAACAAGGGCTTTGGCTCATTTTGGAGTCATCCGCATCAAATCTGCGATCCCAAAGCATAGCTAAGGCCCTGCCCAGAGGAGGCCCGGCAAGGCCTTGCTCTGACGGGGCCCCCTCGCCTTGTGGGCACGATCGGAGCCCCGGCAGCCACGAGGCGGGAAGAGCGATCCCCGCCGCCCTGGCAGAGGCGCCCCAAGGAGGCCGGTGTGCGGGACACCGCCCCCGTTTCCTCTTCGGCACGGCGCCCCTCCCCTCCGCCGCCGTGTCCCTCCGCCAGGCGCAGCGGGGACTTTTGTGTGGGGCTTTTGGGCGCCGATGAGCGGCGGCCTCCCGCGCCCCTGGTTGTTGTCGCGGCGG
>VYZX01012187.1:48599-66971 GCA_013401335.1 Brachypteracias leptosomus
CTGAGGGGCAGAGCGGGGCCCGGCTCGTCCCGCGCCTCTCCCCGCCGGGCAGCCCGCTCGGGCCGCCTGGGGACGGTCTCGGGCCTCGCGTGGGGCGGGATGGGCGGCCCGTGTCCCCGCCTGGCGCCCCAGGGCCGGCTGAACTGCGTGCCCGAGCTTGGCGCCAAAGGGGCCCTGAGGAGAGAGAGGCGGCCACGGTGGGAGGGGAGCGCTGCCCTCCTCCGCGGTGGCCCTCGCTCGGAATCCGTAACTCTTGCTGTGGACTCTTAATAAAGTGTATGGTGGGAGCATCAGCGTGGGATAATATGTGTTAGTTCGGACTGCTGCTTTGCTTTTCTCCCCTAGTAGCCAGAAGTAGTTTCTGTTGGTGAGACATCGGTGGCATGTCAGCGATATCCCCTGTAGGAAGTCTGCTTAGGGTTTAACTTAAAGCAGTTGTATGTTGGCCTTTAACATACTCACTAAGACAGCTTTTATTGTATGACACACTTGCATATTAGAGTTAAATGTGCTAAAAGTTGTGAACGCACACCTTGGAGTGCTTTAGATTAATTTTTATTAATTATTAGTAATTCTTCCTGCCTTCTGAAGTATTAATGAGAGCAAGCATTTTGGTTAAGTGTGTATGCACACAAAAATACTTGTAAAGGTGCATAAATCTGCTGTGTAAATAAGGCTAAAAGTATACATGGCAGATCAGCATGAAGTAGGTGTAGACTCTTGTTTGTGACCTGCTTTCTTTGCTGTAAACAGTTTGTTTTCTAGGTTTTTTTAGGCCTATGCGCCAGACAAATTGTTGAGA
Source organism: Brachypteracias leptosomus (assembly GCA_013401335.1). Classification (NCBI taxonomy): domain Eukaryota; kingdom Metazoa; phylum Chordata; class Aves; order Coraciiformes; family Brachypteraciidae; genus Brachypteracias; species Brachypteracias leptosomus. The sequence goes on from VYZX01012187.1 coordinate 49,402, forward strand.
AAGATGTCTCATAATAGCATGGATGCTTTAATTAGAGAAGCTGGTGATTTTTATTTGAGGATATTTTCAAGTTTCGGTTACTGTGAGATGTGCTCTGGAGGCTGTAGTGCAGTTCAAAGGCTACATCACAAGCCCTTATTCTTCGTCTCAGTCATAACTGGCATAATGTAACCTTTTTGCTGTCTAATGCCAGACTTACCTGTGAAATCTTTGTGGCTTGTTCACAGCGCCCACATAAATTCTGTCTGCTGCCAATGGTTTGCCCTTGTTGCACATTAATATTTTTTTAGATGTTGCATTTTATTGCAGATAATGGCTAAATCTGTGCTCTCCTTTTTAAGGGCAAGACTTTTCTACCATATTTGATGGAGTTACATTGATGGTTGGTGCTAATTTAAATGAAGGTATGAACCTAACGAGGACAGATCTGCATCAATAAAGGCTTGACTGTTTTAACCACTAAGCTATTCAACAACATGTTTGCTTTTCAGTTCTCTTCTCAGATCAGATATTTTTCATCTGATGCATATGTAGTCCAACATGAAGGTTATGTTGCTGTTTAAACAAACCAGAGAGAATTTAGTTACAAACACAACACAGTCATAGAAGAAACCTGAAAGCACTGGAATGAAAACTGACTGCTGTTAATTCATTATAATAGAAGTGTAGATAATCTAAGCCTATGATATTTATATTAAGATTTGAATTACAACATGTAAAATTATTGTGAAAATACATTGGAAGGGTACAGGAACTTTCTGAATTTATCCCATGTAAGTTGCTATAATCACTATTAAATATCTACGTTAAAATCATACTGAAGTTTTTAAGAGATGCTTTTAGGAGCACATGGAAATAACTAGGTTTAATGCAGACATTTTGGTTTCTTTCAAAGTCGTAAACGTGTAATTGAAATAAACTTTGTGAAGAGTTATTCTGAGCTCAAGTATTGAGCTGTTACAGCAAGATGTAAAAAAGTGAGTTGATACTATTATTTCAATTCTAATAATGATTGAGTGCTCGATTAAAGATTTGAATAGTTATTTTGAAGTACAGCATATAAATAGTTAGCAATAAAATTTGGCATATAAAATTAGCTAGAAAAGGCTATTCTGGATTTCTAGTGATATTGTGCAAAGCCGAAATCAATAGGATGATGGTGTTTCTGAAGATCAGGTTTGGGAAAGCAGGTTGGTCTTTTTGAAATAGTGGAAAGAGGCATTCTGAAAAGGGCACTCATTTTCCAAATGTAAAGGGAGTGAGAGGTGGGTCTTGAGGTATCATCCAAGTACAGTTCTGCTGTGTGTCACTTCAGTAGGGAAGCCTTTTTAGTTAGCATTTCATGAAACCTTGTCCTGGGGTTTTTAGGAATGATTGCAAATCCTTGTCATGGATACAGGGTACATTGCTTCAGTTTACCTTCTGGTAAATTGCACTGCTGCAGTCCCTGCTCTTCTAGCATGAGTATGTCTCTTTGAGGAGCACACCTCCCTAAAAGTACACTGGGGGCTGCAAGGTCTCCCTGTTAGCAGACGTCTTGCAACAGTTCTTGTGCCTGTTGATTTTGACCTGCTGATGTTCACCACTACCTTGGTAGAAGGGGAATAAGACTGGGTCTGGGATCCTTGGGGCAGAACACCAGTCTGAAAGGTGCTGCAATATTTTAAGCCAAACTTAATTTTCTTCCTTTGGACTGCAGACTCTGCTGCTCTGTAGGCTGTGGCTTGGTACCTTAGGTGCCCCAAACTGCGTGGCTTTCAGCCATGAAAAGGCCATGGCTATTGACTGGAAGTAAAGCAGCAATAATAATTTGATGTAAGTTTTAGTTACCAGTTAATTGTGGCATCTGGGTAATGATACTGTTCAGAACTCATTGAAATAATGAAACGTGGAAGTTCAGGAGGTGGTTAGTGCAAAGAAGCCCAAACCCAGCAGAAGCTCTTCCCTATTTACTCAGTTGTAGACAAACCCCTCTGCTCACGTGGTTGTGTAGGAGCTGTTAGAAGCCTGAAAACATACTCAGGTTGGCATAACTATAGCAGCCTCAAGATTTTATTTCAGAACCAGTGATGTTTTTATTGTCTGAAAGAATGCTCTTGTAAGGCAGTACCCAGCTGTTGTGCTAGCCAAGCCCCATGGACACAGCACGATTACTGAGAAGTACCCTCTGATGACACTTAGTAGAGTTTGTAACACAACATGGTTAGGAGAGTGATTTGTAACACTACATGGAGTAGCAGCAGTACTTAACTAAGAGTGCTGCTTTGAAATGGAAATCTTATTTCAATTTTAAATGCAAGTTATTGTACTATATGTAGAACTTTGCTTTTGATAGTGTCACTGGGGTATTGTAGTGTTGCTAAATGATTTCAAGAAAGCCGCTGAATAATTTTTCTGGAAGGAGAAGAAAGGGAAATTCTGACACTGCAGATTCTTCTTCCGATATCCCAGTACAGGCAGTGGAAGATTATGGTGGAAGTGTGGGGCATGTTATTACCCAAGGGTTTCCTGATGATACTGGTCCTTGGAATGGTCTACCAAGTAGAAATTAGCTTTGGGTTGACTACTCATGAGAAATTTTGTGAATGCTGGCATTGGTTGGTTAAAATTGACTAAATGTGCATGTGTTTTGTTGGAAAGGCTTCTTCAGTTGCTGATGTTAGTGCATTAGTGACATACAATGTGATTTTGAGTTCAACAGTGTAGTTTTGCTAGGTTTTTAACTTTCTTCCACTAGATGGCCCTAGCATGCCTCTAGATACCCTATCAGAACTGACACTTCATTTCTAAAATAAACTCGTGTTGTTTTAACTGAAGTGAAAATTCTACATCACGAAACCTATGTAAACTTCTGTCATGCTGTGTGCTTGTATAAAATGTAAACACTTTATATCAACCAAGAGAGTGTTAGTTAATGTAAGTAATATATGGTAATGGGGATTACGACTTGTGTGATCTTCCATGTCCCTCTTTTTCCTCTATTAGAACATTTCTTATTGAGTGGAGTACAAAGCTGTTTAGTTTTACATTGAGGTGAGAGCTCATGACTCTGACAGCTTGCTCAACAGTAGTGGTTCAGGGAGACTGAAAAGGTGTTGGTCTCAGGCTGAAGTTTGTCCTAATATCTCCTGGGAATGAGACTTGTATTTTGCAGGCTGCCATAAGTGATACTTTTGTTTTTCCCTGTTTGATTTTGATTCATAGGATTTTGGTAACAACTTTGCAGTTTATTTCACCAGTGCAGATGTGGTCAGTGGGTTCTGAATAAGCATAGTTGCTAAATGTACAGATTATAATTTAATTCACCTATTTTTGTTGTCTAACAGACATCAAATATGAGCTTGTTATCAAGGCTATCTTTGGTTACTGGAGGAAGACAGTTCCTACCATGAGAGTGTTTGGACACTGGAATGAGGCTGAAGAAGTGGTGGGATGTTCACCCACAGAGACATTCAAAATTCAACAGGAGTGAGCCGTGGGCAGCCTGAGCTTGTTGGGCCAGCTCTGACTGGGAGGTTCAACTGGGGGACCTTTAGAGGTCTCCTTCAGCCTCAATTATTCTGTAATTCCAAAATTACCTTTCTCTTTGTGGAAGAGTCAGTTGTTGTCCCTTCCTCTGCATCTGACTCCGTTCTCCTCATATGGCCATGTGTACTAGAAGGATGGACGTAGATGGACTATTATTTTGGTGAAAGGGATGTTGCTGCCTGCAGTCAGCTCTGTAGACAAAGAAGAGACCTGCTCCAGTTCATGGCTGTACAGATACGTGTTGGAGTTCTGCATTTGCAGCATTTCTGTCTTCCTTTCTAGTTTCTTCTAAAGTCAGTAGCTTTCAGCTTATTGAGCAGTATGTCACACAGATTTTGCCAGTTGAGCCAGGTGCAGAGAATTTTCCAAATATGTTGATTTTGTGATAGAAGTGTATGTTTAATGGGATTTCTTTCTGAACTGCTGTACTCTAAGTTTGTGTAGGAAATTGGCTGCATGGCCTTGCAGCTGCCATTGTTAGTAGTACAGGCTTAACTTTGCTTGTGACTGGAAACTAAACTGATGAAAGCAATTCCATTCTTAGCATCCTGGTAGTGGAAAACATAGGTATAGGACTAAAATGTTCATAGTGTATTTTGGTTTGCAGCCTGAGTTATGGTTTAGTTCTAAATTCTTTTTACTGAACAAATTTAATAGCAAGTATGAAATAGAGTGAGTTTAAAAGTATGTTATACTGGGACATCTTTGGAACAGAAACATAAATTGGTGTCACTTTTCTACAGAGAGTTTTGAGAACTGTAAAAGGGAGGTTTTCTGAGGGTGATGAGAAAGTTTTATGGCTAGTCTCGTGATTGTCTTAAAAAATTTCCAGTTGACAAGTTTTTTAGTAACTGTAGACAGTTGAAGCAGGTAGTAATGTTTGTTTTTAGGCAGACATTTTAGTTCATGTATCTGATGCATATAGTACAATAATATATGCTTATTGCACCATTTTATAGCTAGAATGTTTAAGTTCTGTTTTAGGATGAACAAAATGAAGTGATAGTGATGGACAAGAAGTCAGAAAGGTGGTGTACTTCAGATCTATCTAAATGCATTTATATCGTGGCACCTCTTAAATACGTGTGGGCATTTTGGGTGAATGTAGCACCTTTGGGTGTGTGGCAGAGCAGTCATGATGTATCACTTGAAAGTTGGACAAAGCTGCAGAAGGTCGCACTATCAGATGGGAGCTGCTAAACCACTTTCTGCTATAACAAATGTGTATCCCAGTTTAAATGTAGTTTGAGAAAACTTTGCAGCTGCTATGGTTATAGCATTGTAATACTGAAATCTTCGTCCTAGTATCAGTTCTGTTTGGCTGCCAGAAGTATTTCTAAAATCAAGCTGCCTATTGCAATCAGAGCTTGTTCTCATGGCTAAAATAGCCAACTCCAGTTTTGAACTTTTCAGAGCAGTCAAGAAATAATTGAAAAAATGTCAGTAGCATTTGTATACTTAAAATAGTGTTAATATTATTGTTTTTTGTTTATACTCCTTTATGTCCTTCCCTAGATGTCACTAGTAGATTTGGGAAAGAAACTTTTAGAAGCTGCACGAGCAGGTCAGGATGACGAAGTTCGGATTTTGATGGCAAATGGAGCACCTTTTACCACAGATTGGGTAATGAAAACTTTTGCAGTGTTCAGTAAATCCTCTTACCTTTCTCACCCGAAGGACAAAATAGGGTTGTTAGAACTAAGCATTTCTATTGCAAGCCTTGGGAGTTTCTTCTTGTAATTCTGCAGTCTTATCATCTAATGTCTAATTAAAAATTAAAATTGTCTGTTTCTTCATATGACTTCCTGCTGATTTTAGTAACAGACTGTGAATGAGCTCATTCTGGTGGCTTTTAAGATGAACTTTGGAATGGTTAATGGGAGAAAGCAGCAATCATCCTCCTAGTTATTGTGTTCATGCATTTAGTACAGTAAGAGGTCTGAATTAAGAAAGCAGTCCCAGCTACCTAATATGTGCAGCTCAGTTCCCTGGTATAGAGACTCTGAGTTGTCTTTGGGAGGTTCCTGTTTGTGAATAGGTTGTGTAGGGAGGTCAGGTACCTAAAACTCTGGGGTATTTACAAGCCTTTAAGAGCCTTAATCTACTTAGTGACCTAACTTTCAAGTTGACTCTGTTTTGAGCAGGAGATTGGACTTAAGGGACTTCCAGAGGTCCCTTCCAGTGTTGAACATCACTAAAAATGGGGTTAGGCTCCTTGAAGCATCACACCTCAAAAACACAGACAAAACGTTGCACAGACCTCAGACACTGCTTCCAGTGAGCTGTTTGTAGGATGTTGTGATTATTGAAGGAAAAAAAAATCTAAGGTGTGTGTTTTTTTTTTTTCTCTTCATACTCTGTAAAAGCCCCAGCAGGTTCCTTCTTTGAGACTGCAAGAAAAAATGATTTTGAAGCGGTGGCCTGACACCTGAGTTTAATAGCTCCAGAATAAGTAGTAGTATTTCATACTGACATGTGTTAAAACTCCACTTTTTCTGTTGCATTGTAGCTGGGAACATCTCCACTTCATCTGGCAGCACAGTATGGACACTACTCAACAACAGAAGTGTTGCTGCGAGCAGGTGTAAGTCGGGATGCCAGAACCAAAGTGGACAGAACTCCATTACATATGGCAGCATCAGAAGGCCATGCCAGCATAGTAGAAGTCTTACTTAAGGTAAGGACTGCTGAAAACAGGCCTGCGGTGGGGATATTACAGTGGTTTATCATCAAATAATTGCAATTTCCTTTTAGTCATGAAACCAACACTGAAATGAGTTAAATATTTATACTGTGTGCATTGGGTGCTTTGTTTTACTATTAAACTGTAAGATATTGATCATTAAAATCATGATTTCAGGTGAATTATTTATTGCTGTTTCTAAATAAGGCTACTTCCTAGTTTGACATAGTGTGAGTAACAGCTTTTAGAACCAAGATATGTTATGTTTCAGGGACTCCTCAATCCTTTGAGGTAAAAAAATTATTGGGTAGATTGAAGTACTTCAATAAATCTGTAAATGTAAGGTAACAGGACATTACTGATGGAAAAAGACAATCTTGGGCTTCAATCTGTGACCAGCATGATTTGATTCAGATACTTCTAATGACATAGTTTATGCAATGATCTTGTTTGTAGCACGGCGCTGATGTCAATGCGAAGGACATGCTCAAAATGACTGCACTTCACTGGGCTACTGAACATAACCACCAAGAAGTTGTGGAACTCTTAATAAAGTATGGAGCAGATGTTCATGCTCAGAGTAAATTCTGTAAAACAGCATTAGATATTGCAGTAGACAATGGAAACGAAGACCTTGCAGAAATATTACAGGTAACTTTTGATTCGTGATGTTAAGAGAACTTGCAGAAAAGTACTTGTTTACACGAGTGATGAACTAAACTTTTAATATAGCAGCTGTGAGACAATTTATTGACGGATAATGATGAATTCTGGTCTAGTTTATGACATGGAAATGTGATTAATGTTAGTAAACATTAGTTGGCCAAAGAACATTTTAACCGCTTACAAAGTCAGAGATAACTATCCTTTTGTTTTCTTAAATTTGAGGGTTGTAGTACACAGAACTGGGTGGAGTCATCATAAGCAAGGCGTAAAATTTAACTCCCTACTCTGCCAATATGTTTTGACTATACCCTAGTGTTCAACTAGCTCCATGTATGGATATTAATTTCCTAATAATTAGAGATCAGGAGAGGAGAGAAAAAATGACACTTTTTCCTGAATTAGAAAAACTAGGATTGAATTGTTGAAGTGATTGGGATTGGTGTTATAATAGTTACTTCTGTGGAAATGTGTGCTCACTGTTCAGTACAGTTCTTAAATCAAGTGCTACGCATTATTGAGAATAGAAGGCAATTGAAAAATACCTTTATGCCACTGCATGAACTTACTGTTCCCCTACATCTTGAACTGTGTAAACTTCCGGTCTATTCCTTTAGCCTTCTCTTCATTGCAGTAAGGATATAATAAATAAAAGTCAGTAGTAAAGTCAAAAAGAAGACTGCCATCTACAATTCATGCATGCACTGAGCTGTCAGATTTTTATGGCATGTAGCTGCCACAGCGCTCTTGGTTCTTTAGCCCTTTATTTTAGATACATGAGCTTGCATATCTACAAAGGGCCTTGACTTTACATGGTCTCCTTGTTTACAATAAGTGGTAAGGAGAGGTAGCAGTGTGACATTGTTTCACTTCAACAGACTTTTTGTCTTTAGATTTCAGCCCAAAAAAACGTTTCTCGTGTACTTACACAGGGCACAGGGTATAGCATGATGTGTCTGTATTGCACAAGTATAACGAGGGAGATCCTCCTTGGTTTGAGTGGAATATGCAATAATTTTTAGTTTTTACAAGCTAGATAACTTCTTCATGCCTACAACTGGAATAATATTAATACCTTTGTCACGTAGATTGCAATGCAGAACCAAATCAATACGAATCCAGAGAGTCCGGACACTGTGACAATACACGCAGCAACACCACAGTTCATTATTGGACCTGGAGGGGTGGTGAACCTAACAGGTCTGGTATCTTCTGCAAATACATCAAATGGAACAGGTATTTAGATGTCTATAGGATAGCTACTAGGATTTTATACTTTAATTGATGTTCACCATTTAGTGAAAAGGATTGAGGAGAAACAGTGGTAAGAACAGAGTAGTTAACATGTTCCTCTTCAGTATTTCTTATTGTAAATATCTAGGTACTTAAAATAACAGTTGTCACAGAAATAAATTATCAGAGGTTGTATTTGCTTAACTTGCCTTCAGAATAGCTGTTTGATTCAGCAGAATGTTGCTGAGAGCAGTGTGTTAGAAGCTTCAGTGTAGTAATAGTAAAAAAAGGACCCCACTGGTTTTAAATTTATCAGCTGACTTTTTTCTTTCACCCTTCTAGATGAAACAGGAGTGTCTGCTGTACAGTTTGGAAATTCATCAACGTCAGTATTAGCCACGTTGGCAGCTTTAGCAGAAGCATCAGCTCCACTGTCTAATTCTTCAGAAACACCAGGTTAGAAAGCTAAGTCATTTAAGCTCATTTAATGAAACAGAAGTACATAACTGGTGCTTTTGGAGAAACAGTTCATACAGAATTGAGATGACAGTCTTCCTGTTTTCAGCATGAACTGGGTATTTCCTTTATTTTTGCTTGGAATGTTGCCATATTCATATGTACAATTATTTCTTGATAAGATTTCTGAGCACAACTGGTATTTCTGGGCCTAATGTGAGTAGCATTCATTTTGCCGAAAGCAAGTGTAATTCAGGGGATTGAATTTACATTTTTGTCTACTTACAGTTTAATTGCATTTGGTAGGAGAATGTTTTCTTTGAATGCTTCTTTCTGTTAAATACTGGGAAATGACCCTCAGTGTTTGCATATACTTCGTCAGCAGTTTTTTGATCTTTCATCCAAAAGGCACAAGAATATTTGGTGATTTTGATGTGCAGTTTGCCATTAGAATGTCTATGGGTCTTCTTTCCAACATGGAGATGTTCTACTTGCATTTATAACAATGTGTAGTGATAAGTGGGACCCCTTCAGGCTGGTAGGCTGTCCTGGCTCTTCAGGTGAAGGGAGCTGGCAGCACATTGTTTGCTTTGTGTGCTGCTTCTGTTCATTGCAACATGCAAAGTGAGGAGAGGAATGGCAGTCAGGAGTCTTACAGTAGCAAAGTGGATAACAAAGATTAGTCATTACCTCTAACAGGTTTAAGCAAGGAAAAGACCTTCTTTTGTAATTTAAGCAAGTTGTAATATTGTCAACAATAAAATGAAAATGTGATCAGAAACTTCTCAATTACTGAAAGTTACTTTTATAGGAGGATGCCACTAAACTTCTGTTCCAGACCATATTTTCCAATTATGGTGTAGGTTAATATCTTGCCATTGCATAAAATACCAGATAAAAGTAGCACTTAGGGGAGGTCAAGTGCTATGTTAATTCTTTCTTAGCTGGCTTTAGGGCACAGAAATCCCCAGTTTTTGTCTCTGAAGTAGGCCATGTGATGTACTTGGAAAAAAACCCCATCTATTATTCCGAGAGTCCCAAAAGGTGTTTTAGTGGAGATTTGGGTTTCTAAAGAAAGCTGTGAAGTATTTCATGCATACTTTACTTGCCAGTGCTATTTTGTTTACATTGCTCCCTGGTTTTCTCAGGCAGTATAGTATGTCTGTAGCTACTGGAGTTGTATGGTAGGCAAGATTGCTTTTTTATTTATTTAGTATTTATTATACTGACATGTAGCACTGTAGCTTTTTTTTTTTTTCCAAGTTAGCTTGGGATTTTGAGCACTGATTGATGTGATATGTAGCAAGATGAGCCTAACTGTAGAGCTGGTGACTGGAGATCACTATGGAGAGCAACAACCCTCTATTGATCAAGGATTTATGATGCTTACAGTAATCTGAATTTTTCTGAATGCATTTCTAAAGAAATTCACTTATTTTGCTTTTTTGTTGGTGACGGTCAGTATAATAAATTTTGCAGAACTGAGATAGTTTGTGTGGCCCAAGTCTTTGGTACTTAAAAATTCTTGGAGCCTTCAGCTCTGTGGGTGACATTCTTAAGGACACAGTTTACATCTTTAAGTATTCTGAAGTCCTGCAGGATTTCTTCTTAGTACAGCTCTTTTCTTCTACCGGTTCTCAAAGCAGTACTAAATACAGCTATACTATTTCATTGTATTTCAATGTTGCAAGTGAAGTGCATGATTCAAAACCAGAATGCAATGCCTTTAATTACAGAAGACGCTGCTGCTGTTTTCAATCAATTAGTATATTTCAGTGAAACTCATCTAATTGTGGGAGAGAGAAACTTGAGAAGGGATCGAATAAGATTATGGAGCACTAAATGTGTATCCAGGACTCAGTAGATGACTTTGGCAACTAACCAAAGTGTTCTCATGTTTCATGGCCCTGCAGTGGTGCAGCCTATGTCACATGTCAGTAAACCACTGAATTAAAAAATTATTAGAGTGGAGGCAGAAGATGACAGGCTGGGAGTAATGAGCTTGAAGTCTTGATGCAGTAGCTTCCCACCTTTAATAATGCAGTGTGCTTCATACCTTACCCTTCTGTTGATTTCAGTTCTTCTGCTTTGATTTTTATGCAGATGTGTGGGCAATCTTGCAGCATCCTACCGTCTGCAAATTATTTCCTGTTTTCTTACTCCTTTAATGGTTTATAAAGAATACAAAAGCAGCTTTTTGTCACCAGTGTATGAGTAGTAAGTGTGTTTAAGAAGGAAAAAAACCAAACCAGCCACAACAAAACTCCTTTCTCTTTGTGCTCATCTTATAAAAGTTCTGTTTATAAATACTTCAAAAATTGTAGGATTGAGAATACTGGTTTTGGCTCTTACCTTGTATTGGCTTCCTGTATTTAAGATCATATAAACTTGGACAAAGCACTTGGGTTCTGCCTTCTATGTTGTTTCTGTATAGGTTTTCCTCCTCTTCTGAAGGGCACTTTACCCTGACCTCTTCCCTCTAGCTCCTCATATCTCACAGTTAAAAACATATCAGTTTTGTAAAACCAAAGAAAGAAAGATGCTCTCGCTGGAGCTGAATAGAAGCATGCTTTTTAAAGTTGTTACTCAAATGAAGTATATATGAGGACACGGATGTTACTTACAGATGTGGTGCATAATGTACATATGGAGCTCCAAGTTGGATTAGAGAAAAATCTGATTTAATACGTGTATTTGGATTGCAGTATTTGGTGTGCTTATGTTGGAATTAGGCACACGTGCAGACGTTCTCCCTCTGCACACTGCAGAGGAAAATAATGCACGTTGATGTTGAGATTCTTGAAAATAATAGTGCTGCTGTTCTTAAATTACTTTGGCTTTCAATCAGCATATGAAATATTGTATGGATATAGATAGGGAGGGAGAGCAAAGAAGGAATAAGGACTGTATTTATGGGGATGTTTTTCTTTTTATATAGAACAATTTCTTTATAGACGGAAGTCTCCAGTTTCCTTTCAAGGTCTAAAGAACTCCTAGTAATGTTTTTTTCCAGAACTAAAAGCCTGATGTTGAGTTTGAAATGGAAAGATCAGAGCTGGTTGCTGCTCCAGCTAGTACTGGCACTTGTGACTTGAATTTTTTGTGAGGGTGATCTTTCTTACTGCCAAGCCTGTACTTGGAAGCCAAATCCAGTTCAATACAACACCACTTACTCCTGTAGGACTCACTGCTTTGGTTTACTGAATAAACACTGAATATTTAAGCAGTGCAATAGGACAGTGATCTCTGAACATAAAGATCTTCAGAAGACAATGACTGCAGTTATTATTTGAACTACAGAGTGATTTTTGTGCGTGTTATGTTGTAATTAATTTAAGAGATGAAAGCTTCAGGGTTTTATCTACCTTCTCTCATCTTGAGCATCACAACACAGTCTATAGGATTTTAATTCAATCTCTGTAGATAGAAAGCACTCTAATGTTATTTAAATCAAAGGCTTTGCTTTTACCCTGACAAATTGCAAGTAAAATACAGAGTTAGTGTGCTTGAAATTCTTTGATTGTGCTACTAGTGATCTTATTCTTTGTCTCAGTATCTCATTGTTTTAAAAAAGAAAGGTGGGAGTGCGAAACCCCAGTTACAGGGCATGGTGCAAGCTGTGGTACATGTTGTAGTTCAGAATGCAGTCTTTCCCTTATTTTACTTTGATTTATAGATGTGATACAGAACTGTGAGAGTTCACTGCTGCGTACTCCGTAGTGAATCATGAATTTGAAATTTTTAGTTGAGCTGGGATTTTATTTTTACCTATAAATTACGCATATACAATGTTTATTTTTGCTTTGTGAGCTTTACCTTCCTTGTTCAAAGGTGTAAAAATGTCAACTCTGCACAATTTTTAGTCCTATTTCATACTTTGTATAATGAATAATGTAGTGTTTGAAGTATCCATGTAGTAGTGACAAAACCTTAAGAACCTCTAAAGGCCCTTAAGTGTGTCACTGTCTTGAAGACCACTATGGTAAGCAGAGAAGTCAGGGCTGGATCCTGAGGTACACCTGGCAAGGAACTGATTGAGGAGTAGTTTCAAGCTAGTATTTCAAGTTGAATATTTTAAATTCTGCTCGTAGTGTAACTTCTGCACTGTACACAAGCTGGACTAAGTTATTTGTGTTCTTAAAAACCACTCTTGTTCTTGCTGCCATGTTAACGCTGAACCCAAAATGTCAATTTTGAGTGGGCATGTATCTATTAGGAAACATACTAAATAAAAAAAATTATTATATTGAGCAAGGTAAATCAGGACAGAGTTGCATGTATATTTCAAACTGTTAGTGCCTTACATTGGTGAAAGATTTCTATTAACAATGTAATATGTAGTAATGCATTAATGGTGTGTGGTGGGATCAAATTTAAAAGATGGAAGAAATTTTTTCTCAGCTATATCAAAATGCATTTGAAGTGTTAAAACTTAATTTGTAAATTGACTTAATTCCTTTACTAATGTGTTGCTAGTTGTGGCCACAGAAGAAGTTGTGACTGCAGAATCTGTGGATGGTGCTATTCAGCAAGTTGTCAGTTCTGGAGGTCAGCAAGTTATTACTATAGTTACAGATGGCATTCAGCTTGGTAATCTGCATTCCATTCCAACCAGTGGAATAGGGCAACCCATCATTGTGACCATGCCAGATGGACAGCAAGGTGAGTGGAAACTTGTATGGTTTGAGCTTGAGGAACTGCTTTAGTTATAGTAATAATAAATTGTTAGGTGCAAATAGCTTGGACAATTTTGTGTAATTATCAATTTAAATATGTATTTGAATTCTTATGCTGCAGGGACTCAGACACATGAGCTACTGTAGTTCAGTGAGTTACCACATATCAGTTGAGTCTCTGCATTAGGAAAAAGAATGGAAGAATTACTAAACTGTATGGAAGAGAAATGGGACATTTAAGGGAAAAATAAGTAGTTGCTTTGCCTTCAGTAAGTTTAATTCTTGCGAACTTGTTAAGCAGACTAGAAGATGAAGGATAACAAAAGCCTTCTTCCAATACTTACTCTGTTGTCTTGTTGGAAATACTGTGGGGAGGTGAGGCTTGGATTTAGAAGTCCAATGCACAAAGCAAGCTCTACAAGTCCCATGGAGTGTGTTTTTAACAGAATAAAAGCCAAGTTTTACGTACTTGAGGTTTTAGAGGAGCGGTGGCAGAACCAGTGAAGCCAAGGGGACACAAGTTGTCCTGTTGGGCCATGTGTACTTTGTGGAAGCTGCTAGTGTAATAAGTGCTATTTTGTGAGATGCGTGTGTTCTGGGTGGTTTCTTTCAAAGATGCTCTGCCAGTACTATTTAGACAAAAATCATTCTGCCTCTGGTTTCTTCATGAGAACTTCCAGTGTGGAGCTTGAAGAATTGTACGCTGGAGACAAATTGTTTGGTTCACAATTTGTCTGAACAAGTACAGTTAGTTATCAGAAAGCATGAGTGTGTAGGTAGTAATTAAAGTGTCAGTTAACATTTATTTGCCATATGATTGCATGAGTAAATTGGAGTATCATTTTATTTAGAGTCCAATTTTTTTTTTCCTTCAAGGTTAATAACTACTGGATTTTCAGATTACGTAAGATGTTTAATCAAAATCAAAATCCAGTTTTGTATTTAGTGTTTGCTGAAGAAATATCATAAAGATGGTCTGCTGCATAAATTATAGAATTGACAGACTGGTAACTGCTGCATCCATATCTATTTACTCTGTGAAAAGTGTCAATGATACTCCAGAATGGCAACTAACTATTGTAGACCTCAATAACAAAGAATTTTTGAGATTTGTTAGTAGTGTACAAGCAGTTAAAGTTTTTAGTAACTTCTCCCCATATTGACTTCATAATGCACTTTGTAATATAGCTGTGTTTTCATAAGGGAAAGTCTCTGCATTTTATTGCTGTTATAAAATTACTTAATTATATAAATTTTATATAGTGCAAATATTGTTTGAGGTAAATGTATTTATATGTACAAATATGTTTTTAGTATTAACAGTCCCAGCAACAGACATTGCTGAAGAGACGGTGATAAGCGAGGAGCCCCCGGTGAAGCGGCAGTGCATCGAGATCGTGGAGAACCGCGTGGAGTCGGCAGAGATAGAAGTAAGGAGCTTGTTACCTGATACCCGTTGAGCAAAGTGTTCTACCCTGAGTAGCTGGTTGTGGATTTTTGTTTTGTTCCAAGATTGATTTCTGTGTTACCACAGAATGAAGTGTGTGAAACAATAACTTGTTCAGTCTCTCCTGTTACTGGAATTAATTTTTACACAGTTGTAAGCAGATTATGGGGGGGCTGTGTGCTTCATCCTCTTGTCGTGCACATGAGTGGCACTTGTTTATATGTTAACTTGGTTTTGTTTTTCCCTTTAAGATCACTAGCTAGTTTTTAAAATTAAGTACCAATATATTATTGAGTAACTTGACTCTTTGTGCCAGCAGAGAATGAGAGTGCTGTACCCTCAGCTGTTATGACCACATGCTTGTCCTGATTGTGAGACCATATTTTTAGCAATGTTTCCTTTCCATTCATGATATCTAGATGGCTATTAATGAAAATGTGAAACAGTAAGATTCTGTTTGTCAATTTTTATCCTTTCTTTAATTTATATTCTGGAGCAGTTTACTATTACACATCTTTGCAGCATCCTGTTTTTTGAAATTATAGTACGGCAGACCTAACAACATTGAGAGAGCTTTTCTTTTCATATATGACAAATAGGTTTAGCTGTTCAATTTAATATGGTAGCTTTTTTACATTAGCCCCAGTAGTTCAACCATCTCATTCCTCCTGTTACTTCTTACTATGCTGACCAGTTCTGGTCAAAAGTTTATGAAAATTGCTGTCTGCCTTGCCTAGGCTGTAACCTCTCATTTTGTCAGCTCCATGATATTTCATTTATCAAAGGTTGTATTCTCCAACTTCCGTTGATATTATCAAATCGTGCCTAACTGAATACTTTTTTATTGTACAGCATGTTCTATATGTTGTCACTGTCAAATTAACAGTAATTACCACCTTTCATCCCTTGCTTTCCCTGTCCCTAAGTTATCACATCAAATGCTTTTGACCTTTGCAGCTCTGTGGTCATTACAGGTTATCATGATAGTTGAGATTTTCATGCTGCATTTTTTAAATTGTATGACTGTTTAAAATAAAAACATTTCTTTTGTTCGCACTTTTAAACATCTGCCTGAATTATTTGTAAAGGAAATTGTTTCCTTACATATTTTTAATAATTCTGCTAGGTGAAGGCAAAAAATCTAGGTTGGTTAAAGAATAAATTGACCTGTTCCTAATCACAGATAATTGGTATAACAGTACAAATAATTCTTTTAAGGATATTGTCAACTTCAATTATATATTTCAAACCTATTTCTCAAATATCAAAAGAAGTCAGTTTAAATGAGTTACTTCTATCTGTTACTTTTAAGTGCAAGTTTTGGTGACTGACTTTGTCCCTGCCTGTACAACTGGAAAGGCACATGCAGACCTCTGCCTCTGTGTGGAGGCCAGTTGACTTCAGGAGCCTTACTGTGGTTCACGGAGGTATGGTGCACCCTCACTTGGGTACCAGGGACACTAAAGAAGTGCACATAAAATCTATTCACTTCAAACTGCGTTATCATAGAAGGTGGTAGATACTTGAGTTTGGAGGGAGTGGGACCCCTCACCTCATTAAAATAATTTTTAAATGTGGAAAACCTTTTTTGTTTGGTTTCTTTGCCTCACTGGTGATTTATTCCTTTATTTCATTGTAAATAGTTGATTCAAGGCTGAGTACTTTCTTCAGCTGTTTTAAATGCATAGTGTGTGAACAGTTAACTGCAGTTGAAAGTCTTTTAAACATTCTCCCATTCACATGAGGTGACAAACTTGCCTGTGAAAGTATTGTGAAGGACTAAAGCAGTAGTGGTGGTTATTCTTTTTCTCTTTTGCGTCTGTTAAATTCAGACATTTCAGCTCATTTTGGAAAGTGCTAGCAGTTTTCCTAAACAGTTTGGTATTTTAAACATAGGATGGCAGCAAAAAAAAACCCCTGTCAAAACCACCTGTCACATATGCTCTGTTTTTCATTTTCATGCATATTTCATTAACGTACAGTGATTTTTATTTTCAGTCTTGAATTTGACTGTTTTCCCATGTTTTATGTTTGAAAGGTGACATGCATTAGGACCAGGACAATCATTCCATTGGACTAAAATAAATCATAGTTGTAAATAAATTGTATTTGTGAATTTATATCATTGCTTTTTCTGTTGTTAAAAATAATGCTTGGTTTGGTTATTTTAGTTGTGGATGTCCTTATTGTCAATATATAGACTGTTAGAAAAAGTTACATGTAATGAAGAAAATTCCCTGATAAAATGGAAGATTTCTTAAGAGCATTCAGGATCCTCTAATTTTCACCTGAGTAGGTGTTTACACTGATATGAAGGACTTCAGATAATTGGAACACTCTCAGTTGTGTTCTGAAGAATGCCCTGAGAACACTCTCTGGACTTGATTAGATTAGCAGACCAGATACAGACCTCCCTATTCCAGATGCCAAAGTTAAGGAACTAGTTTTCCCTGCTCAGACCACTGTAGGTCTGCATCTCTGCTCCAGAAGCACTGGTTTCTTTCTGCTGCCTAGTTGGACACTATACTTGGCCTCAGTTCCTTAACTCATTTTGTTTACGTTAGGACTATGACTGTCTAAAAACTACACCTATTAGTTGCTGAAGTAATCTACATGCTTTGAATTTGTAGTCTCTCTGCTAGATACTGGTTTTATCTTCTGGTCTCTGCCACTGAGGCTTGGGGTTTTTTCCTTTTTTTTCTTCCCCCCCCACCCCTTCCCTAATGTGCTATACTCTTTATGGGTGCACAGCTCTATTTTGCTTTTCTCTGGGAAATGCTCATGTGGGTGGAGAGGTTCTCAGGCCACATCTCAAGTGTTTGTAGTCTACACACACTCTATAGTAGTGATAGCACCTTGCGTTTTGTAATGCACTGGCTGGTAA
>VYZX01012187.1:79532-166688 GCA_013401335.1 Brachypteracias leptosomus
TTTTTTTAAGGCACATTCTTCTGTAGAAAAGGCTGGCTTGATTTCTCTTGTGAAGATGAAGTTTCTGCCTGTGGATGAGAACTTTTCCCTCAGAGGTGAAACTTTGAAGAAAGCCATTGCAGAAGACAGAAAGAGAGGCCTAGTGCCAGTCTTTGTACGTTCAACTTTCTAGTTGGGGGTATTGACAAGTGTTATCTTCTTAATGTCAACATAAAATTACATCTGGAACATTTCTTACAGTGTTAAAATATATTAGCTGAAGGTTAAAATGTATACAAGAATTTCTATATTATTGAACAAAACAATTCTAATATAATTTTGACTGTGTAATAGCCTTTCCACTTCTGAAGTGCTGCATCCATTTATTAAAAAAATGCCATCTTAGCAGGTTTGGTTTCTTCTAGGTTTGTGCAACTTTGGGTACAACTGGCGTCTGTGCTTTTGACAATCTCGCAGAACTTGGTCCAATTTGTAAGTGGTTTTGGGTGTTTTTTTTCAATTTCAAGTGATGATAGCATGAGAATTTTTCATACCAAACCCAACAACAGTAGACACAATAACCACCTAAGTTTTTCCAGAGTGTCTGAAAAATTGGTGAAGTCAGCACAAGACTTTGCAGTGATTTGTGTAAGATTTAGATTATGATGCTAAAACAAATTCTGCTCAAGATGGATTAAATTTGCCAACTGATAAAGCTTTAATGTGGTTATTCAGGGAAGACAGACTGTACAGTACAGAGTGCAGGACTGTTGTAGGATGGATACATGCATATTTAACCTAGCAAAGGAGTTTTGAAGATAGTGTTTGACAAGACATTCTTTGTAGCCACCAGTTCAATAGGTAAATTTGACACAGTTGCAGATCCTATTCCAGCATAACTTCTGACAAGTAGCTACTGAAGACACGTAGCACTTATGGGTCAGACAATGGCTTCTATCTCTGGGTCCTCTTTGCTTGCCACTGTGTTTTTACTCCAGCTTTGTGCAACTGGGTTGTACTGGGCAATTTCACTTAGTCAAAATGCAAGTGAGAGACATCAAACATTAAAAAGCCTCACTCATTGAATAGTAAATTTTGTTATGTATTTATGATACGTCTGTCTGATTTCAACATTATCCTATATTTTGGGGTTCTGGATCCACAGCTTTAGAATAAAACTAGGCTGTGAGTTGTCTTGCTTGCTATATTGTTGCCAGCCTGTCCACCTCCTGCAAAAGCATGTATCTAGTTTTCATAGAGCAGAGATTAGCATTTACTTGGGCTCCTTATGTCCCTTACATAGCAACAGTTTCAATTCCAACAGGTGATGCTGAGGGACTCTGGCTTCACGTGGATGCTGCGTATGCAGGGACAGCATTTGTGTGTCCTGAATTTCGATTGTTCTTGGATGGAATTGAATATGCAGATTCCTTTACTTTTAACCCTTCTAAATGGATGATGGTTCATTTTGACTGCACTGGATTTTGGTGAGTAAAGACAAAACACAAACACTAGAAGGATACCATGCTAATTGCAAAGTCTTTCTCTGCACAACTTTTTGCTAAATACAGTTCATTCTGCAATTGATAGGGTTAAGGATAAATACAAGTTACATCAAACCTTCAGTGTTAACCCTGTCTACCTCAGACACCCCAACTCAGGAGCTGCTGTTGATTTCATGGTAAGTTATTTGAGTTGGTATTTTAAATTGCCATAAAATGTTCAGACTGTGAAATTCTTCTCACTCTGGAGCGTGATTATCTTATAGCTGGTCTTATCACATAAAAACATAAACCCAATTATACTGAGATTGTAATGGAGATTAAATACTAAAACTTGAAGTGAGCCTTGGTTATGAAAATGAATTATAAAATTGCTTTCAGAAATAGAGATTGAAGTGCTTAAGATTTTTACACAGATGGGGGTCCAGCCTTGCCTTTTTAAGTTAGAAGGGTCATACTTGTGCATTCTGTTGCTGAAGTAATTCCTACTGGTGGCATTTTGGATGGTTTTCTTGTATCTCTGATATGTAATAAGAGCAAGGAGTAAGCAATGGAAACACCGTGCTCTGAAACAACAGTAGAATGAATTACATTTTTCTTCAGATTAGGTATTCATAAGAGTTAATAGGCATTTCACTTCAGATCCATCTTACAGCAGATTTCAGTACAGTAAAACAGAAGAATATTCACTGCCAATTGTTTCTGCTATGATCTCACCCTAGTCATGAAAAGATAATTGTTTTCTTGGAATCAATAGTGCTTTTCACTAGAGTGGTAGTGTAGAGGAGGGAGGAAAAAATGTATCAATGCGTCCCTCTTGTGGTTAAATAGGACACTGCATGTAATAGTGTAGCTCCCTGGAAATACCCCTGCACAGGTTTTGTTGCTCTCCTCCATGCAGTAGGTGTTACTGCCTCTGGAAGGGTGTACCCCTGTATCAACTCTCACTGTTTATAGTTGATTTGGGAAAACGTTCAGGAGGGCCCTGAAATATGCAAATTACAGGAACTGAACTGAGCACAGAGTCCTAAAGGTACATGGACACATCTTAAAAGTGTAATTATCTTTAAATGCAAAAAGGTGGTGTTGTTAGCTAAAAATGCTAAATGTAAGAATGTGTAGACGTAGCATTTCTTTGATGGCTATTTCCTAGGCTTAGCAGATTTTCAGAAATAGGAAATTATTTGTGTCAATAGATGTTTCTGGCCTGAGTTTGAAGCAACAGCTGTAGCAGCATAAGGGGGCACTCCTTTCAGGTTTGGTTTGTTTGTTTTCACTCGTTGATACTGTTGTGTTTTCACAGCATTGGCAAATTCCACTGAGTCGTCGATTTCGTTCTTTGAAGCTGTGGTTTGTGATTCGTGCATTTGGGGTGAAGAAGCTTCAAGCTCATGTCCGACATGTATGTGAATTAACAATACAAGCACCAATGTGTGATGTCCATTTATTTATAGCTGACTTTAATAAATTCAGTGACACAAAGATGAGTAACAGCAATCCTCTCACACACAAAGCTTGCATGTGAACACTAAATGCCTGCTGATTTTACTTCTAAGTAATCTGCAAAGACTGACTGTGTAGACAAAACAAATTTCCTGTACCCTTCCTGGAAGCAACAGGCAATGGAAAGTGACCTGATAAGTCAGTGTCTTCTGCCCACTACTCAGTGCTAATCTGTAGCAGCTTTCCTCAAGGCACAGTGGCAGCCCTTTGGGAGGCAGGCTCTGGTGGATGGCTGAACCCATTGCTATGAAAACTTACAGGCCGAAGTCTTTGGAGTCCAACACAAGGGATCATATTGTGGACCAACGGTTGCTGCAAAAGGACTCTAATCTGAGCAGGCACATTCTTTTTTCAAACCTTCTAGAAAATTCCTATGTATAATACAGTTACTTTGGTTGTAAACAATTGTTTGGACAAATAGAGACAGACTTCAAAATTCTTCACTTTGTTGTCTTTCTTCTGTTTGCTACCATTCATGCATTGGAATGATGCATTTTAGTAAGGAAAGGAATTCTTTTTAACTACTTTATTTAGTGTCTTACAGTGGGTTTGTGACAGATCAGTACATAACTACTTTTTTTCTTTAATTATAGGGTACTGAAACAGCCAAATTCTTTGAATCCTTGGTTAAAAGTGATCCACTCTTTGAAATCCCTGCCAAGAGACATCTTGGATTGGTTGTATTTCGTCTAAAGGTAAAGATTGGGCCTTTTGCATGTCTCTTTGGAAAGAATTGACCACAGCTCATCTCTCCCCAGACATTAAGAACTGTGAATAAACCTTCATGTAAGAATTTGTAATGCTGCAATTCTTACAGAGACATTTGGATGTCATTGGAAATTCTAACTAGTGCTTGCTTTTTTTTTCTTATTTAAAACAGGGTCCCAACTGGCTGACAGAAAAACTCCTGAAAGATCTAAGCAGTTCTGGCAGGCTGTTCCTTATTCCAGCAACCATTCATGACAAGTTCATCATTCGCTTTACTGTAACATCTCAGTTCACAACCAGGGAAGATATTCTGCAAGACTGGAACATCATCCAATGCACTGCAGCCCAGATCGTTAGCCAGAATTATGGGTTGCACTGCATCAGTTCTGATGATGGGGCAAGAATCCCTAATATGATAGTTAAGCCTAGTTCTGATGCCATTAGTAATGCTTCTCAGCTTTATCTAGATGGAGGAAAATACAAAACACCTTCCAGAAAAATAGTAGTTCAGGCTAAGAAGTTAGCAGTGAGTCCTAGTACATGTGTGATTAGTCAACAAGTGAAAGGTCAATGGGATCCTCTAGATGACTGTTTTCCAGAAGGTGTCCAAGATGTTACCAAACATAAGTTAACCTCGTTTTTATTCAGTTATTTATCTGTTCAAGGCAAGAAAAAGACAGCACGTTCCCTTAGCTGCAACAGTGTGCCAGTGACTGGTAGTCTTGAGCAGTGTAACCCCAAAGCAGCAGCCACTGACAAGAAAGAGTCTCATGCAAATGCCAGAATTCTTTCCAGACTGCCTGAAGAGGTGATGATGTTCAAAAAAAGTGCCTTCAAAAAACTAATTAAGTTCTACAGTGTCCCCAGCTTTCCGGAGTGTAGCATTCAGTGTGGCCTTCAGCTGCCTTGTTGTCCTCTGCAAGCCATTGTTTAACAAATAAAAGGGATTGGTCCTTAAGACCTCTCCAGGTAGAAAGAGAACCAAAGTTTGCTTACTCATATGCAATACTACATGTTTTGTTCAATATGTAAGCAGTGGCAATGACCACTGACACAATTCCTGTGCTTTTACTGGTGGAAACCTCGTGTATTTATAGATTAAAATGTCAAATAAATCTTGTAGGCACATACCATGAAATTCTCTGGTTTGTAGACTGTGGTAAAGGAAATGCCAGTTTCTGCCTTACCAGTCCTGGTGGTTGACAGTTTCTAGCTGGTAGGCCAGCTAATCACAAAATATACTGGCTCTGGGGGGGGTAAGCAAGTTAGCTCTCTACTTGCAACGTTGATTTTTTTTATTTAACACCTTGACTTAAACTCTCTAAAGTGCTGTGATGATCTGTATGTGCAGAAAATGCCACCATCAGTTCTGAACTATGCAAAAAGGGTGCAACACTGCAAAATCTCTAAGGGATTTTGGTGTATTAGGGCAATTTCAAAACTCCTTGAGTTTAAAAACAGCTCTGCCATTCCATCTGAGCTATTCAGTTACAGTGCACAGGAGGCTTTATGCAACCATGTTGCAAGAGCAGTTGCCTTTGCAAAGTACCTGTGGCCTTTCTCAACATTACCTTCTGTCTGTAAATCACAAGTGTATGAGGAAAGAGAGTAGGAATTCTGTTTCACCCTTTCTCGTGACAGAACTATGGGATATTACAGAAGAAAGGGTCTCTATGCAACAAACATTCTACAAGCAGCCAATGATTTAGGAGGAAATTCTCCACTCTGAGGGTGGTGAGACACTGGAACAAGTTGCCCAGAGGGTTGTGGATGCTCCATCCCTGGAGGTGTTCAAGGCCAGGCTGGATGGGGCCATGAGCAATCTAGTGGGAAGTGTCCCTGCCATGGCAGGGGGGGTGGAACTAGATGATCTTTGAGGTTCCTTCCAACCCATTCTATGATTTGTGTATTTTTCAAGAATAATTGAGGAGAAAAATCTATTGAGGGCAATGTTAAATGAAGAGATAATACTGTTGGGTTAGGAAGCGTGATGATTGCCAGACTTTCTAGGAAATGCTAGATGGTTGCTGCTTTCTTCATAGCTGTTTCCAGACACCTACAATCACCCCCTCTTGAAGGCAGCGTACTCAGCCACATGGATCTTCTGTCTGACCCAGGACAACTATTCTCAAGTTATATAAACAATTCTGGTTAATCAGAACAATTTACATACCTTTATACAACATCAGCTAAACTCACAGTGGGGTATATTGAGGTATGTGTTACAAGGAGCAGTGAAATTTGGCTTGATAACCCTTTCTAGTAAGAACAAACAGATTTATTTTATTCTGTTATGTAGTACTGTCTTTCTTTAAATTGTACAAAAAACTAAGCCACATTTTACTATGAAGCATCTGGCCTGCAATTACTCTATTTGCACCCAAAGGAAAACATGTCTTAGTTCTTATAAATTGTTCTCATTCTGTGTGTGTATTATTTAGTGCATAAAAACTAAGAGGGCATCTCTGCTGCAATGGATAAAAAAAGTTAATGTAAGCATCTAATACAGACTTTTTTTGATTAATTCTGTTTCATTAATTTAATTTATTTTAATTAACTTTTAAATGAGTTTTTTGTTTTGACTTAGGGATGTAATTTTTACTAATGCAGTGGATCACCCTTTAATATGAATATACATGTAATTGCATAAAAATGTCTTACATTTGTGCACCTGAGCATATGAAAGAAGGTACAGTATTAACATTCCCAGCATTAATGATACTTCCATATGTGGCAGGAAGGTAGGTAAGATTCAAAGCATGAAGGAGAGGAGAAGCCAGGCTAAGATACAAGTAAAGTTGGAGAAGTTCTGTTTTATGAAAACAATCTCACATTCACACTTTATTTCAGATACTGGTATTTGCTGATATTAATAAATAGGATTTCCTGTCAGGGTTAGAATAACAGATGCTTTTAAAAATGAGTATCACGAAACACATGTTATTTTTTACATGCTCACAATTTGAATTCATGGTTTTTTACTGCGTTATAAATGTGCTGGGTCATTTGTACGTACAGTTTTTCTTTGTCATCCAGGAAATACAGGCCATCTTTGATGACTGCTGGATTGAAACCCTCCGCCACTAGTTGTACTTTACGGTACTTAAAAGTTGATGTAAGTTCAACGTCACTCTACAAAACAAAATTACAGCTCTGCTTATTAATGTTAGCATGTAATTGTGGGAATTAAATTCCTAAATTTAAAGGGAATCATATTTAAACTAAATATATACAGCATAGAAATTGAAGCCTTACTAATAGACATCTAAACTATCTGCGTTCATCAGATAACTGGATGGTGGAATATGTGGGCCAGTAATTACTCTGAATGTAAGAAGTGCTGAGGCCACAGAAGCATTATTGAAAGGCTTACCTTAATATTCTATTTGCATGAGGCAGGAAAACACTAGTTTTCCGCTTTTAGTCAGAAAGAATCAAGAAGTTTATCCAGAAAATTATTTAATTATGCTCTTGAATAAAAAAATGGATTTTTTTTCTCAGAAAAGAAGAGCAAAGAAAATGGCAGTTGGAGACGGCAAGACTCATTGTATTTTACATGAGATGGCAAGACAAACCACTACCGTGATGGGTCAACTGATTTGACTGTATAACTCCAAAGTTTAAAGATTTATTAAATAATTAGGCATGCTAGTACCTCTGTGTTAGCCCTATTGAATTATCTCAGTGAATATGCAAGCTTTCTCAAAGGATAAATGTTTATTTTAAATAAATAACTTGAGAAGTACAGTGAGAGTGATGTTCTTGCAACATTTTCCTAATTCAAGTTAAACTTCAGTTTAGAATTAGGCTATTTAATCACTGGTAGGATATAAATCTAAGGCTTCTCTTAAAAAGACAGTTCTCTTGCAAGGTTTTGTGTGGTGATCTTTATTTTGCACAGAAGTCTGTAGAGGGAGCTACACTAAACTGATAACAGCTGTTACTGTGCTGACCTATTTTCCACTAAGAGATGTTCCTGATATTACATGTTACAATGTGCCAGGTATCCTGTAACTGCTTATGCAACGTGTTTTTTTCAGACCAAACTAAATCATGTGGGCGCAGTTCTACTTGCATATTGATAAATGACAAGAGCAAGTGAGAGACAAGAGAAGCCTTTCTAAGAATTGCTAGAGTAACTAGGAAGCCCATAGGCCTCAAAGAAAAGAAAGAAAATACAACACAAACAGACATGCAAAAACTACTTAGGAACACTGCTTTACCTTAACCCTTATAAAACGAGGTCTGGCGTAGTTTGGCAGGTGAGTGTTGACATGTCTGTAAGTACTTTCTCCATTAAACTCGCAGTTTTCCTGTAGTCGAATACAGGCCATTCCTGTTCTGCCTTCATAACCTGAAGGAATAGTGACAGCAAATAACTGATTCATAAATAAATCTGAACTTCAGCCCAGCCTCATTTTTTTTTCTTCTTTTTTCTTTCTTCAAGCTCTTTAGAAAGCTTAGCATCAGAATGATAAATGGCAGACGTTTTGAAAACGATCCTTCTTTCAAGTGTTTGGGAAATCAGGTCTCAGTACTCTGAGGCAGAAGTCTGCCTGTGGCAGCATTTCACTGCGTGGGTTAATTTACTTCACAATAAATAATGGTAAAGGTACATGTACTTGTGCCAACAAGCTCATCCATGCAGAAAGAGGATAGAAAGGAAGAAGACCCAGTTTACCATTGTTTATTACCATATGAACAATTAGTTAAGGGCTGCAAAAATCAAAGTACTTCAGACTTTATACTTGTTTAAATACATACTGAGAGGGCTTTTCCCCTTTCCTTTTGGTGTCTGAAGGATGGGACACCATTTAAACACAAGCCTTTTGGTGTTCTTTCTGTTTTCTGGGATTATAGGTAATGCAAGAAGTAGTAGGTAATGTTCTTATACAAAGTTTTAGATTAGAATCATATGAATGCTTTCACAGAATTGTACAGGAGGAAGTGAAAATGGAAAGTAGCATCTAATGCTTAGAGAAAAGTAGAGCACAAACATATGCTAATTTAAGATAAAATGTTCTTCAGTTTCTTTCTAGTCTTATTTCTGTTTGCCTTTAAGGCCATGTATTGATGACACCTGGCATTCAAATTTGTTTACTCAAGATCTAGAGTGCTGAATTAATGAGTTCCCAGGTGGTGTATACTATCGCCTCCAGCTACATTACTAAAGTACAAATATTTCTGTGCCATGAAAAACAAACCAAACTCCACTATCCACCCAGTTCTTACACAAATGTAAGCTGAGAATGGGTTTGAACAATATTTTTTTCTATACATAAGTTTGTTTTCTAATTAGGTATTAACATCTCTTCTATATGATTTCACAAGAGCTTTGAGAATAAAACCCTGTCTTCCTCATGTCCTAGAGTGTAACCTGCGAAACACATTAGGAACTCTAGATCATTAATGTTATTTACCTTTCTTTTGAAATGTCTCCTAGGGCAGCTGTGTGTTTATCCCTACCACAAAGCAGCTGAAAACAAGAGTGATTTAAAGAGCAGGGCTTTAATTATAGATAAATAGGTGTAGCAGAGATGTAAATGATTAATAAAAAGTTCATTTGAATTAAATTCACTCTTCTAATGGATCATCTTAGTTTATAAACAGCCTTGTTATTCTAGGCTCAGAAACACTGGGCATTTCTATTCTCATGTCTTCCACTTTTAGTAGAGGAAATAGCAAGTGGATCATAACATTAGCAGAATCTCCCACACGTTGAATAAATGGTGGAAGAAAATGGTGGATGCAGGAAGAGTGGTGTCTCTAACATGCCTTTCAATTCCAAAATACTAAATTGTCATTGACGTGAGCCATGTTATGATGTACCATAGTCTGGAAGCCTTTCTGGAAAAGCGTGATACCTATTAAGTAATATTGTTAATAAATTATTAATTAATCTGTTATAGCTGTTACTATCCGTGAACTTAGTTAACGGGGGCTCCAAAATTCGTCCTCCTCCTTAGACTACTCTAAGAGCACGCAGAGTATTATGCCACCTAGTCCAAACCACTTGTGCAATGCAATACTTGGGATTTCAGTCAAATCTAACCTTGCTTGTTTGATTTCAGATCCCTGCAATACACTGTAGGAATGGGTTCCATTTGAGCTGTCCCTCACAACCCAAATGCAGTGAGAAGCAAGATGGGATTCCCGCGTATCTTGAATGAGAAACATGGACAGGAAGGTACCTCAAAAATACAGGAAACAATAGAGTAAAGCTATCTGTTCCCTCTTCTGTCTTCCAGTATCTCTGGGAATCTGCCTTTAGCAGCAGTGCTTCTCAAATTTAAAAAAGAAAAGAAAAAAAAAGCTGCCATAAGTGCTTAAAGAGTTTATAAAAGGTCAAAGAATTCACATATTTTTGAGGTAAAAAGGCAGTAAACATAGCAGAGCTTCTTGCATTCTTTTAGATTGTTAAAGAAAAGTGAAAAATGAAGAAATCAATTTCTTAAGTGATGTCCTTATTCTAGAGATTAAGTCTATTTTGTTTATCCCACTCTACAGTAATTGCAGAGCTGTGTTCCTGTAAAAGATACAATAGTGTTTATATCCAAGATACTTGATTACAAATGTTCTTCCATTCTCCTGTTAATGTAGAATGACAAGAATACTAATATAAGCTTTTGCTATTGCTTTTTTAGCTTAATAATGTTACATACATTTAAATGATGGAATGTATCAAATGTAGCTTACAAAAAATAAGCTGAAGTAGGGCTACCTATACTCTGCAGTTCAGTATATTGATATTGTTAATATAGTAATTATTTTTTTCTTTATGTCAAGTATTTCATTCCTACCTGGAACAGATACTCCATAAACAATAACTTCTTGAATGCAGTCAGTCAGTCTTAAAACATCTTCAACTTCTGTTGTAGAAACGTTTTCCCCTTTCCACCTGGAAATATAAGCAGTCAGTAGTCACGATTTCTATGTGTATTATATATAGTGATCTCCAGTGTTTCAGTGTCTGAATTTACAACAGGCTGAGCACAGAGCTTGAGATCAGAAAGCACTTTTGCACTAGAATAAGGAATTTGTTATCAAAAGTGGAGAAAAATATGCTGCAAAATTGAACAATACATACCATATGATTCAAATCTCAAAAGAATTTAACACGCTTAGTTTAATCATGCTTAAAATGTCTCTAAAGAAACAAAGCCCCAGAATATTCCTTACCTTAGATTCCATCCTAGGCTTTAAGTAAGTTTTAAAAGTACAGTGAATGTGAAATCACGATGGTTTTGTTCTGTGAATGTGACTGCTTACTGACTATTCAGAGTAGCATTCATTCACCAGCCTAAGCTGAGCCTCTTGTAGGCTCTGTATGTAACTATAAACACAATGGATAAAATACAACAGTGGAGGTGACTGGAAGGCCTCTTTTTTTTTTACTGACTGAAGTCAGAGAAATTCCTCTTTGACAATCAGTAAGAAATACTGGGAATTAATTCAAAGCTGAGAATGAGTCAGAATTTTCTCTTGTGACAAGCATGTATGCGAATAAACTAACCGGAATGTGTCTCCAATTCGATCATGGAAATAAATGAAGTTATCATTGTCAATCACTAAAAGGTCACCGCTATTAAAATATAAATCCCCTTTTTGGAAGACATCTCTTAAATGCTTTTTCTCTGTTTGCTGTTTTCCTCCTGCATAGCCACTAAATGACGCATATTTGGTGATTTTGCAGATCAGTAGTCCAGGTTTACCTATGAATAGAAAAAACATTTGTTTACAAAATACAGTGTACATTGCCCCAAAATAATTAATTTTCATTACATCAGTGCAGTTTGCAGATGTTATAGAGTTGTGTGAGAATGTTGCAATGATCACAATATTTTTAAATCAGTTGTAGAGGTACAGATTGATTTTCACCTTGTCCTCTCTGTTCACTAGCCCTCAAAAATTCTAGTAGATAATACAATCACCTGCTTGTATTAATGCAGCAGAACAGAATCTCTAATATCTTGTCTGGAAGTGGAAAATAGCTGTCCAGTTTCTCTAGACAGCTTCATAAACCTCAATTTAAAACACCTGGCTCAATAGGAGCTGTGTCTACAAAGGAAACTCACACGTGGCAACAGGCCTGTCTTTAGAAGGTGACCATTGGTATGAGCTATGCTCACATAACTCAGTTAGCATGGGGCAGCTGTACCCCCCAGCCAAAAGATTTAGTTGGATTTAGGAACCAAATATTGGGGTTCAGATTGCTTACTGTGAATGCAAAACAGACGAAAAGGCTGCTTAGTATGTTCTTTTGTCTTTCATGTTCTAGAGCTGGAGCAATTTACGATGGGAGAGGAACACCTATATGTTTCTGTAAATTGAAACTCAACCCCACGTTATAGAGAGCTTTGCGTGGATGTTACACACTGGAGTGAATTTTATCTCTATGCAAAATCAATGATAGTCTGTCCCTATCAAGCCTGGAATTTTACATTTTTTCATAGATTTCTCTCTTATATTGCAAATATTTTCCACATCTCTGCAGTTCAGCAACTTAAACATTGGATGCATTTATATCAATATGGAATATATATGTGCACACATCTCTGCTCATCCCAACTTGAGACTGCGTAGGGAGAGTTGGCACAGAAGAGTGTGCCTGTGGGGCATAACTGGTCTACTCCTCAGCAATGAGAATTCAATACAGCTGGTAACCTGTGCAGCTATTCCCTTGTGCACGGAGAAGGTGAGTGACTCTGTCCTCGCTCACAGTATTGACTACTCATGTGATACTCATTGATTTTGTTGCATTCTGTTACAAGTATCTGGTTTAAACACAGGTTTTCTTGTGCAAAGATATAAACCCCTCCGATGAAAACTGATATTAACATTATTAAAACTAGACAGGTTATTAAAATCTAAGTATACAGATGCTGTATTCCCCATGGTACTTCACCTTTCTGTTGAGATGTATTACAATAGTGATTTGTTACATATTTTCTAACTTGTATTTAAAAACCTGGCTTATTCAATGGCAATTCCTAGCATCTTTCCAGAGAGAAATGATGCAAAGAGATGTCATTCTGAAAAGTAAATAACTTTCTGAAATTTTTTAAAGGAGTTAAGTTTTTACCTTTGGGAACTGTTATGCAGTATCCATTTTCATCTCGGACTGGTTCATCTTTCTCTACATCATATTTAATCAGTTCATAGGGTGAGATTTTCTAATGAAAATTTGCAAAACATATACACGTATGAATATTCAATCTTTGAAAACTGTTTTCAGAATTATACTAGATAATCAGCTTTCTATTTAACAGGAGCCCAAATCATCATGTTTCAACTGGCTATATTGAGTCTAAATGTTCTTTTGCCTGAACTAGTGAGAGATAGCTGTGACATCTAGCACAGGCAGCTATGGACCGTACTTGGGGAGAATCTTCTCCTTAAATTCCAAACTGAGCCTTGGGCTCTTCCCAATTTGTCATACAAGTGGCCTGATAAATGCCCTTGGCAATACACCAAACTTCATGAAGGAGGACAAAACGCCAGGTTTTGTTGTTATTCTTACCTTCTGCAGCCAGTTTACTCTTCCCACTGCACCAATTTTTCCAGTGTAATTAACAAAACAAATGTTTCCTTCAGTTGATCCATAAAACTCCAAAATATTAATGTTTCCAAATCTTTGGATAAATTCTCTCCAAACATCAGCCCTTATTCCATTTCCTATGGCAAGTCTGACTTTGTGATCCTGATCATTGTTTCTCTAGAAACAAGAAACAGTCATGAATTCACATTTCCGCTGAGTGAAAGCAGAATTTCTACTTCTAGAAAACTCTGAGGGAAACTTTAGTCTAAAAAGTATTGAGCATATTCTGAAGCAAAATGTGTGCAAATACGATTACAGCTAAGCTTATGATTTTGATGTGGAAAAGGAAATTACTTGAGCAAGTTAGGGTATATATCTAACTGTAGTTTGTAGTTAATGCAAAAAGCCCGAATGAAATTCAGGAACCACATTAAACCATTTTGTTTGTAAGCCTTGTGGTGACTATCTGCAGAAGAGTGTCATTTACCCCAAATTCAGTAAAATGTTTGCAGGATTTCAAATGGCGTTTGGGTGGAAAGGAAATCTCTTTTGCCTTTGTAAGTGCAGGATTGAGCTTGCTAAAAATTCTATTCCCACATTTCATATTATTTTTAATAGTACTATTAGATCTTTCTGTTTACACAGTAAAGCGATAAACACCTGGTGAGGATGGCAGTCCATTTATGCCTTCTCTCAGATGTTTATCCTCAACAATAGCAAGTACTGAACTGGGTCAGATGCTTGTAATTCATAAACATATCTAAAGTGCTAATGAGTAACAATAGCCTGAGAGAATTTTCGCAAAATATGGAAAGGTTCTTTTGTCCCACCTCCTGCCTTTTTCTCCGTTTCTCTTATTATGTAATTCAATAGTATTTTAAGGCAAGAAGAGTCTTTTGAAATATATATTAGTTTCTTAACTTGGAATACTTTGTTGAGAGAGTAAGACTATGCTATCAACAACACACTGGAATGTGTATTTGTGCAGAGTAAGTATGTTGGCTCTGTGTCTTTCAGGAAATACAGTGCAGAGGGCAATGCAGTAGGTAGCAGACATAGATGATGAGCGCAGAACACTGGAATTGCAAAATGCTCTTTCAAGGAGCAATTCATGAGAGAAATCTGGCCGTTAAGACAAACATGGATTGGTCTTATAGTGTCATATTCCCAGAAAAGGCAAAAAAAAGCCACAATAAAATGGCTACAATTTTTAAATACTGTAAAACTTTAATTTTATTTTGGACTTCAGTCATATCACTTTTGGATTATTATTGTTTTTCTGCAGAATTGTCTAGAATGATTAATTCAAGTCAAAAGCTCCTTTTTTTCCCCTAACAAGTTAATGTTAGTATGCAATGAGACTACAGACCTCATTAGGGAAGTGTTTTGTTGGGCTTTTTGCCTTTCCCTTATGCTTAGAATTTAAGTATAGTAATACAAATATTCCCAGTAATTTAATTAGCCCAAAAAGAAAGGCAGTAAATGCTACCTGTGGCACACTGCATAGATACCGAAGCACCTCCCCAATATACTGTATCACTGTTACATTATATTTTCTGCAATCATCCCAGAACTGGCTTGCTGAAAATCTGGCACGCAAAACAATAGTTGCACCTGTGTAGAAAGAAATAAATAACAGAATTTATTATATCATAGGACTGCACAGAATTTCCTAGCTCAACATTGTAGAAAACTTGTAGAATTAGGGTTATATAGCATTTGGAAGTACTCTTTCTAAAACATATTGAAATACGATCCATGCTGAATAATTGGTTTAGCCTCTATTTCTATTCATCAAAAATTGAAGGCTATTATTGTGGATGAAACTCTGTACCAATTTACCCCAAAACTGTGCAAAGAGCTGCCATGTAAGATAAGATATATCCTGTTTGTCCAGGTGATGAAATAAAATTTGTACAGGGTGAAGATCTGTGGGAGTCATATGACGACAACAGAAAGAAGGATGTCTCTTGACTTACAGAGTTTCTGGTAACAGAGACATGTATAAGCAAGTATTTAAACTCAAAATTTGGTAGCTAGGGAAAGGCTTACTGTATCTGTGATCACATCTGTGCAGGAATTCTGCGCAGTAACACATTCATTCATACTAGGCAAGTGCATGGTACCTTTCATGATACATCCATGGACTCCAATGAGCAGGGCAGAACTATGATAAAGTGGTAGAGCAGTATACACAATATCTTCTGAGGTAACACGGCCAGCATCAAACAAACCACAAGCTGTCATTATGCGTTTGTGGTTAATCACTGCAGCTTTGGGAAGACCTGTTTAAAGTCAAGCAAAAAGGAGTGTAACTTCACAATAAATCATTAGTGAGACCAGTTGATTTTGTAAGGGCTGATGCAAGCCATAGTTACAGATTTCAGGGAGGTATGCAGCACGTGTCTAAGCAACACACTGGCATTTAGCCTTAGTGAGGATATGTCTTCCCACCTGTAACTTCTAGGTGATGGCACTCCTTCAAGTGCCTTCAGGTGTTGTCTTCGTCTTCATCCTTGTCACCTAGTTTCTGCTGTGGCTAAGTGCTCTTAATGCTAGATGCCTTTTATGTAGAGTAGGTTGCAGCTCCTATACCAGCTGCAGGCTTGCACAGTGGCCATGACTAGCTGTATGTTGTGCTGCCCTCACTATTTTTGGTAGTCTAGCACCCAAAAACTTAGTGGCGAGCATATGGAGTTCATGATCCAAAGATACTGAGTATGAGGTGGGTGCCAAGACACATACCTAGGCCAGCAGCGTCTCCAGGGCCAGGAAATAGCAGAAGTCTTGTGACCTCACTGGCATAAAGCTTGTGTGTTTAATTGGCTTTTACTTCAGTCCCTCCCCCCAGATTTGGTGCCTGTATTCAGCCTGTACTCTGCTTTTTGGTTCTAGCTACAGTGATGAGTTTCCTGAGTGGGAATGAATGAGAGTAGGAATTAATGTGAAGTAACAGATTCTCTTCCTTATTAAAAAATCACAATGTTGGGAGGAATGTGTGGCCCGTTTTTGTGAATTTATGTTACCTGTAGTACCAGAAGTATAAATGTACATGGCAGGAGTTTTAAAGGTTATATCTGATCTCCATGACAACGGAGTAGGCTCATCTGAAGCAGCATCTACTTTATCAAGAAAGCTCTCAACTCCTTTTGTAGCAGATGTCTTGCTTAAATAATAAACTTTAACATTTTCTTTCTTCAACAATGGCAGTATTTCTTCAACAGACTCCTTCAGTTCTTAAAGAGAAGAGAAAAAAGAATTATAGGAAAATTCTGTATTATTCTATGAACTATACTATTGGTGCATCAACTTTGGTGCAGTAGTTTTCATGTTTAGCTACTGTGGAGAAATTGATGTTCAATCACTTCAGAATCCAGCAAAAAGGACTGAATAGGAACAGTGTCTCCCCACAGAACTGGGAGTGATTTGATTTGGTCTGATTTTCTGCAGCAGGAACAGAATTGCAGAGGAGCAATCCAAGCACACTTCCCCTTGCCTGCAGACCCTGCCAGACTCTGAGAGAGCACACACCTGGCATCACCAGCTCCATGTTGCTACCTTCCCTCTCCACCATGGAGAAATGCCTCACCTGGCAAGCACCCAAAGTTAGGTCCTGCTTAAATCACCACTATGTTTTATGCACCTCATCTTTCTCAAGTCCCAACACCAATGGAAAAAAACACTAAAAAGCAGAGTGAAGAGTGACTTAGTAAGTAGTGGTACTACTGACGCCTTGACTCATAGATAGTTGTGTTCTGTCTCTCCCTATGCCTGTCTCCTACATGTCTTCATTAATCCCCATTCTCCTCATATTCCCTCAGGTACCTCCAGCCAAGAAGGGTGTGTGATTTCATTTATGCAAATGACTAGGCTGACTCCCTGCGTGACTGAATCCCACCTGCTTGTCTCTTCCTGAAGTGGCAATGCAGGTTTCAGCCAGGTTGGGAAGAACGTAGTCATCCCTGTGACTTTTATTCCCTTAAGAAGCTGGACAACAGAATGAAGGTGACCAGACAACCGGTGCAATTGTTTATAAATTATTTCTTTAGGAATCCAGACTAAAAGCCTTCCAGCTCACAGGTACTTTTACTTGAATAGATAATCCACAAAATTTAAAATGAATCCTCAACACCAGTTTCTCTTAAACATCACAATATAAAACTTTCCATAACATGTAATTTATTTTTTACCACTTCTATTTTATTTCAAAGCAAAGAATAAATTAAATATTATTAAATCAACAAATCTCTGAGGCAATTTAATACTGAAAACTAAATCTGTTACTGGAAATTGACTAATTGACTAGATAAAGCCAAGTCCACATCCAAGCTTTGTCTTAATTGCACAAAAGCCATAACTTTAGTAAAAGAACTGCCTTTTCAAGTCTGGCAGACTCTGGAATTCCCCATCAAACAATTCTGTATTCTACTGTAACTTTGGTCCAAAAAAAATCCTGGTATTACCGTGGGTGCCCTTTAGCCACCAAGCTACTCAAGAAAATCTAATGAAGGCTTCTTTTAGTGAACAGGTAAGGAAACCTTGAAATATTAGTGTAGCCTGGCCCATCTTTCCCCCATTCCACCTATGCTCTCCAGTGCTGCACAGAGAGTAAAGCTGCATGGGAAGGAAGTTCTGCTGCTTAGACACTATCAGGCATGAAGGAGATAAAATAAGGCCTTTTATACAAGTATCTAATGAGCTGGCACCTAAGAGATAAATAACCCCCAATAAACTTTCACTGAGATAAATAACCCCCCAATAAACTCTGAAATCCGTATTTTATTGTAGATATAAGTAACTTTAATGACATATAAACTATATTAATGATTTCAGTATATTTCTTTTCAGGAATTCACCTGTGCAAGCACACAAGCAGGAACTCATGTGATGGTAAGAAAATATTTATATTCTGCATGGAGTAGCAAGATAATAATAAAGGATGAAACTTAATAAAGACACGGGTAATTGAGGTCCAACAGATGGCTGGCAATCAGTAGTGGAGTCAAGCACGTAGTAATTCTTTATTAATAAAGCTCCATATTTTTCTTTTACCTTTCATCAGAGTGGAAGACTTTTTTTAGAAAATTTGAGGCAATTATGTTATAGGAGGAAAAATACATTTCCTATCCTACTTTTCCCACATATGCTTAATAACTCAAATACTGATTAATTTTGAAAGTTCAGAGATTGCTCAGAATTTTTTCTCAGTGAGGCAGAAATTTATCACAAAAGGAGAAAACTTCTTTTGAACTCCTAAAGTTTTGGGGCATATAAGATACTTGTTACATACAATATATGAATGAGTTCAACTATCTAGCTTAAAACAAGAGTATATATTCATGTAGAAGTAGTTCACTGTAGGCAGAGTATCTTTGACTTCACATATGGTCAGTTGTTCATACTGAATGTATGCATATACATACAGATATAAAGAATTGGGCATGAAATAAAGTCTCTGCTCTATATAGAACAAACTGCAGCTCTCCACTTAAAACATACTGACATGTCAAAGTCTCTTCTACATAAAAGGAATATGGGTTGTCTACATGGGCTGATACCTCTTTTTTTTTCCTTTTTAACTGAAACCCAATAAAAGCTTTTATATAGACTGCAATCACCTTCATGTGTCTAAGTCGCTGTCCAGCTACAGCAAGAGGATTCTTCTGCGTTACCTTGTTTATTTCTAATGTGGACATTTGTGTGAACCTAACTGTGAATTAGTCCTGTTCTTTATGAGTGAGGGCTATATTATTTCTAGGTCTTTGTTATCTTTATCAAGAAGCTAACAAGGTATCAGAGCTCAATGCCCACATCCTCATACATGAGTTGGAAATGAAAGCACGGTGCAAATTACTTGGAAGCCTTGTCCTTTCACGAGGTCTGCAGCAACTTCTCAAATCCCCAAATTCACTTGTGGAAGACGGGACGCAGTCGGAACAAAGCGCCCTTCGCTCCAGCCCACCCCCGGCGCCCCCCGGAGAGGTCAACGGGGTGAAAAGGCGGAGCCGCTTCCTGCCACCTCTTTGCACCGGCGGGGAGCCCCGTCACCACGGGGGGCAATCGCGAATCCGCCCCCGCGGCTCCGCGCCGCTGCCCACCGGCCGGGACCGGTGCTTTCCTCACCTGGGGTCGCCAGCAGCACGGTGGCCGCGCTGCTCTGGAAGCAGCGCAGCAAGGACGCGGCCCTGATGCTGGAGTTGAGGCAAGCCACGGCGCAGCCCAGCTTGGCGCAGCCCAGCCAGACCCAGACGTAGGCGGGCCGGTTCCCCATGAAGAGGGCCAAGCAGTCGCCCGTCCGCAGCCCCGCGGCGTCGCGCAGCGCCCGGGCCGCCTGGTTGCTCCGCCGCTCCACATGCTCGTACGTGCAGACCTCGTCGCCGAAGAGCAGGAGCGGTTTGTGCGGCGTCCGCCGCGCTCGCCGTGCGAAGACATCCAGGCCCGTGCTGGGGGGGCGGCGGGCACCGGCTCTCCGCGCCCGCCTCGCCACTCGCGCGATCGTGAGGGCGAAGCGTAGGTCCTGGAAGAAGTAGGGCCAGGCGCAGCGCAGCAGCAGCGGCAGGAGCAGCAGCCCCGCCAGCGCCGTGCACAGCGCGGGCATCATCCTGGTGCTGCTGCTGCCGCGCTCCGCCCTCGGGCACGATTGTTGCTCCGCGGGGGCGGAACGACCAACGGCCGCGCCTCGCGCCCCACGAGGCACGGGGACGGGCCAACGGCCGCGCCTCGTGCCCCACGAGGGACGGGGAAGAGCCAACGGCCGCGCCTCGCGCAGGAGGGACGGGACAGAGCCAACCGCCGCGCCTCGCGCCCCAGAAGGGACGGGGAGAGCCAGCGACCACCTCCTCACAGCCGGCCCTGCCTCGCAGGCTTCAGAGCCCGCAGAAGAGCCGTCTCATTTGACGGCAGCCGCTCTCCGCCGTAGCTAGAGGGGCTGCCCGGTGACCGCTGTAGGCAATCGGACCGTTGTAGCCAAGACGCAGCCGCAGCCTGGCGGGAGTGTGGACTCCCCGCCTGCGTGCCGGGCCGGGAGCAGCGCCCAGCGGCGCAGTGGCAGAAACCCAGGGCGGAAGGTTGGCACATTTCGTTGCGACCGGGACCGGTGCCTTTCTCGGAGGCTGAATGCATCCCGCATGGGGTACGGGCCGTTTGCGCGTCCTCTTTTGAAGCTGTAGTCGCAAGTGGCAAGAGTAGCCAAGTCTAATGAAGGTTCACACCGGGAGAAATTAAGGATGTGGCTCCTGGCAGATTTAGTGGTGAGCTGCCCCGGGAAACATGCGCCTACCTTCTTCTTGTACCAGCCCTAGTGCTATTCCTCACTAGGTGGTAAAAAGTCTAATAGGTAAATAGAATCTGAGCCAACTGAGAATTTGGCATGTGACTTTAAAAAAGAATTTATTTTATTAAATCATCCCACATTTATTAGTCTTCTAAATGCACAAAATGAATTTACCGTCTCAGTCTCTCTGCCTTACCCTTGTCCAAGGCTAAGAGGCACAGTAGTTACCCAGACAACCTCGAAGCAAATTACAGGAATTTCACTCTCCTCACTGGACCCAGCTACTAGAACTCAGTGCTTTTCTTGAAGTTTAACCAGCCATTATTGTCAATAAGGACTGCTTTTTCTTCCTTTTTAAAAAAAAAAAAAATTAATTTTATATTTTGCTAAGTGCCACCAAGGGGACAGTTTCCTGCCCTCTGTCACAGTTTTCTGCTCCTCATTTATGTCAAATCTGAAACTTTCTCACCACAAGGTGAGTTGATTCAGATCATTGATCTGCCAGGAAACTTTTTTTCCACTGCAGACTGTTTTCCCCGCCAGATAAATTCACTTTGCTGCTAGGTGAGGTGTGGCTAGCTCTAAATGCAGAACAAGTGCTGGATGTTCAAGCAGGGTGGGAGGGAGCAGAGCCGCCCAGGTCGTTTAGCTGTGGTCAGACCTCCCAGGCAGCTGCTGCAGTTAGAACTGGACCCGGTGGATTGCAGGTGGCTTACAGCCAGCATTGCCTTTTTCTGCTCACATACTCCTCCCCATGAGCCAGCCTTAGAACTCATGGGACTGAGTGAGAAGGTGGTTCAGGGAGCTAGCGCTGAGGAAAATTAACTGGTTTATGTCTAGGGTAAAATTTGGCCATCATTAGGCTTTAGCATTTTGATAAATTAGAGGGTTTTTACGGTTCTTCTGTAACAGAGCTACTATTTCAAACTGGTGCTTCAGGCTTTTTTTTTAAGAATTACTTCACAGCTGTACAAGGTGCAGAATATTTCTGAAAGCTTCTTTATCTGATGGTAACTGTCTGGGAGAAGTACAAGAAATTAGTACTGGCTATGTCCACAGCAAGTTTTTCCAAAGCATTGCCAAACTACCATAACTAATTGCAGCTTCTTGCTCAGAAGGGTATGAGGCAATATTGTGCTGTTGTCCTGCAACGTGCTTACTTAAGTTTTCCTATGCAACCTTTTCTTCTTCAGTTACATCTCTTGACTTTCTCGCATGGGCAGTAGCATTAGTTCTGTGACTTTATTAGGGAATTGTAATCAGCAACTTGGAGAACTAAAAGCCTGAGGTTAATTGATCATGAATGTGCCCCAATGACATTTTGAAGGACCTTTGGCTGCCTTATTATTCAGGACTATTAAAAAAAAAGCAAAACCAAACCAACAAAACACAAAAACCCCAAACAACCTGTCAGTTTTCACTCAGGAAATACTTATTTTGCTGGCCAGATTTTTCACAATATGTCCTTTTAAGCTATTCCTTGAGATAGACCTTTTCCACTGTCCTTCAATCACAGGCTCCTTGTAAAGGTTTTCAGCTGTACAAAGGTTTCAGTCATGAGCTAGTGAGATTGCTGAAACAGTTAAATTTCAGAGGCAATTTTCTACTGATGGTTAACCTAGCAATGGTAACTAGAATTCAACTGTTTAAACAGTAATTATCTCAACATTACTATGCATTTGGATAGCCTCCAAATTTGAAACAAACAACACTTCTTTGGATCCTGATCTTTTCTCTAACATTTACCAAGCCCTAGCCACACTCCTATAGTGTTCCATCTGATACTTTTGATTTAGCACTGTTTTGTTCTCTACAGCCATACAAAGCTTAGTAATTAATCTGTGCTGCACACTGAGACAATCTGTTTTTCTTCAGTAACCCTAAAGTGTGTTAGTCCACTGCTAGGTACAATTTTGTTTGTTCAAGTATTTCTCATTACTGTAGCAGTTTTATTAGCTAATTAACACCTAATTCATATGTTGTTTGTGGTTAATATATCATGAAATGTGTCACATGTGGTGTCGTGTGACTTTGAAGTGCCTGGTGCTTGTCTGTTTTTTAAGTTATTTTTGTGAGGTGATTACTAATCTAGGCAGTTTATTTTGTGCCTGACCAGTGTTGGACTGGCATGGTATATGTCGATATTTTTGCTCAAACAGCTGTCACTTTGGCTGTAAATTCCAGTATGTAAGCTTCAGTATTTTTGCTGAAACAAGTTTTAATTTAAATATTGTTAGCCTAGGCACAAGGAGGGCTTTTTTATTGACTAGGTTGTTTGCTAGGTTTTATAGTTCAGTAAACCCTATTTAATACCTTGTCTTCCCTTTTTTTACCAATTAGCTATTCTACATGCAGGTATTTTGGAGAGAGCTGATGGAGCTTCCTATGACATGTTGACACTTGTTTAGTGTTACGAGAGGCGTGTGTGCTTGAGCCTGTGCTGGAAGCTGGTCAAGGGCTTGGCAAACAAGTGCTGTCCTGTGCTGGGTGCTGCCCATGGGACCTGGCTCTGCAGAAGGCCTCTTGCCAGTGTTTGGCACTGCCCAAGCACCCCTTCAGAGCCTGCACAGTCATAAGCTGTGTGGTGAAAGGATGCTGCTCACAGCTGTTCTTTCAGTAGGTGCTCAGTGAATGAATTTATGACTTCTCATAGATGCTGCATTTCTGTAGTCTTCTCATTTCCAGCTTTCAGTCTCCTAATGCTTTGTGGAAGCACTTATTACTTAATATTTGCAGCGTACAATGAGTTATGATTATATGGTGATGATTATTTGCTTGCTCCTGCCACTGTGGCACGCAGTGCATAGGTTCCTAATTGCTCAACAGTAGCTTGTACTCAGCCTTAAACATTAGAATCTGTTTTATTAATAGAAAATAGAGTTCATTAAATTTATTCACGACTCTCCTTTTTCCTGAATTTCTGTGCTCTACACTCTCATTTGCTTTTTTACTGCTTACCTCTGTCTTCAGTTCTTTGTAGGGAACCTGTTGCTACAGTGCTCATTTGCACTATCCATAGCAGGAAAGGAAGGAAAAAGTAAAGAAAAGCCAAATGTTATTGGCTGCTATAGAGCTCCTTAGGCTTGGAAAAGAGACTTCCAAGCTGCAGGTTCAGACACTCGAGGCTTTGTAGGGTTTGCCAGCAGGCAGGGATATCTCGGTTTGATCCACGAGGTGTCACCAGAGGGTAACAAGTATCTGGAAGGTTGTATGAAATTGGGATTCAAGTTCACTGTACTGTTAGTTAAGGGGAAGGTATGTGGACAAGGAGCATGGGAAAGCCCAGCATTCCTTATGTTGGCTAACTACAGGATGCTCCAGGCTGCAGTATTTTCTGTGCAGACAGCCTCTTCTCTTTTCTCTTCAGTTTTCTATTTTTTGAGACATCACTGTAACAGTACAAGGCAGCATGCTCCATGCTAGCTAGCTCAAGTGACAACAATCATACCTCAAAATCGGCATTTACCTAAGTACCAATGAATGTCAGAGAGATGGGAGTTAGAGTGGGTGACTTGTGGCTTTGGCAAACCTGTGTAACAGGTCACCTGGCTTCTTTTCTTACCTGTTTCACCTGACTTTTCCCACTGAAAGCCCCAATTGAGTACTTTTCAGGGTTGCTAAACTGAAGTCTTCAATTTCAGTTTCCAGTTTCAAATGCCTTTCTGTCTCATTTCCAAATTCACAGCTACTACAGTTGCTATTAAAAGCTTATTAGCAGCATTACAACAGTGTTTCTCTAAGGTTGCAATACACGAGACAGGCTGACCTGATCTAATTCATTGGTGCTGCCAAAAGGGAGGGGACCCTGTTTCTCTCTCCTCCTTTTGTGGCCTCCTAGCTCCACTGCTTCCCTTGCTCTAGCTCTGGTGCTCTTCTGACACTTCAGTGATGAGTTTAGCTCACTAAGCCAGCAGAAACCTGTGTTTTGCTGGGTGAGCTCTCTGCTGACTCACTGAGTAGAATTGGCTCACTGGGGAGTCATATTAGGACCATTATTAGGACTAATGCAAAGGAAGGAATGAGGAGATAATAAACAACAACTTGATCTCCCTTCTCTACATGCTACATCTCAAATTCTCTTTCTGTTCCCTTCCCTCTTGGGAAGGGGTGCAAG
Source organism: Brachypteracias leptosomus (assembly GCA_013401335.1). Lineage (NCBI taxonomy): Eukaryota > Metazoa > Chordata > Aves > Coraciiformes > Brachypteraciidae > Brachypteracias > Brachypteracias leptosomus. Next base: position 104,150 of record VYZX01012187.1, read on the forward strand.
ATGTCTATTAACTCGGCAAAATAATTTTTGTAAATGTAAGAACTAAGTTCATAATCTATGGAGAGATAAATCATTGAACCTGTTTGTGGCAGAGTTCAAGCCATTCCATTTTTGTCCTCCCTGTCTGGCAGAGGTTCAGGAGATGAAGGTCAGTGAAATATATGCTCTGGCACCACTTAAACTGTTCTGACATCAGCAGTTTATTGGTAATTTTCTGGATCTTTTCCCCACTTCTGAGGGACGATGCTTACAAATTTGTAATGCAATTGGGATTTCAGCTATGTAAGCTGACTTGGTCCTATCTGCAGCTGATTTTACACCTCTGTTCACTGAAATAGTCTTCTTCAAAGTGAGTGAATGGCTCCTGTGACCCTGGAATTTCCAAGAAAGTTTTGTCTAATGGATTACCCAAGTCCCTCCAAAAAGCCAGAAGTCTAGATATTAAAGGGTGCTTTTGCACGGCTGCACTGTCACAAGTGCTAATGACATTGCTTTCAAAAGATAAAAAGTAGAAAGTAGAAGGAGGAAAGAAAACTTTTCCTCTATTCTACCTAAACTTATTGGATCTAAAACCTCTTAGTGAAACCCTTTCATTTCAAGAGGTAGGGATTTTGCATCTAAGGACTTGTTTTGCTAGAAAATTGTCCACCAAATCTCCTTACAATACTGCGTTTGTTCCTAGGCTGTTTAAGTTAAAAGTATTAAACTACTTTTGTATTGAGTAGTGAGCTTGGACTTAGCTCTCTTGCTCATTTATGACTGGCTGAAGAAGTTCTAGGTGTGGTTGTCTGAATCATAGTCAGACTCATCTTTCTGTTGCAGGGGTGTTAGAAGCAACTGGTTTGAAGTTATAGGAAAAAAGTTGTAATCTTTTACAGTGACATGTGAGAGATTCCTGCTGTTGGAGGGTAACTAGATTCTTGGCACAGAGCCCATTGTCATCTTCCTTGGACAGACATGGCTGGGATTCAGCAGAACAGATGTGTTCTTCAAGATTAGGGAAGAGGGCTATCAAAGTTCAGGAATTATCTCATCTCCTAATACAGAAATTCCAAAAGGAGCCTTGCTCAATTCTCTTTCATGGGCTTGAGAAAATGTTTCCATCCCATAAATAGATGTTGGCTTCTGTGAGTTGATTACAGGTACACAGCTGAACCCATTCCAGAGCTATGCCAGCAGAAGTTAGTTCAGAGTTCCAGTACAGGTATCCTGATCATTGGCATTCTCCCTAAAGTGAATAGAGTTCTAATAACTTTGGTGTATTGGGCTGTGCTCTCCTGGGAGCTTGGGATGGATAAGAGGTTATTGAAGAGCCAAGGCTTCTTTTCTCTTCCAGGAGAGCAAAAAGTGAAACAAATGCTAAGCATTGCCACAAAAGTCATCCAAAGCTCCTTCACATTAGGAGGCCAGTAGCTTACTTGCCGTTGCACTCACACGCTGGTTAAAGGAACCAGAATTTTTAAACTGTTGTTCAGATGTATGATGTGATATGGCTGCAATTTTAACTCCAGTGGGAATGAGGAGAAAACTGAATGCAGTTGTTATTATATATAAATATTATTCTAGAAAGATGTGAAGCAGTTTTCAAATTTAAAATGCTAATGTACAACAGACTATGTTGCAAGACCATGTATCTGACATTCAAGAGATTTCAAACGTCCTAGAGCCATGAAGTTCACTTGGCAGCCCTGAGAGAAAGTATTGTCACAGTACTGACCCTAGAAAACGTTGGCAGATCGTGTTACTGTATACATGGAAATACTGCTCTGAATGAAATCTATCCCACAAGTGGTGTGCCTTTTGCTGCGTGAACCTCCTGCATTTTTCAGTAGTCAGCACTGCACTGCCTCTGGAAATGACAGAGTGTAAAATGTCATGGACTATGATCACCAAATCCTTTGCCTTCATAGAACTTTCTTCAGCTCTGTCACCTTTCTATAATAGAAACATGACATCTAAAATTAAAACAGATATTTATATGTATGTTGGGACTCATTTACACACCCATACAGTGTAGCTAGTCGGAATGTGGATTTCTGTAAGTCCTGTTAGGAAAAGAAATTAATTATTAAATCAGTCTTTTCTGTGATGTAACATGATTTGTGAGTAGCCAGAAGGACAGTAGAAAGTCAGTTCAGTCATCCTGAAATCAGGTGGATTCGGTCAACAAGGACTGAATCAACTGGACTATTTGCTCAAATCTCCAAACTTTTTTTTTTTTTTTACTACTTCTAAGCCAAAAGTTCTGTCTAATGATTATCTCACCATAGCTCTGTCATTGTGTTTGCTATTTCAGTTGCAGCTTCCATCTTCTCACTGGCCAGTGTCCTACTCTTCACGTATATGCACCTCTACTACCTATACTGTTTCCTTTGCTCAGTTACTGAGCCTTGTTTTGGGTGGGGTTACGTAATGTGTTCCTCTATGTGCTTCTAGTATTCCTACTATCTGATTCCCAGAAAAGGAGTTACGTTATTTCCTAAATTATTAGGTACGCTTGAAATTTAGTGCAATACATATTAATATTGATATAGTCTTTTGAATTACATATGTTGAAATGCATTATGATTGTATAGGTGATTTGATCACATTTTACAATGAAATTTTAAAGATATTTTAACACAAAGATATGAAAAACAATGTTTGTATAAATAAAAAAATACACTGAGAATTGAATCATACCAGTGCGCTAACAATCTTAAGATTTTGATCTTTTCCTACCTAAGTTTCATACATTTAATAGGAAAATAGCTACAAAAGTCATCTGCTTTCAAACAGGAGACACTTTTTCAGCTTTTGATTTCTTAAAGACAAGGAAGGTTTTAGCCTTGTTTCCTAAGAACATAAGGTTATATGACTTGTCTATGTACATATATGTCTGTGTCTGTTCTCTCCTTCCCCTCCCTGTAACTTGAACCTGTTGGCTGCCTTCAGACAAATTTGAGAAAGGGTCATAGGTCTCAATGGCATTAAGTTCCTACAAGTTTTGTGAGAATAGCTAACTGGATAGGAATAAAAAGACCCCATAAGTGCCCCAACTAGCAGAAAGATTGCAGAGCTGTTAGATACCAATGTATCCACATCATGGAGATTCCTTATAAATTCTATTATCTGATTATGGTAAATACCATCCAGTTTATGATTATGATTTATCATTTACCATATGAATTGCACAGAAAGAGAGGAAATCAGTTTTATTTAGTTCTTGTATTCATAGAAGTAAGTGTTCTGTAGTCAAAACTCCACTGTAGCAAATTGATGGAGAATTTAGCACTTCAGCTTGTCACACAGTGAAGATATCCTGACAAAGAAGAACATCAAGTCTTCCAAGAATTGGCATGTAGAGAAAACTACAGGATTTGTCCTTCAATAACTATAAAGATAAAATAGAAGCCATGTAGAGTTTGTCAGCAAGTTTACAGATTAACTCGGGTTTGGTGAATTTCCTGCCATTTTACATATGTAGTTTGTTTGGTTGGGTAAGGGATTAAATCTAATTATATTTTTCTTTTGAGTGTGAAGAATGATAAAGCTAGATTTACATTATTTAATTAAAATGGAAATATCTTTCAAAGGACTTTGAAAATAGTACATTGATTTTCAGCTCTTATTATAAGTCATAAGTTAAAGTGCAATATTTTAAGGAATTTGTTTTAATGACATGTAACAAAATACCTTTACTGTTTTTAGAGTTCAGAGTTGACTACAAAATTATAAGCTTAAAGGAGGGAAAAAAAATGTCATTTTAATATTTTGAGGTGCATTTATTCTTTCCAAATGGAACAGTCCAGACTTCTGAACTTCAGGAAACTGGAAACTTGCTTTCTAAGAAGCATACTGGATTCTTCTATGTTGTCCCTGACAGCTGACAGAGAAGATTTTTCTGTGCCAAATTTTCTTCTTATGGGTATAGTCTCTTGGAATTTAGCAAGCAGAGTCTTTGACAAGGGACTAGAAGGAACTGAAGTCTCTAGCATTTCCATTGTTGAATAGTTTCTTATACCAAATAATTTTGATCAATAATATAGTAGAAATACTGAAAAGAAAGGGTAACCTGTTTCTTAACCTTAAACGTCACATCCCTCAGGTGCCTCAGTCATGTTGCTGTACTACATTATGAATCTAAACATCAAAGTATGCCCTGAAAAGCAGGACCTCAGTTCACAGACAGATGGAAGTTCACATTTAAACAGTAGTATAATCCCTTGAGACTTCTATTTCTCTAATAGATATGTGTTAGAGAAAAAGATATGTGAGGCTGAGACCAGATACTGTCCTAAAACATAGCTGAGTTTATACTTGGATCTTCACTAATGCTGGAGTTGTTGCCAAGGATAACTCCTCTCTACTGAGTGTCTCCTGTTGCTTTTTCTAATTCTGTGGTTTCAAACTAGAATTTTACTAAATATCTTATTCTCTAATGCTGTTGGTCCAGACTGTTGTTCTTCATTAACTGGAACCACATTGCTTTAAATGGATTATCTAGTTATCAGAATGAGATGGTTTATATAAGCCTGCAAGGCACCTTATATCATTCAAAAATGATGGATAGAATATTACAAAAGATGCATACAGCCCCATTAAAAAAAACTAAAACCAAACAAAAAGCCAACAACAAAAAGAAACCAAACACATCTTGCTAGTTAATCTTTAAAGGTTAGATCTCAGCAACAGCGATGTGAAGCTCTTGTTCCTGTTGCAAGCTAAAATTCCATGCTGAGGTGAGGTTTGCAGTGGAATAAAGTATCTTTACTAGATCAGCACATAATTCTGAAAACAGTTGTCAAACTTTGGGATAGTGAGCTGAGCTTTCAAAGTGTTACAAAAATTCTAGAAATTGTGTGTAATAGCGTTAATGATGTGATCGTAATAATAAGATTTTTGACTAGGTGAGTTAGCACCTGCTTAGTCAACTGCATGTTTAGGTAATTTTCTTGTACTTGAATGAGTGAACTTGGCTTTATTTACATATGAATAATCATTACTGGTGTTGTGCTCCATGACTTATATCACTGTTAAAACATATATTGGTAGATCAAACCCTTCTTGTAGAATAGAAATGAGAAGAAGATATAAAGAGCTACCTACTACACAAAAAGCAAGAAGATTCTCATTTTGATGCCAAAGAGGGAGCTGTGAGGAATTACACTTACAATTTGGCTTATGGCGAGGAGGAACTACCCCTAAGGAAGGACGAAGCAGACCTTTGAGATACGGGAAAGAATGTTTTCATTAAAAAAAATGTGGGCAGAAAAAATATAGTCCAGCAGAAAAATAGCAAAAAAAAAAAAAAGGTATTCACCACAAAGCTCATTGCAATGATGGCAATGGCAATTTTAGGAATTCTATAAAGCATCAAACATATGTAGCGAGTAGGAAAAGAAGTATTGTGCAGAGTCAGAAAAACTAAGTAAACTGAGTTGATAAAGAATGATCCAAAGGTCCCAAACTAGCTGATGAGTCAAAAAGGACAGAGAAAGAAGCAAGACCTTTGGATTTAACCACAAGCCAATCATTAATTTTTTTAGAAGGTCAATGTGAGTAGAGTGACCTTAGCAAAATCATCTGAATGAAATCAGCATTTGAGCAGAACTAGCATACATTTAGGGTTTGGGGTGTTTTAATAAATTGATGACAAAAATTGGTATCTAGGGATTAAGAAACATCAAGAAAATTCCTTTCTTAAACTAAAAAAAAAATTTTAAAAAAATCCTTGTATCCCTTTCAATACAAGAATAGTGTTTGAGGCAATTATATTACAAATGAATCCTAACAGTTACAAAAAAGTTCTGCAGTCGTGTGAAATAGGGTAAAGCATGGTTGATATCATAACTCTTCCCTGAGAAGTATGTAAATTCATGAAGAGCGAGCTCATGTCGTTATGTCTCCTGGGCAGGTGTACTGTTACCTGTGCCAAAAGGCAAACTGCTGAATGGTTAAAGACCCATCAGAGCAAAACTTGCTTACTCCTATATCTAAGATTCATTGAAACTGAAGCTGATTTCATCAAATCACAATATGCATTTTGAAAAGCCAGAATTTGAAATTGTTTGGGATATTCTTGAAACACCCCTTCAGTAATTAAAGAATAAAAGTATTGCAGGTGAATCACAAAATCTTTAGGCTGTAGTTTAAAAATCCAAATTCTTAACATATGAATTATTGGAATTTTTTGGTAAAATTGAATTTCTTTTGTCTACTACAGGTTTAATGAAGAACATGCATATTTGATGACTAAGAATAACCGAATGATGCACTTCAGTACGCTTTTTAGAGAAGAATTTGAAAGCTGACGGGAAATCTTCCAGGTCAAATTGCTGCTAAAGAGCCATTGGGAGAAAATCCAGGTGTGCTGAAAGCAGCCGTCAGCCAGCGCTGGGGATGGGGCCTGGGCTCCGATCGCTCCAGTTGCGCCCTCATGCGAGCTGCCCCTGAGCGGTGGAGCCCGTCCCGCGGGACCCGGCGCAGCTGAACCGGGCGGCCCCGCTCCGCGCCCCGCTGCTCGGCCCGTGGGCGGGGCGGGGGCCGTGCAGCGCCGCTATAAAGGCGGCGGGCTGTGCGCGGAGCGGTGCGGAGCTGTCCTGTCGGCAGTGATGCTGCGAGTGCGGTGCTTTCGCGGGGGGAGCCGGGGAGCCGAAGCGGCGCATTACATCGGCTCACGGGTTCGTGCCGCCGGGCTCGGGGGCCGGGGTTGAGGATGCTCGGTCGGGACGAGGTGCTGCGGGCGGCGGTGAGCGGGCGCTGGACGGCTGCGGACTGCTTTGACTGAGGCTCACCCGTGCCTCGTCCCAGCACCGAGTTCAGAGACTCCAGTCACCACTGTCAGTGCTGCGCTTCTAAGTAATTTCCCTGCCAAACTGAGCGTGTTTGAAAAGGAAATTGTCCTTTAAGCATCTGGTAGGCTAAGAATAAATTAAAATGGCTGTAGCAAGCAATGTATTTCTGTTAATGCTCCAATTAATGTACATTGCTTTGGGATTACAGTGTAAAGCACTTGTGGACTGAAGCATTGTTTTTTGTAAGGGAAATGTAATTTTTGTTCTTATTTTTATTTTAAGCTCGGAAGAGTCTTTACAGGATGGGTGCAGCGATCTTTCCAGAGCACCCAGGCAGCTACAGCCTCCCAGAACCCCTGTGCTGCTGATGACAACAAGGCTACTAGCCCTGTGCCTAAGGACTGTCCTGTTTGCTCATACAATGAATGGGACCCACTGGAAGAGGTCATTGTGGGAAGAGCTGAAAATGCTTGTGTCCCACCTTTTTCTGTGGAGGTTAAGGTAAACAATAAAAACTCAGTCTTAAATAGGAAATAATGCAGGTTTTATGTATACAATTTGCTTAAGCTTTGTAGGGCACTTGTTTACTCTTGGGGATTCTTCTTTCAAAATAGTTTTTTATATTTGTGAAACTTTACTGCATAGTCATGTAGATGAGGGATATGCTTTTTCTTTCCACGTCTAGCTGAATTCGCTGTTTTAACAGAAGTCAATCACAGAAAGAATCTCTAACATGTGCAATCTGCTCTAGTAATATAGCCCTGATGCTATTGAAGTATGCACTCTAGCTTTTGAAATAGTTGGTAGGACTGCTTAGAGTTTAATTGGACTCAAAACTAAATAGGGCTACCACTTGAAAAAGAGTGTAAGTTCCTACTTAATAGTCTGAGAAAAATTGAGTTCTGTAGCTGTAGGACTAGCAGGGTTGTTCTGTTTAGCTCTTAAAGAGTTCACAGCAACTCTTACATGTTACTATAAGTATTGTATGGAAATACATATTCCTCTTTTTCAGGAGTTTTCTGTGCCTAAAATTACAACAGCAGCCTAAATAAATCCACAGTTCTTTGTTCTCTGAAATGTATTTTAGAACAGGAACACTCGAATTGTGGGCTTGCTCCAGATTTTTATTGTGTACTTTACCTGGACTTTAAAATTGCCAAGTATGTGGTGTTATCTGCATTTGTGGGGATGATCTTGACTTATTCTCTTCTAGTGTCACAGTACAGTACTGCCTCCAAGTCAGCATGTAATCCATGGCTATCATAGCACAATGAGCTGGCACGCTACTTCAGCTGAAGAGATCTTAGTAAAATTTTAAAGGATATCTTGAAAAAGTTGTCCAGAAGACCTCAGTTAAAAAAAAGGAGTTCATCTGATCCGGTGTTGAAGGAATGGCGAAGAAAGATACTGAAAATATGTTTTAAAGTGCTGGAAATGGTAGTTTAGAGGAAGTTTAGGATGTACCTGTGGAGAAGACTTCTCTTCCCTTAGCCCCTTTTACGTTTGTGGATTTTTCTTTAGAATCTGGGCTTATGATTCTGGGCAAAAGTGGTTAGAGGAGCATGAATGAATTACTGCAGCTTAGTAGTACTGATCTCCAGATAGAAGAGTAATCATTTGGCTTACTTTGGGACATTTGAGATGATATCTTGGCACCAGTGAGTGCAATGAAAACTTTACCACTGACTTCATTATAACTTGTATTTACTCTTTGAAAGCTGGAGCTCACCTCTGGAATACCGTTTCAGACACTCCAAAGATATTCTAGCAGCTTCAGAAAAAGAAGCAAATGAGGACTGACATTTCTAATATACAAGTGTATGTATGTGCATTTATGTCCTTAAAACTCTCATAATGAATGTAAGGAAAGAATAAGGAAAAAAACATGTCTAACTTTTTTACATTATGACATTAAAATAAGGCAAGTCCTTTCCTCAAGTAGTAGACAAGAGCGTGCTTTAATGTCAGAAAAAATACCCTTTCAAATGTCTGCATTGCTGAAGGGTGACATACTATACAGCTAGCCTGGTTCTACTGCCTATGTGGCTGAAGGGAAGGTGTGTATGTGTGTGTTGCTCCAGTGTAATACAATAGCCAGAAATTCCTGTTACTGTCCCTGTAAGCAGAGATACCAGGGTTGATGTGTATCACATGCCTTCTGCCAAGTATGAATGAGGGTCATTGGTTATAAAATCTGCAATTTAAAACTAGCAAATTTGACTTGTTGAAAGAAAGAAAAATAAAAAGTTGAGGCTTTGGACATAGGATGCTTTAAAAACACATTTCAAATTTTAACAGTTTGGTAAATACTTGCTTTAAGGTACTTGCAAGTTGTGTTTTAAGATAGTATGCATGTTTATTTACAAAATACTTAAGTGCAGGAAGCGTAGCTGCTACAACACTTATACTTTACAAAGTGGCTTTGGTAAACACAAGTCTTCTTGCTGTGATATGGGAATAATATGCTTGGTGTAAGAAAGAGGAAAGAATGAATTGAATAGGGAGCCCTATGTAACTAGTGAAGATTAATGAGCTGACACTATTGCATATCCTTTTGGGAGGTTAAAAAGGCCTATATAGAGGTAAATATACTTGGGAAACATGGGGAATGTTAACTAGGAGGTTAATGACATTAAGAAGATGCCCTTTTTTTGAATTAGCACTTTGGTCAAAAATCTCACAGTTCAGAGGAATTCTTCTGAAGCAGTTGACAGTCAAAAATTTGAGCTTTATAGCTTTGTACTCTGCAATGTTTTTCAATATATTTTGTGAATGATAATGATTTTTGGTGGAGAGGTATTACCACCGCAGATCATTTCATCTTGAGTGAGAAGATGGGGGTGGGAGGGTGTTTACTACTGAATTAGGCAAAAAGCATTTTGAATATCTGTTTCAAAGTACTGAATTTAATAACACCCATTACTAGCTTTAAGGTACATCTTGAAAACATTAATATTGATAATGTTAATTAGGTTCCACAACAAATGTTTTAAATACATCATAACTATTATGGATAATTTTGCTGTTTCTTAAAGACAATCTTTTCCTTACAGCAAACTCTTAAATTTCTTTCTGAAGAGTTTTTCTTAAATGCTGCTACAGTTCCTCAGGTACTCTCAGACAGTAGGCTCTAAGGTGCATTGAGGAATAATTGAAAGCTCTTTTCTGTGTCCTAGCCATGGTATTTTTTGAACAGTCTGAAATGCATTTTATGTACATGATCAAAGGGGCCTGAAATCTCAACCCTGAATTGGTATGAAATGGATGCCCCAGTCATACACCCTTTCCCCAGTTCAGATGGTAGGGAATGTGGGTGGTGTTATGGTGTTGAAGTCACAACAGAGTAGGAGTTAAGATTATATCATAGTATTAGTGCAACACAAGTATCATTTCTCAGGTTTGAAAAAAAGCAATACTAGAGGACACCTGGTGAGGAGGGGAGCTGCACCTCCTAGGAATTAGTTATTCAAATACATCATGGGTGGCTCTGAAAATAACTAGCTTTACTCCTTAGGACATATTTGTCTCATTAGCAGAATAGGTTTCTAGAGGAATGCTAGGCACTTCATATGATCTGCATGTGACTTCTGAACAGCTGGCAAGTCTGAGGTGATCAAATTACACAGGAGCTCACTTAGAGAAAAATAATAAATTCCTTTGGGAAGGATGGGAAGAGGCTTCAGTAGTGGAGGAGCAGGATGGCCATGCTGAGACCTTTGCCTGGGCTCTCTATGTAAATGTTAAGGGTCTCTAAAAGATTGAATCTTTGCTTTCTTCTCTAGCATGAGGGCAAAATATCCAGAAATAGTAGAGAATAGAGTGGATAGTCTGGATTGTTAAAGGAGATCAGTCATGCCTTCAGATGAATAGCCTTTCCTGCTTGGGTCTTACTGGCAGTACTAGCACAAAAGGAACATCATTGCAGTGGTGTAGTACAGAACATAGCTTTCTGGAAGGTAGTCAGGACTGTGGTGTCAGGAGACTATCACAAGGTTTCAGGAGCAGAGGGTTAAGGCCTGTAACTGTTGTACTTGCTTTAATCCAACCCTGACAGATGAATTTAGTACCTCTTGCATTTTCTAGACTGCTGCTGTGCCTGAACTATGGCCCCTTCTAGCCAACAAGACATCTTACCTGTACTTGGGATGGCTTTAGAATTCCTGGTATCACCACTGTGACAGTGCCAAAGTGAGGTTTTAACAAGGTGACTACAGATATATGTATTTTGGAGAAGAGCTCAAGGTTATTTTCATTTTAAAACATGTCTGCTAGCCTTATTAAATAGCAGAGTCTATAGCCTTTGGTGTGTTTGTGCAGGTCTAGTGTAATAAGGACAAAATCTTTCATGACCACTTGGCAATACTAGCTACTAAATACTAACGGCAGTGTAACGTAGTCTATTGTCAAATCACAGATGAAAACCAAATAATGAGACTTTCTGTAGGGCTATAGCTAAAGAGGGGAAGAGATTTACAGAAATATTTATTCTATTATTTATAATAGTATTTCCATCAGTAGAAGCAAGTAATATAAGCTACTGATCCATCTATATCCAAAAAATATGAGGAAGTGAAATATCCTGAAAATCCCATCTAAAATTCAAACTAAATTGCAAGTGGGAATGAAACGTGTACTACTCTACATTCCAAAATGGCTTTCTCTTTTTTCTTGCTGTTTCCCAGAGGACTTCTTTGTGGGCATTATGTCACATGTACAGTCTGTTCAATGAGCCTGCTTAGCACATACAGCCGAAACTTAACTTTGTTACTGTATGTATGTATTTGTGAAGACATCAGCCACTCACAACTAGTCTAATACCTGCACTTACATTTTAATGACTGGACACGTGCAGGTCACAAAACATCTGAGTGAAACCTTGCCAATGGTGTGTATAAATACTAAAGACAAAAAATAAAGACAGCAGAGTGCTACCAGGATAGGGATTCTCAACCAGGAATAACAGCATTTATCTAAAGAATTGATGCTTCTCCCTTCTTGGTTTTTTTTTTTTCTTCCCTCTCCTTTCCCACCTCTTCATTGTAGAAGAATCAGCAGGACTTTTCTTAGCAACTCTTCAAAATATTGCAGGAATCAAATACGAGGCACACTATGACGTGTTAAGGTCATAACACATACAAAACAATGGGAAGTCAGTGAAAGAAGAAAAAACTTTTAATTGTCTTATGCATTTACTTCACTCTACCAAAATAACTGATGCTTATTCTTTGTCACTTACCTCTCCTTTTGTTTTAGGCCAACACATATGAAAAGTATTGGGGATTTTATCAGAAATTTGGAGGCCAGAGTTTCCCCAAAGACCATTTAAAAAAAGCTATTGCTGAAATTGAAGAGATGTGCAATATTTTGAAAAGAGAAGGTGTAATTGTCAAAAGACCTGATCCAATTGACTGGTCTGTGAAGTATAAAACACCTGATTTTGAGTCTACAGGTAAATGTTCTTCCATTGTTGAAGGCCTTGTCTGTTTAGCTCTTGTCTGAGACATTTTGGATGTTATCCAGTTTACGTTCTTGCTAGGAGCAGGATTATTGCCAGTGCTAGATGAGGTCAGTGATGGCTTTGTGTAGCTGTGACTTGGAAGATATTCAGGGATGCAGATTCTGCTACCTGGTTTGCTGACCTGTTTCAGTGCTGCATGGATGTCCTAATGAAAGATGTTTTCCTAATACCTAACCTGAACTTCCCACACCAGCATCTGTTGCCAGATTCCCTTGCTATGTTGTCACTGCCCCTCCCAAGAACCATTCACATGTGATGTTGAGTGGCCCTGAAAGTAGCTGTAGGCTGTTACTGCTTTGTCCACTGGTTGTCACATGGAATAAGGTGAGGTCTCTCCACTTCCCCCAGGTTATGTGCTGTAAGACCCCCACTGACTGTCTTGACAGCCCTTTGTTGGATCCTAGAGATGGGTGCAACTTGAACTATGGAGGCCGAAACTGGCAACAGTTTTCCTGGAGAATCCTCACTAGTGTCAAGGAAATCTGAATGTCTCTTTACTTATTGGCCATATTTCTCCTTTTATAGCACCAAAAGGCTTTGGTTATTTGCAGTGAGAGCACAGAGGCTTTGCATCAAGCATAGTCTCCAGGCTCCTTACACAGAATGGTAGGGGTTGGAAGGGACCTCTGGAGTCCTAGTCTGACCACCCTGCTAAAGCAGGTTTGCCTAGATCAGGTTGCACAGGATTGCATCCAGGCAGGTTTTGAACGTCTCCAGAGAAAGAGACTCCACAACCTCTCTGGGCAACCTGTTCCAGTGCTCTGTCACCCTCGGAGTAAAGAATTTTTCCTTATGTTTAAATGGAACTTCCCATGTTCTAGTTTGTGCCTGTTGTCTCTTGTTCTGTCCCTGGGCACCACTGAAAAGAGACTGGCCCCTTCCTCTTGACACCTGCCCTTCAGATATTTATAAGCATTGATTAGATCCCCTTGCAGCCTTCTCTTCTTCAGGCTAAACAGCCCCAGGTCTTACAGCCTTTCATGTCAAATGTGCTCTTAAGTTGTTCTAGTGGAGTTCAAATTCATAAGGGAAGAGATAATGTTAATGAGAAGTCTATTTGGATGACTACTTGCAGTAGTTTTATGTTCCATCAAATGCCTCTTCTGTGCTATTAGTTTTTAAAAGGATGGCATATAAAGAAATGAGGTCCACGTGGAAAACTTGCTATCCATCATCATCTTCTAAAGTTAGCTGAGTAATTCGTAAGCATTTGTCTAGTTCATTTCCATTAACCAAATTATGAAGTGGAGGCTTGCATATTGTGGATGACTTTCATCTAGCTGTGAACCTGTTATGAGTGAGGCTTTATAGCAAAAGTTACATGTAGTTTGAACAAAAAATGTCACTTTGAAAACTTACTGAAGAGTGTAAGGATCTCAGACTATGTACTGGTTTCCTGACTTTGCTAAAGATGCTTTTTGCCATTCTTTTGGATAGAGGTAATGATAAAAAGGAGAGTGAAAAATGAATAAGCTGAAAGAGCTGAGAAAGGCATTCTTGTCTTATGGGTTAATGGCCTTTTTCCTTTCAGGTATGTATGCTGCCATGCCGAGAGACATCCTCTTGGTGGTGGGAAATGAAATTATTGAAGCACCTATGGCTTGGCGTGCTCGGTTCTTTGAATACAGAGCATATAGACGAATAATCAAAGATTATTTTAACTGTGGTGCCAAGTGGACAACTGCTCCCAAACCCACAATGGCAGATGAACTCTATGATCAGGTATTGTTCGCATTTTGCTTCAGAACTTCAGTTCGGTTATACAGAATTTTGTTGATAGTTTCAGCCTGGTGTTTAGGTTTCACAAAACTGGCAGGAGGACAGATGGACATACTACACAAAATGACTCTGGAAACTTGCAGGTTTTCTGGCGTATACAAATATTCTGTAGCCTTTCCAGCTGACACTGAATGTGTGCAATTAGGGAATAAGAAACAGGAAGTTGTCTATTGAATTCAAGTCTGCTTTGAATTGTTTTGATTACTGGCTGTAAGTTAACATTACTAAAGAGGAAGGAATGTTAGAAAGACATCACAAAGATCACTTTAAAGAATTATGATTTCCAGAGAATGTCCATATGTCCTGGGTGTATCAGGAAAGCGGGAAAGAATACATATTTTGTCACAGAAAGAAACTCTCATAATCCTTGATGATTAGTATTTTGAAAGTTACATGAAAGAGTGGAGGATCTAAACTCTGAGTATTTACCTGCCAAATATTAAGAAAATATTCACTTAAATTTTTGACTTAGACAACTTTGGTAGTTTCCTATAGGCCCTCAAATGCATTAGGACTTGGAAAGAGCATCTACAGTAAGTGCAGTAAAACTGATTGTGGAATGATTATAACTTTCTGGGAACAGTGACATCTTATCAATGATGCAAAGATGTCTTTTTTTGAACAAAACTACTTTAAAGTAATCTGACAGTATTAGAAAACTTCCAGAACCTGTTCTAAAGCATAGAAACTACTTATCCAGTAGTTGGGGTTTTTTGGTGCTTTTTTTTGCATCTCATCTGTTCTTAATTGCATTGTTTCATTCTAGAATCTATTTCAATTTCTGAATATCTACCTTCTAGTTTGAAGTACTGCTCCACCCTAAAATGTGGAAAAAGGAGCCCACCTTTGTGAGGAAATAGCTTGCATACCAGTATTCCTGTCACTGTGCAGTGATTTGTTGGGCTGATAGTATTCATTACCAGCAGAGTTTCACTTTTGATCCAGAAGTCAGAATATTATAAAGGCAGTTGCTCTGAAGAGTAATTAACTTCTTGGTATAACTATTGTTTCTTATCACCTATTCTTGAATGTACCTAAAACCTTTTACTTAAACATCCACATTTATGCTTTCATTTTTTATTCTAGTAACGAATAAACCAAACCAGCTCCAAGGAACATACTAGCTATCAGTATAAACATATTTTTGTAATATCAAAATACTCTTCAGCAGCAAATAATTTGAAAACTTTCCTTTACCATCTCCAACCTAAAATTGTTACTCTATTTTCTATAACTAGGATTATCCGATCCACTCTGTTGAGGACAGGCATAAACTGGCTGCTCAGGGAAAATTTGTAACTACTGAATTTGAGCCATGTTTTGATGCTGCTGACTTCATTAGAGCTGGAAGAGATATCTTTGTACAAAGGAGTCAGGTAAACAAAGGTTTCTTCTAACAGTTTTGGTATCTATCTTAATGGTTGATATTTGTATTTATGTCTTCTTAAATTCCTGAACAACATTAAAATAAGTGTTGATAAAAGAAATTGCTAATTGTAGAATTCCTGCTACTCAGTATGAGACTGTCTTACAGCTGAGAGATTAGCTAAAGGCACAAACTTGTACTATTTTGGCTTTAAGTATTTACTTAAATAAAATCTTAGATGAACTGAGCTTGGATGCAGCTTACATTCTAGCCTAGTGAAACTCACTTTGTCCTGTTTTTCAGGTTACAAATTACATGGGCATTGAATGGATGAGGAGACATCTTGCACCAGACTATAGAGTGCATATAGTATCTTTTAAGGATCCTAACCCTATGCACATTGATGCCACTTTTAATATCATTGGACCTGGTCTTGTGCTCTCTAACCCAGACCGTCCATGCCATCAGGTAAGAGTGTAGCAGAGGGGAGTGGTTTGTGTTTAAAAATGACTCAGATGGATTAGGTCTCTGCTTGATAATTGCTAATCCACAAGTTTGTTGTATACACCCGTAGTATTCTCACAGCTAAACTGAGGAAGTGTGGTCTGGGCGATCGAGTAGTGAGGTGGATTGTGAACTGGCTGCAGGATAGAAGCCAGAGAGTAGTTGTCAATGGGGCAGAGTCTAGTTGGAGACCTGTATCTAGTGGAGTCCCCCAGGGGTCGGTACTGGGACTNTGGAAGAGTGTCAGCAGGATGGAGCCAGGCTCTTTTCAGTGGTATCTAATGATAGGACAAGGGGCAACAGGTATAAGCTGGAACATAGGAGGTTCCACATAAATATGAGAAGAAGCTTCTTCACAGTGAGTGTGACAGACACTGGAACAGGCTGCCCAGGGAGGTTGTGGAGTCTCCTTCTCTAGAGATGTTTAAAGCCTGCCTGGACGCCTTCCTGTGCAACATGGTCTAGGTGTTCCTGCTCCGGCGGGGGGATTGGACTAGATGATCTTTCGAGGTCCCTTCCAGTCCCTAACGTTCTGTGATTCTGTGAATAATACTAAACTATTACATCTAAATAGCATCCAGACAGTTGCTCAGGAACTTATATATCTTGCTTATTGACTCTAGAACTTTCTCCCCAGTTTTCTGCTACTACTCTCTGTGCTTTCTTATTGTGAGTTTAGGCAAATGTGTGGTGTGTTTCTTTCTATGTCCATGGTTTAAATAAAATGGACGCAATCCATTTTGTAATAATATAGTATCAAAGCAAGTGCATAGGATATACTATTTCTCTGAAGGCTTCCACTACTTAAATATATTAATTGTATCCAAGGAGAAATTGAGAGTTTTTTGCTGCTCAGTTGGGTAATCCCCCTTTTTATTCCTATTTTAGAAGCCTGTCCTTTGTTATTAACTATACCAATGGCAGGAGGCTGATAAGATCAGACATTCAGCTTTGAATAATTGAGTGAGAAATACTTCTTGAAGAGTAGGAAAGAGGAGAGACACAGTTCAGTATGTAAACCCTCCTGCTTTACTCTGAGAACAAGCTAATATTGCTAAACAGTACAATTGGATCAGAAAGCCTTCCAGAGAGTAAGAGCTTATCTGTTACAGATATATTACCTGTACTTTCAGTGCTTGAGGATTTTTGTGAGGATCCCCATGATTTCAGAAGCTGTACAACCACATGGGAATAGCTGAACCAACACTGATTCAGTGTAGCAGCAGAGGTTATGGCACCATGTGCACAGTGTAGGTATTACAAGCAATGTTAGCTTCTTCTCAACAAGAGGCTTCAATGCAGGTGATCACATTGAACTACTGCCTCATGTAATATCCCTTATGAAAATACAATTTTTAAAACAATCATAGTCTTTTCCCTCCCTTTTCCCTTCCCCTGTTTTTGATACTCTTACTTGCAAGAGGAGGCTCTTGATCTCCTTGTGTCAAACCCATGTGCTGGGACTTTTTTTCGTGGAAAACTGCTGTCTGTGTAGATAGAAAATATAGATGCAGCGTTCTTTCATAAAAACTGATTTGGCAGTTTTGGATGACCGGGAAATGGGGGGAGGAGAAAGTGTGGATGAAAGGGAGCTTTTCTCTAAAATCCTGGTAGTCCGGGATGGTTATTGAATTTTCAGAGTCGGAGCTCCACCTCGTGGTAACACTTGAATAAAGAACTCTTCCAAGTATTCAGACAATGAAGTTAAGTCAATTCTCCTTAGCCAAATTATCTTCCTTTTATTTTTAACTTCATTGCATAATTCTTAGAGATACAAATTATTCCCCAGGATGCCTTTATTTTGTTCTCTTTTGTTAAATAAGCTGCATATTAAGTTTAATATGAAGCATCATGCAAACATAATTTCATGTGATATTTTTGTTTCTATAAACGGCAGTGTAATTCATATAAATGGCTTTTACATATGGGAAGAAATAATAATAATAATATAATAATAATAAAAATAAATTAATACTTCTGTGCTGTTACTAATATCTTTACTACTTTACTTCACTGGATCAAAACTGCATGTTACCTTTTGTCTTTAGCATATCTTAGTAAACTCAGCATAAATAGAAACAGAAGTAACAAATGCTAGTGGTATGCAAAATTTGAAAAGGCTTTCCAAAAGTGCTTGTATGAAAACTGGGTTGTAGATGGAACCTGAATGAGGACAAGAGTAATGAACAGAGGGAAAGGGGTGCCATACATGAAGTAGCCTGAGAAAAGGTGGCAGAGGTTGGAGGCTATAATGTGATACTTTAAGAACCCTGTTTAGAATCTACTTAAATTGCTCTTTCAGATTGAGCTCTTCAAGAAAGCAGGCTGGACTGTGATTCACCCCCCGGTGCCACTCATCCCCGATGGTATATTCACTCTTTCTTTTCTAATTCCAAGATTATTAAGAGTATTGATATGGGGCAACATTGGTACAGTAGAAGGTTCATTCTCATGTGTTTAGATCACCCACTGTGGATGTCTTCTAAATGGCTCTCCATGAATGTCTTAATGCTGGATGAGAAACGTGTGATGGTGGATGCCAATGAAACATCAATTCAGAAGATGTTTGAAAATCTGGGTATGTCCTAACATATTTCAATGTATACTTCAACCAGAATTATTGCGATACCAGCTATGCACATCAGGATGAATGGAGGTTTTGCTTAAAGTTGTCAAAGCAGCCAGCACTGGAGAAGGTACTGAAATAGTTGGATTGGTAAGCAAGAATCATTCAGCGATTTCTCTCCTGAATACTTCAGTCATATGAATATGGGTTTCTTATCTCTTGTGCCCCCTACAGCTTGCAGCAAATAAAGGTATTAGTAGCAATTAAAGTTACTGCTAGCATGCTTTTGAATGAGGTTTTTTTTTAGTGTAAGAATGTGTGTTCACTTTGGAGGTCAAAATCTGTCTTGGGGAGGTTGAGTTGTGTATATTGCTGAGTGATGTAGAGCTGCCTATCCCTCATTGCCAGAATGCTTTCAGATTTTTTTAGTTTCAGACTCATTGTACTTTAAACTGTCACATTAAGGACACTTTACCCAGGTATATCTGCTAATTTATGGAGAATTTCAGTCCTGTGAGATATAATCTCAGGAAATGGTGGGATTCCATTAGATATGCCACAGCAGAAGAACTGTAATTGAATATAAAATTTGAAAGTCTTATTACACACAGATCACTGCAAAGACAAATAATATAAACTTAAAAATCTGAACTTGTGCATTTAATTCAGCTGCTTCCATCATGCTAGGAGGGGAAGATCTCCTGGTGACTTATAGTTGGTTAGTAGGAGAGTGGCAAGATTGCTTTATGGTATAGCCAACTAACCTATTGCTGCAGGAGATAAATACATGGTGATGAAAAAGTTGACAGGGTAGAAAGAAGACTGGTGGTTCGATGAGAAGTCAAGGGAAATGAGGGATCATTGTATTGAGAATAAAAGATAATACTTCTCAGTAGCAGAAGACTCCTTTGAAGGGAGAAAAATGGTGGTCTAGATGGTAGATTCTACTGAGCTCTTCCTGAGCTCCTAGAAGTACCAAGAAGCAAAGAGGCAAACTTGATAATAGAAAAGTCTTCTGATCCTAGTCAGTCTATCAGGACTTTGTATAAGCTGAGCCACAGCTGAAACATCAGAGCCGAAAAGAAGTAGAGGAAGCTTAACCTAGGCAGTAGGTATAACAGCCTCTTCTCCCTTTCAGAGAAAGAGGAACTCAGGGCTCTGTACTTTGAATGCTTCTTTTCTTGAAAGGCACTTGAAAGAGCACATTCAGTGTCTGAACCATAAATGCTCACATAGATTTATGTAAATGTGCTCTGGTCATAGCTGAAATTCTGCTACTGTATAATTCTTCACATAATGCAAAACTTCATATTTTTTCTTTTTTTACTGGCACATCATACCACATCAAACACCAGCTGTGCTCCAGGCATTGTGTCTTCCTGAGAGTATCACTGGAATAAACAAGCCAGCTATGTTCCTAGCTTGTTCTCTGCCTAGAATTTGGGAAAATAAATTCTTGACAAATGAGTAGGAAATACTTTCCGTACTTGCATTTGGTCATACGATCTCATAAAGCGTTATCTAATGTTCTGATCGAAGCTTACAACATGAATTTGAGATTTTAATATTAAAACATGCAATGTGTGTTTCTTGCAGGCATTTCTACAATTAAGGTGAATATTCGCCACGCCAATTCATTGGGAGGTGGTTTCCACTGCTGGACCTGTGATATCCGCCGCCGTGGTACCCTGCAGTCTTATTTTGATTAGTTATAAGCCAGATAGGTAGCAATGGTTCAGCTTCTAAAGTAAGTATAGGAAATGAAGAAATTAGTTTTGTTAAAACAACTGCATGAGCTCTAGCGCTTGATCAGTAGTGGTCTGGTAAATGATTTGCTCTTACATACTCCTCACTTACAGCAGTATGATTGAAACTACTTCCATCAGCAATACAGGTTCTCCAGCCAGCTTTTTGAAAGACATCATTCATCTATGAAGCCTTTTCACATTGGCTTTGGATGTAAAAACTTGACAAGATAGCTAAAAGGTCTTGCTAGAGTAAATAGCTTGGCCACTAATATTGGACATCTACCTCTGTCTAGTTACTCTATCAAATAGGCAGCTTGAAATGTTAAACTTGAGTAAATTTTCTTGTTCTTTTTAATCATTCTATTGTTCTAGTATAATTATGTTTAATGAAGTTAAAATAGATGCAACTGTACAGATCTCTTATGGAACCAAGTAATTTTCTAATGTTTTTCATGTCAAGCCATACAGATATTTACAGAGAATTTCCAGTTTGACCTAACTTTTAAGACATGTTCACTTGCTCTGTCCTACATTTTCTTCTGATGCATGTCATGCATCTGACTACTTTTTTATATTGCTTTTTGTATTGCTGAAATTGCTTCTTATTTAACTTTTTAAGTGTACAAGTGATAACTAATATTCTGCTTGTACAGGTTTCACTCTGAATTGTTTACATAACTTAAAAAGCACAAAACAGAAACCTCATCAACAACCCCCCCTCTGACCCTGAACCTCTGACATCTTACAGCTGCTTCTTCCTTCAACTAGCAGATGCAGAAAGATGTATCAGATGTACCAGGTGCTCTGAAGGAATCTGAGTACTGATTACTGAATATGTACTTTTTATGCTAATAAAGTGTTTTTGCATTCTCAATTTGTTGCCCTTCTGAAAATAAGCATGAAATGTCTGGATGGGTATGTGTTTGTAGAATACGGATGGAAATACAAAATACACATGGATATATTTTTAGTATAAAAGGTGTAACATCTTATGCACTTCTATAATGCAGAAAACCCTTGTACTGTATTGTTCATCCAGTGTGTTTCTGCTTCTGTTTTGCACAGAAGTATGACTGGTGTGGGGAAGCAACACTAACAGGTGTTTCTTACTGGAGTGTGAAGGAGTCACAACATGAGGAGGAGGAACTTCTTTACTGTGAGGGTGACAGACACTGGAACAGGCTGTCCAGGGAGGTTGTGGAGTCTCCTTCTCTGGAGACTTTCAAGACCCATCTGGATGCGTTCCTATGTGACCTGCCCTAGATGAACCTGCTTTGGCAGAGGGTTGGATTAGATGATCTCTGGAGGTCCCTCCCAACCCCTACCATTCTGTAATTCTGTGAGTCTACTAAGTCAGACAATGCAGTGCACCTTGACAGAAAAGATGTCAGGCATAACATACTCCCGTAAAAACCATAGGGCCATATTTTGCACAGTTTATAGGACTACACAGATTATATGTCAGAATGATTTAAGGTATGCTGGGCTGGAAGAGCTAATGAGACAGCTGCCAGCAATTAACCATGTAGAGGTGGTCCCTCTTTTCCCTTTAAAATCAAGGCTCTTTAGACAATGGAAATTGTCTTCTTGGAACCAAGCTTTGCTCTCCAATACTGACAATGGACAGCTGTGTAGAGGATCATACACAGCAGGTCATCTTTCCCATTGTTCTTCATGCTGTAGTGCTGAAAGGTCTGTGTGTTTATGCTTGGTGTAAGTTATCACAAGGTACAGCTGAAACCATGAAGAACTGGTCAAATGGATTGGTAGCAGGACATATACAGCACAATACCTTCAGGATTAAGGAGACTATATTTTCCTATCATGTTATATGTGAGCCCTACTTGATAGGGCAGTGGTGCTTTATACTAACATTATGAATGCTTTGACTTCACCTTAGTGTGCTCTTCTGAAGCAACTGTGGTATAAGACCATCTGCAATTTCTTTTTTTTTTTTTTTCCCCCCCTAAATGAACATGATGGACCCCCAGTGATCAAAGTGCAGGATGGGCCATGACCTTAATGTTCCCTTTCTCTGGAAAACACACCGCTGTCTGCTCTGATATGCTCAGTGATTTCTTTCTTGTTCTTCAGAGCAATAGGAGGGAAAGGACTGGTGGGGACATCTGCCTGTTTATTCTGATAAAGAAGGTGTAGTTCCTTCAAAATAGCACAGATTAGAGATTTTGACATCACATGGAAATGCTCAAGACACATTTAGCTTCAGCGTCAGACTAACAGCTCAAGTTTAGTTCCCAACATGTGCTCGAGCTTTTTTTAAGGTTTTTCAGTTGCCACCATTCATATGCTATTCTGATTTTTAGCATGGATTTTTAGCATGGTTGTCCAAGGGTGAATATGACAGAAAAATTAAAAAGAACCTTGGGTAGTTATTTATATCCATCTGGGAGAAATGCAAAAAGCAAATGGCAAAAAATCCAACAAGAACTGTAATTCACTCTTTGTGTTAAATTCCTTTTTTTTCAGTTTGAGGAAAAAAGTGCTAAAATGCTTTTTTAGCCTTTTCTGGTTTTTATGGATTCTCACCTCTGTGATTCTCAGGCTTTGTTGCTTGTGGACTGTTTCTTTTTAGGCATGTGATAATCTTCTGTGGATCCGTATACTCCTTGAATCTACTCAACACCCACATGTTTTCCTAGAGTTTTAAAGGAAGTGTAGTAATGATTACTTTGATGGCAAATACATAAGCTCTAGTGCTGGCACAAAGCTGTCTTTACAGCAGGCCTGTCTCACTGATTTTTTTTCTTCAGTTCATTTTGGAAAGCTGAAATAACCAACTCAACCAATCAAAGTACTGACTAGGAAGCTTAGGCTTCTAGTTTAACAGGAAAGCAATCTTTTCACTGTGCTTTCCTATTTAGGCTATGACAAAAAAATAGATTTCAAAGTTTCTAATGTCATAGTCTAGCTTTAGCCACCTTATTTATAATACTTGTTTGAAGAGCAGCTTCAAAGATTTAATATCACTTTTCTTTTATAACTAGGAATTTTGTTGTTTTACTTAGGTGAAGTTAATACACGGATTATCTGCAATTCCTCCCTTTTCTGTACTCTTTTGGTCAAACTGAACTGGGTTTAAAAAAATCTGAGTATAGTCTCAAAAATCAGAATTTGTCTTTTCCATTCGTAAAAGAAATTCCACTTAGAAAAGGATATTATTCATCACCAAATTTAGGTGCCAAAACTCTAACTTGATAAACTTTTCAGCCTTTTCCCAGCTTTTTTGCTTGACCCTTGTCAAATACTAATTTTAAATCTTAAACTACACACACAGTACCAAGTCCATCAGCCTGGAAACCACCTGTATGCTTCTGAAGTAGTTTGTTTTTTTTTTTCTTGCCAGAAATACAAGTTCTTTTACCTAATCCATGGAGGTTTTGACTAGTTTGTGAACAGACTTGTCTCTTTTGTCATCTTTCCTTCAAGGAGGAAGTCAGAGGAGTTGTTCCATATGAGCAGAAACTTTCTGTTCAGTTTCGGTAGTAGCGTCAGAATACACATTGTAGAGGCACACTAGCAGAAATGCACTGCTGAGGATGTGTTACGACTGTCATTTGGGGATAGAGGAGCTGGTGGTGTGAATATTTTTGAGACCTCCTCAGACCTGACTCCTTCACTGACTTTAAACTGGCCAGTCTGTTTCCATGTAGGTCACAAGGGAACCACGCTTAGGTACTCCATCAGGTGTAGTGATGGTTGAACAATGAGCACCTGGAAACTGCTCCAGCCTACAAAAGTGCTGAAGACTATTTAGGAGCCCTGTGGGATCCTGTGCAAGTCTCCTGCAGCATAACACCAGGGAGGACGAAGTTTGTGTATCTCCTGGAACTGCAATATTTTCCCACCAGTGTGGGGAGTATGGGAATCTCTTCACAGGCATGTTTACAAGTGTCCCTGGGGTGGGTATGCGTGTCTGTATTGCCAAATGTAAAATTACCATGTCTCAAAATTTCTTCTGTCCTATCAGTGTTGTTTGGAGATATGACTGCACAGCTATAGCAGAGAATTTATGAAGTGGGCAGTACAATGATAAAAAAAATGTCAAAAGGTACATTTTAAAGTTCTAGCTTGTTTTCTTTATAGTGGAAGAATTTGAAAAATTCTGATGGGAAGCAACATTTTCCCCTGTAACCCATTCTAGAGGGAGTGATACAGAGACAGCAAAACTTTTAGGGGAATTGATGAAGGGAACATGATATAGAATATTGTTACAGGGAATGCCACCACATGGTACTGATACATATGATCTTCCAAGTTATTTTTATTCTTGTAGAGAGGGAGGTCAGCCCATGCCACAGTTGGTTTTGATTAGACAAGACCCTGGAAATAGGAATGAGTCTACAGTGAGAAACAGAAGGGCTTGGTTTCTGCTTTAATATCTAATTACAAGCAATTTTTGGAGACCAAATTACATGTGGACAACAGGATACTATTGGCCAGAAGAACCAAGCATGATGGTTTTTGACTATCTCTGTTCCAGGCTGCAGTTTATATATAAATAAAGCAAATTAAATGTGGTCTGGACTTGAATTCTCCATAATTTGTTTTTCACTGGCTGAGAAGGCCATAAATACTTGCTATTGCTTGGCAGAAGGTCAGCTTCAGCTTTCAAAATAGACAGCACCATCAAAAGAAACAGCAGAAACACAAACCTAACTGGGAGACCTAAATCAGAGCTGTAAGGAAAGGTGACAAAATCAGTTGCCTGATTTGCAAAGGGTTTTTCAGGGCGGGCTCAGCTCAGCTGCAGGGAATTACCAAACCACTCCCTGAGCACAGGCTGGGACATTCCTGCCATTTTGCTGCTGAAACTGGGCTGTAGTAAACTCACTGGTTATGGGCAGGCATATGTATTTGCATAGGTGCTTGTAGTAAAGATTCTTCATGCCTGTTTTGTAGATAAGGTACAATTCTTAAAGTATCCGCACCAAACCAGAAAGGATGTGGAAAAAAGGTAAAGTCTTTGAGGCAGGGAGAGCCTCCTGCTGTGTATCTGTAGTTCATGGTTGGGAATGCTAAATGCAAATATGATACAAAGTGGGGAAGGAGGGGTTGGTTTTTTTTCCCCTATTTAGTAGACAGAAGGGAAAGAATGGTTTGCTTTAGGCTGTGTCTGTGCTAGCAGAAAATGATTATTTCTTGTTTTAGTATCTCCTGAATGTTTCTGCTGTCTAGCTTAAAATACTCTTTTGGCTCCATTTTTAGCATCCATATCATTAATAACTCAAACTGTAAAGCTTGGTGGACAGTTCTGCAACTGCTGTGTTAATGCTTAAGAAGAGTAGGCTGATGTCTACATGCCTCCATATAAAATTAGTCTTGATTTTGAGAAAAAAAGTTAGGCCCACTGCAGAAAATAATTTTTCTCTGGTTTTATGCAATGTTGGTGGAAATTAGGTTGTTGGATCCACAGATACTTCTGCTAGTCAAAGATGTTTCTAGAGTTGAATTCCCTGTTCCAGCCTCCCAGGCTGGTGAAGGTCCTTGTTCCTGCTGGGGAGAGAACCCAGTGTGTTTAGCTGTGCTGAAACTGCCAGGACATCCCTTAGCTCTGGCATTTATCACTTCCCAAGAGGGTCTGCTTCTGCTTTCCTTCTGCCAGAGAGTTCTCAGAGCTTAATTAAGCAGGCAGGAAATAGCTTTATGATAATGAATGATGTCCCAAGTTAGTGGTTCATTCATTAGTTTATAGCAAATTGTCATGATTTATGAGTTAATGAAGTCAGATGTATGAATGAGAAACAGAACCTGTTATTTTCTTAAGCTTGGTGAATTGGGCAGTCCCACAAAAAATTGACTAGCAAATCCCATGCACGCTCTATAACAGTTTACATCATATCCCTGCTCCCTCTGTGTCTTGAAGGACAAGAATGAGGGGGAAGCTATTTGGCTGAGACCCAGGCATGATAACATGAAGGTGATTCCAGCTGGCAGGATAAGCAGGAGGAGGAACTGGCAGAGACTAAGGTAACTCTTCCAGGTACGTTGATCTGTCTGTTACCTATGTGGGTGATAGTTTAGCAACCTGATAGATTTAACTATGCTTCTATGGGTTCCTGTGTAGAAAAAGGTGTAGGAATACTACTTTGGGTTTCTGTGTTGGCATCTCGTCGGTCTTCTTTCCTGATGTGTAATATACCTGTTGTACTGCCTTAGAGCAGAGCTACAGCTAAGTAGGAAATTGGGTTTTGGTTTTTGTTTTTTTTTTTTGTTTTTTTTTTTAAGTTCCAGTGCTTGCCTTCAAGAAGTTTTGGATCTTTGCCTCATCTGGTTAGGGCGTCAGGTGCTAAAGTGACAAACCCAGTGTGACTGTAACTGTGACATTGACACATTTGAGGCACTTGGAGAAAGGCAGATTCTGAGAACGGCATGTGAGGCACTCAGAATTATTAGAGCCAAACAATAAAAGGTATATCTGTACTTAAAGATAGACAGAAGCACCTTATGGGAATTATATGCACCTGCATCTTAGACAGCATGGCAGAAATGGTATAATGGATGCGATAAATCTCTTGCCCTACTCATGCTACAACTCTGACCATAAGATCCAGTTGTCTCTGATCGCGGCTGGGCTCAGATGCAAACACTTCACCATTGCCTGGTGCTTCTTTCTGTCTGATTTAGTAGGATCCCACATCTGTTCTTCCCAGGCACAAAGGATAAAAAAAAGCAGCATGAGGGGATGAAGGCTGAGTTGTTAGTCTTTGAGTGGATGTGGCTGTGTATAGCACTTGAGACAACATTAATTCCTCCTGGGCTTTCACTACAGCTGCAGGGAGTGAGGTGGAGAAAGGGTGGTCATTGGGGCTTAGGTGCCCCACAGCTGCTCCATGACTTCAGGAGAGTGATAAGTGTTTGTTTTTTTTAAAGTCACACCTAACCTTTCCTTTCTAAAGTATGGTATCTCACTCACCTTGCTGTACATACTCAGTCTTGCCTCCACCTTTTTATGTTCCCTACAGCGGCAGATGAATTTTTAGCTGGGTTATTATGCATCTATTTTGTTGTGACTGCAGTAGTTACTTTTGGCATTGCATCTCTACATTATTTGAAATCTGTGGGAATAATCTCATTTCTTTTTTGCCGAACAATCAAAAAATTATCTGTACCTTTGCTCTGCTCTTTATTCTTATTATTTGGGAGATATTGTGCAGTGTTGTAGGTGCCGTTAACACAGCACAAGGATCCTAAGTAATTGCAGCACTTTTTTTCAAACACTTGTTAGTGCTGATGGATTTGTCTCCTTAGTCATCTATGTCTCATTTTGTCCACAAGACTCTGTTGATGTTTCTGCCCTTATTGTGAGCTGTGTCAATGAAACTTTCACTGAGGCACTGACTCTAAAAAGATCTCACCATTAGATAACCTTTAGCAGTGCCTGTGTGAGACCCTTGAAGGCCAGGCAAGCATTTACAGAGTAAACCTTATTCCCATGTGGTATAAGAGGTGTAGGAAAGGGAACACCTCATTGAAACCTCTTCCCAAAACCACACTCTACTTGGTGGTTTACACAGAGTAACGGGGACTAATGCCCACTCATTGGTCCATGGTGGCTTCCACCCATGCCAGGGCCTGGCCCGCTCTGGCCCATGGCATGTGATGAGCACAGGGCACTCAGCAGTCAGATTTTGACCAGTGTGGAAACGTCGGGGACTGCCCCCTCTAGGACAAGTGATGTTGCATCTTGATGCCAAATGTTGAATTTTATCTAGGAAGGAAATCCCAATGACAGCAGCACTAGAGGGTGCTGCTGTGATGCCAGTAGCTTTCTTCCAGTCTGCCCTAAGGGATGTTTTAGAACGAATGTTGCTTATTCATCTTGCTCCTGTTGATTGTTTGATCAAAGTCAGTGAAAATACCTCAAAATGTTTTTCATCTGTAGGTATCAATTGTTTGATCATACTTTCTGTTGCTGAGCAATAGTACTTTATGTATGTATCTATATATGTGAAAGCAGTTGCTGTGGGGTGCAAGGAGACAGTTGGACACTTCCTTAAGTTCTGACTGTATTGTTTAGCCTTGCACAGGGTGTCAGAGATTACATTAGGAGCAAACGAGGATTGATCTCTGCCTTTTGAAAACTTCCCTCACATGAGCTGAGCACCACAAAAAATGTATTGACATAGCTATTTATTTTAAAACTATGGCCCAAACCCCATGCATTTATAGGGTCATTTGCCATTGTTTTAGGTCCCTCCTTAGAGTCTCCCTCTCTACAGGAAATTAAGACCAAATGTTGGTATTTTACTGAGCTGTGATACAGGTGAGATTTCTGTGGGTGATGTAGTTTATCTCAGCAGTTCCTGTTTCCTCAGATTACTTTTCAGAATATTTCCTTCTGCTAATGAAAATATACTGCTTGCTCTTAGAAATATAAAATGTATTTGGAAGAACGAGGATTTAAGATGAACTGAAAGCTATTCACATTACCCTTAAGAAATTCCAAGTCATTAGGACAGAATACAATTTAAGTTTCTACAGAAGCAGCAATTGCTTGTGAATTGCACATTATTTCTTCTGCAAGTTGAAATCTCATCTCGGTAGCACATCATTGATGTGTTTTTGAATAGCAAATTTAAATTCAAACACAATCTATCCTCTACTTTTTTGCTGACTCAGAAGTAATATGGAGAAAACACTGAAATAACCGTTAGGTGACCTGCTTGATGTTTATAGGGATATTGGGTAGAGGTTGGCCCTAGCTAGCTGTAACACTGAACTGTGTTCAAGGGAGCTGCAGTTCAGTGACCCAGGCTCTGGTACATGGTTCATGTAAAAATTATACCAGAATTGTTAGATTTTTTTCTGCAGTTGACCAGTGAGCAATATGATTGTTGCTGAGCGGGTGACATCCATGATGAATAGGAAGTAAAGACCCTTAAAAAAACCCCCCAAACATTAAAGGTACCATTACTTAAGACTTTTGTCAGTATTTATCTAATACTTAATACATAAAAGTATTTGGTTTAGCACAGGCTTTCCTCTCATGGGGAAAAAATTGTCATTGCATCCTTCAGTATAATAGTGGCAACAGTGACTTTTTCTGGGTGCATGGGCTTTCTGTTCCAAAGAATTACGAATTTAGAAGACAGAGGGATTACATCCATCCATCCTTCCTTTCTGAGCAAGAAAGTCTGAACCAAATTTCTGTGGTCTTGTGGTAGGCTGGACTTTTCTTGGGATGGCTGACATCAGGAATTGGCATCTAAAGTTGCAAGGTGTTTGTGGTGCCACAGGGAGTTCCCGAAAAGAAGGGTGAAACAGGAATAGAATCATAGAATGTTTTAGGCTGGAAGGGATGTCTAGAGGTCATCTTGTCCAACCTCCCTACACAAGCAGGGACATCTCTCCCTAGGTCAGGTTGCTCAGAGCCCCTTCAAGCCTGACCTTGAATGACTCCAGGGATGGGGCCTCCACCACCTCTCTGGGCAGCCCATTCCACTGATCTATCACCCTCATGGCTGTCTTGATTTGAAACAAGGCAAGAAGAAACCTAATTCTTCTGCAAATCAAAGGCCTGCTGAAAGAGCCTCCTGCAGCACCTTGTTCAATGTACCTGACTTGGCTTTGTTTCAAAGCGATAGGTATCTCCAGCTCCTTCCCATCAACCCTATTTACAAAGCCCATTCCTTGGGAGAACTCAAGGGCTGTCAGAAGGATGATAAATATAATCATGAAAGGAGAAAAAAATGAATTGCAAAGGCTGAGTTAACTTGGCCATGGTGAAAGAGGAAATCAGATGAGACATGGTGTTAAATGATCTTGTCTTCTACATGTGTGGCTCGTACTTTAACCACATTGCCATTCTCTTTTCTGTATGTCCAGTAAAGTGTGGTAAATGGGATAATGTCCAAGAAGAGGCAGAGAAAAAGATTGCAGTGGTTGTTCTTATCAACTGTTAGGCAATGATTTCACAATTGTAGCTCATTTTCTTCACTGTGAAGCCAAGAGACGGGCTGTACTGCACCACTGCTGTCTGCAAACACCAGCTATTCAGATCCTGCCCCCACTTTTGCTAAAAGATAAGCACAGTATGATGCAAAGGGAGATTTCTTTCCTAAACAAGAAGAGATTTATAATGGCCAAGCACTCAAGGTATGCCTAGCAAATACCAAAACCTAAACCCTTTGCAATATTCTTCAAGATGCAGTCATTTCTGTGATAACTTCACAGCTCACAAACCTTTTCTAACTGCAACAAACAGGTCTCTTTCACTATTCCAAGAACCTGTGTTTTCTCACAGCAGCTCTGATCCTTGCCTTGCAGCTTATCTCAGGAAGGAAAAAAATTTAAACCTTTGTTTAGTGTTGACTAATAGTGTTAAAGTTACAGCGGGATGTCAATTAACCTGTTCTGACACGTTTGCTTGTGGCAGCAGCTTGTTACCGACAGGCTAGGGCAGCCTCTGTAATGGGCAGCCTTATCAGGGCTCAGGTCAAAGGCCTCTTGGATCTGAGGTGCAAGTTTTATGCCTGTGCCCACTGTATGTTTGGCTGAACATCCTGCTCGGTGAGGTATGAACGTTATTGGTATGTCACTAACAGCCCAGCATTGGCAGTTTGGGGGCAGCTTGGAATAAACCTACCCCCAGGCTGAAGTAAAATGTACTATCTCTGTAGCACTGGCAGCTTCCCTCTGATGAGTCTTCTCACATGAGTTTTCTCAATGGCGTGAGCTCGACTGGGAGCCTTTTGCTCTGTGGAGTGTTTGCCTCTTCTGTCTGCCAGACCACCTATTTGTGTGAACCCGACATCTCCTCTCTGTTGAGTTCTCTTGAAGCTAGCCTTACTGCAAGGAACTCAGGCAGAGCCCACAAGTAACACAGTGCAATTTCCTTAGGAAACAATGATAAATTCTTTTCAGCTTTCCCTGCTGGTCCAGAAGAAGTAACAGTCATTTCAGACATATTCACAATGCTTTCTACTTCCCTTTGAGTTAGAAATGCAGAGTTGTTTTGTCTCTACAGCCCCTTCCATTTAACAGCTCCTTCTGTTCTCCTTCAGAGGTGAGTATTGCTGCTTACTTTCTGAGGGAGAGAAAGAAACCACACCATGCTGTGGGCTCTCCTGAAATAAAAAAGGAAACTGATACCCAGCTGCAATTACAGCTCTCACTTCCTGATCTCCACTCCTGGGCTGTACTTCAAAGCCATCTTTAGACCCATCTGCACTTTCCCTTTTCTTTTTTCTCTTCTTTCCTTTCCTGGTGGAATTTGACATCAGGACTGCAGATGCACAAATGGGCTGAAAAGCTTATTTTCTGTCTTGGTATCGAGGGTAGATCCTCCAGCCCCAAGTCACCTTCTGACACAAGGAAGAGCCGTCAGTCACCCTTGTTTTACTGGGGAAAACTGCTGTGCTGCAGAGAAAAATGTCTGGTCTGTCACTGCCCAAGAAGTTAGTGACTAATCCATGGGGAGAGTCCTGATTTCCTAAATTAGTCTGGGGTAAACCAAGCTGTGGGCTATCCTTCCTGTGATCTGACACAACTCGGAACAGATGTCTGGTTTGCACTAAAGGTTGAAGCTGAAAACCTTGTGAGTTTGCTTCTCCACAGCAACCATAGGAAAGTTTATCTTATGTTATGCTGTGTATGGGGAAAACATTTCCTTTGATTGCTCTGTTTTAAAGTAGGAAGTAGCCAATTCAAAACCAAAAAAACCTGTGAAAATTACTGCCACAGAATGTCATCAAAGCAGAAAATGTATCTCATTATCCACGTAGATGTTTGTGCTACAACACTTTTGCTTGCTATTTAATGCAAGCAAACTTCAGGAGGCTAATTTTGCCTACTCTGGAACATAGCTAATATGTCACTAAATGGGTGACATGTAAAGAGAGACCAGCAAAGAAACAAAATGGAAAGCAATTTGATATTTCAGGCATTCCTTTTGCCTGTTCTCTTAAAATTTAGTGGGCAATTAGTGATCAGAGATTTTTGTCCAAGAGAATAAAAAGAATGGTGAAAACCAGAGTCCTTGAAGCTTCTGTAATAAGCAGCACTTGTGCATAATTGGGTCAAAGATTGTTATCATTCCCTGCACCCCGTTCCCTGTCTTACAGCCTGCCTGAGGTTGAGCTGACTCCCAACTGGGCAGGGAGGGCTGGGCAAAGGTGCCCCATGGGGCCTCCCTGCAGTGCCGTGAGGGCTGCAATAGTGAGCCAGGATCAGCTCTTGAGAGGCTGTTGGGTTCTGCACTGTGAAAACTTTTTGATTCAAAAAATGAGCCGGGCATATGAAACCACAGAAAGTGAGATTTAAACTTGGTGAATATTTGTATCTGTAGCCTGTGTGTAGCAGAATCTTCCAGCTGGGAAGGGAGTACCTCAGCTGGTTATCTGCTGGTTTGGATAGTGAGTTCATGTGAGTCTCGAATTATTTCAAAATAGGCAAAACTTGCTCAACTATGCTGCTGCAGTGGAATGAGCATGTGCCCGGGACCTTGAGGACTGTGTGCTTGTGCTGGCCCCTGGGAGGAGGCTGGGATGGCCTCACACTTGCGTCCGTGCTCTGTGGGAATCAGTCAGCTTTGTGTTTCCTTGGGCTTGTGTGGGCAAATGATAGAAGGAGTCTCTGTGCCAGTAGACAGAGATTCAGGTTTGAGGAAGACATTGAATCTTCAGTGCACAGGCAGCTGTTCCTGTGAGATAGTGGTGCTGAGTATTGCTGGTCTCACAGCACAGGGGCAGAAGCTGAGGCATGGAGCTTTTGTTTTACCCCTCAAAATCACCGAATCAATGGCAAAGACAGATTAGGTTGCTGGTTTCCAAATCCATGCTCTTATCCTTTGCTGTCTCTCCATAAAGAGACATCTATGCCCTTATACTACTTGCCTATTTTGTCACATTTGACTTCACTTCTTTGAAATAAACACATAATCAACAATGTGTACACCTGACTCACTGCTGACATACACTACTCAGTGTTTGAGAGCCTGTAACAATTCATGTCATAGCCTAGACAGATGCTTCTTGTTACTGATGATTTTATAAAATGTAATCTCAAACTCCTTCAAGACCAATTTAATTAAAATTGCTGAGAAATATCTCATGAAATCCAATTTGATTAATGAAAAGCTGAGTATATAATCGAGCACATGAACTTGAGCAAATTACTTATGTCCTTTGTGCTTCAGTGGCAGAAAGAGGTCTAAAAATCAGATCCCTGTCATGCTAGTTTTTAATGATGCTCCGATTTGAATGTTTGATTAAAATGTTTTATATTTTGACAGAAATAGCTTTAATCTTTCTGCACAGTTGCCTACAAAAAACCTCCAAAAGTTGTCTCCTGCCATACAGATATTTATGAAGAATTGTTCAGCAAGAAAGGTTGTATATTAGAGAGAGAAAAAAGTGGCCTCACTTTTCCAGAGCAGTCTGTGACCCTGGACACCTCTGTTTTGAGGATTCTTAAAGAGATGCCTTTCCCAAGCAGGCCAAGTGGCTGCATTGGAAATGAAGCCACGTGTGTCTTTAAATAGATACCAGAGATCACAGTCAGTTTCGAAATTTTAGGGCACCAGCTATCTGCGATGGCACTGCCATTACACAGTGTAAACAGAACAAAGAGAATCAATTTTTTGTTACCTGCTTTTATTTATATTTATTGTAGCCGTTCTCTATAACACATACAGTGTGTGTGGAGAGAAATGACACTTTTTAAATTGAGTATGTTCTATTAGGTGCATGGTTGCTCCACACCCTGAGAGAAAGAGTCCATTTGCTTAAGAAAGCTCTAGGCAGCCTTATGGGAGAGCCTGATTTTTACAGACTCTGGCAGGGAACTTGAGGGCTATTTTGTAAGTTTATCCCTATTTTATGTAGACATTTGAGAGTAGAACTTTCTTAAGCTGAGCACGTGGCAGATGGAACTCTCACCGGCACGTGGCCCATGCATGTCTGCTGAGAGCTTTGCATCGATCAAAATGAATGCATCTCCTCTCAGAACAGCCAGCCCCTTGCCATCTTCTCTGGGTTTCTTTCATCTAATAAAAATATTTATCTACCGAAGCAATAAGTTGAATGTAAGTTAGCTTTATTACTGTAGTGACGTGGAATGGTTGGTTGCTGGGTGACCTTGCTTCAGATTTTATGGTCTAGGCCAGCTCTGGCAGCAGAGAGGTGTGGCCATGTATTGCACTCCGTTGTCAGGCTTCTCCTGAGATGATCGGAGGTTCAGTGTCAGTTCTCCTATAGTGCCTGGGAAGCCGTAAACCTTTGCCATTTGTATGTGAAAACCTGGATCCACAAGGAAGGTCCGAGGGAGATGAATGCCTGACAAGAGGAGCTATCAAGGCTTTAAAAGAAAGACCAACCTCTGTGAAATCCAGCGAGGAACCAGGATCTGCAACCTTGGATTAGACCAGTGACCATAAAACTGACGTGTGGCTTACTGCAGGGTTTTTGCAAACTGGGATACTAGAGCCTGCATGATTTGGTTTGGTTTTGCCTGGAGGGTGAATTAATGTTTTTCATTTGAAACCAAAGTTTTGCAACTAATCAGACATGGAAGAAAATGAAGGAGCAGATATTTTGGAAGCCAGACCTGTCTCTAATGGTCCTTGGTGCAAGGTGAGGACTTTTTTTTTTCTCCCCCAATTACAGAAAATATTATCTCTTTCTGCTGTTTACAAGTGACTTCAGTAAACCATTGCCCTTGGACCAGACTGAACACAACCTCTGCATCAGCCTTTGTAAACAGCTTCGGAAATTCCTTAGAGCAAGGTTGTGCTAACACATTAGAAATAGAAATGAAATGGTAATGTATGTGGTTAAGCAACTGTCATCCACCTCACTGCAAGTTTCAAATATCTGACTAACTACAGGTTTCTGTGCTGTGGAAACTACTGAAATAGTTTTCTTAGGTGCTTGGAAAAGACAGACACTTCTTATAATTTTAGCAAAGCCACTGCTTTAAGATTTGCAGGTCAAACATGTTTAGTAAAACCACAGCAAGCATAGGGTACGATAAGCATTAACTTGGGCAAACTAATTGACAATTTAACTGCATGGAACTTGATGTCCAGCAGCAACCTCTTCATATTCTCCTGGAGCTCACTCGAGAGCATGTAACCTTCCTAATGGGTCAACTGTGCTTCTTGTCAAACCCGAGCAGTGACGTTCGGAGATTGTTTTCTGTTTGCTTGTGTTTGTAATTTGATCTCATGTAACAACATTGTCCTCAGCTCACATATAACCACAGGGGTAACTCTGACATCCTGTCTGAAAAAAAACCTTGTTGTTTCCTGTGCTTGAAATTTGAAGGCTTTCCAATTTGGAAAGGTTAGCATGTTTATATTAATCTCATCCTGTTACACAAAATTAAATGATCAGTATTTTGGGAGCTGGACATTCTATATCCATTTTCATTTCCCCCAAAATACTGGGGGATTTTGTCTTCAAAAATTTTGGAGGGGACTGGTGGAAGTTTTGCTATTGCTTGTGCTGAGGCCAGGATTTCAGTCCAGACATTCATACTTTGAAGAAAAAGTCTCTGGGAGATCATGTCAGGAATGTGCCAGTTTAGATTTTAGCTCAGAATTGCCTTTTCTTGATAGGAGGTGCTGGAAACTAAGACACAGAACTTGTGAAACTGGCAATCTGCAAAATAATTGAGTGCTTGCTATTCACTAAAAAATATTCTTACAGAATACAGACATGTGTGTATCTAGTGAAAATATATTTGGTTTCAAGAGCTGATCAAGTGAAAGAAAGACAATCCCCTTGTCCTGTTGGAAAATCTGCTCGGCACAGATCGCTCGGTACATCTCCCACTGTACTGCCCAGGCAGTCATTCTCATTAGTGCCTAGGGTCCTTCATTTGAGTATCCCCACAAAAATATACATTGCTGCTGCATTTGCTGTTTGCTATTTGTATTTTCTTGTTTATAAATTTGGATATCCAGTTAAAAGAGAGAAGCAAGCAAAACTCAGAAATAAGGGATGAAACAACGAGAGCAGTTTGTAAACACTGAGGCTGAAAATTATTCACCCCAAATATTTGGCAAGTGGGCAACAATAGCAAAGTATGTTCACAGAACTCTAGACCAGTTTGCAATCAAAACGTCTGTGTTTTCATAGTATATATTATTCATCTCAGATCCTGATTTCTGCGGAGGCAAAGAGTTAGAAACTGATTTCTGGAAGTAGCATGCAGCTGTACCCCTTACTCAAACTTTTCTACATCTGCAAGTGTGCCTTATTTCAAGAATATTGCCACTGTTTTAGATGCTGAAATTTGAGTTCATGGGAGCCTAGGCAGGATGCATGGTTGTGGCAGGAGAGAATACACTGAATAATAATATGCACTCTCTCATGGCCTACAAGTTCACAGAATAGGTTACGTTTTATATACTGTTGTTTCATGGCTCATAGAATATTATTTTCCTTCTGTAAGCCTGGGATTTTCTTGTTTTTCATTTAAAAATGGGATTTTTTTTTTTTTTTCCCCTGGGGATAAATCTAGAGGATTTCTTCAACTGTCTTTTAGTTCTATTGATTGCAGTCTTAAAAATTTTACTTCAATATGATAGCACATTTTTCTCAATAAGTATTGAGAAATAATATTTAGAATAACTCATTAACCAGCTGTTCAGCAACTGCCTTCACATTTTTTCAAGTGCAAATTTGTGTTTGCAAATAACTTTGTCTGCATCCTATAGCGTGTACAAATGTTACTCATCAGAGCCTCTTTGTCGGCATCCCAAAATGTCAGTTGAAGCTCCAACTACAAATATTTGTGTTTGTGTTCCCTATCTTAGTGTTTAGTTTAAGAGGTTTCTATCCTGTTTCAAGATGTAAGAGAAAGTATGTTGATGCTCTTTTATTTATGTTTATTATAAAATCATAAAATATTGTCATTTTCTGTAATTGGGCTGGGGAGCGCCTGTGCTGTGGCTCAGCACGGAGACACGCACGCGGGCTGGCTCACACCAGTGCCAGCAGGGCCTTGCTTTCACAGAATTTTAAATGCACTTGTAGGCTTTTAAATAAAAAGAAGCTGGTTAGTTATTAACTTGCAGAAATATCTGATTTTAGAGAATAGAAGATTACAAAACAAACTGG
Organism: Brachypteracias leptosomus; assembly: GCA_013401335.1. Lineage (NCBI taxonomy): Eukaryota > Metazoa > Chordata > Aves > Coraciiformes > Brachypteraciidae > Brachypteracias > Brachypteracias leptosomus. Next base: position 141,491 of record VYZX01012187.1, read on the forward strand.
ATTTTCCCCAGCTCCTGAAGGGCAAACAGTACACTGCATCTGGGGGGAGAGAGAATTTGCTCCTTGCGTTTCCCAGCAGTGTGTTTGTGTCGAAGCTTTTGTGCTCTCATAGTACTTGATGTAAATGTTAATTAGCACTCCGGGGGAAATGTGTTAACAAATGTACCTTTGACACAGGTCCGAAGCTAAGCTTTGCTCTCTAGCTGCTGGCTGGAAAGGTTAGCTGGTGAAGTAGCTTGTGCTGCTTTTGAGGAAACTCCTCAAACACAAGTTCAGAGGAGCTTGCTGAATGCTTTGACTTTGCTGCTCTGTTGCAGCTCAGGCTATGCTTGCTGCTCTACAAAAGAGATACCAGGAAAAATGTGAGCATTTGTATGAAATAAGAGCAAACTCCTAGAAAACAGATACTTCTAGCCATTAACAATGCAAATAATTCTGCTTGGGCTATGGCTTTCATGTGGTGAGGAAAAACAGTGTCTTGACTTAGCACAAACTTTGTGGCAGAAATTATTTCTCCTCCTCCTCCCCCATTGCTGATCTTGATTAGCAATAAATATGGGTGGTAAAGTCATTACCGTAAGCTGTTAGAGTAGAAAGGTAACAATAATGCATTCATAAACACATTTACCTCATCACTGTACTTCTTTCCCTTTCCATAAACAGCAGGTCAGAGATTCAGAAATGGAAATCATTTGGAGGGAGGGATTTCTCAGCAGCATTCAAACCTGCCTTAACTCAATATATACTGTAGTAATGTCTGGCCAGATTAATTCCTGATCCTGCCGTGACTTCTGTGAAAACAAATGCAGAGCTATTTTTCAAGATTTGGCTTGTTCAGCTGTTCATTGCTGTGCAGTATCAAATCCTTATTTCTCCCTAATGAGGAATACCTCATATTTAGGACGCTTACAGTGAAAAGAGTCCAAGGTTACTAACAGCTCTCTGGAAAGGAGGTTGGTAACTTCAGCCCTCGTGAACCTGGTCTGGGGTTTGCACTGGCAATGACAAACTGCTGGAGAAGAGTGCCGGTGTCTCTGGGAGCAAAGGGCAGCACTGCTGTTGGGAGTCCTCCCCTTCCCTGGAGTGGGATGTCCTGTGAAGGATGCTGGTGTTACGACATGGCTCTTAATCTGCTGGTTTGACCCTGGCACCCCTCTTGTGTTGCTCTCAGTGCAAGAAGCCTACGTTATGCTTTTTTTCTCAATGTAAAATGATTTCTTTCTATCTTTCACGGTCCTATAGGGAGTCTCAAGGCTGTGAGCTGACTGTTGTTGGTGAGGGGCCATCAGCATCTGTTTTGGAGCTTGCTTTTTAGTTTTCAGAGACTTCGCTGAGGAGGAGGGTGGGCAGAATGTGGAGTAGGATGTGTCTGAGTGGTGGGGGGTCCACAGGGCATAGTGTGGGTCCCGTGGGCAAGCCTGACCTCTAAGTCAGCCGTGGAGAGGCACCACAGCTTTCTGCTTACTGCTTCTCCAGGTTACAGGTGTGAAGCAGGCTGCAGAGAGTGTACCTGGGCTGCCTGTCTCAACTGTGTCTTCAGCTTGGCTTTGCTTGTTGACTGTGGTTTGGGACAGCCCTGGGATGGTTTTCTGACAGAAGGGGTTAATGTGAGCACTCTTACTTTGAAATGCAGGTGAAAGAAACATCAATTTCTGCAGTGGGAGATCTCCTCACTTTGAGTTGCTGCTAGATAAATGTGGCCTTGACTTAGTAAAACATGTCTAAAACTACTGGATGGAAGTCCTCTGGCACAGTACTGCACAAGGACACTGCTGCTCCGGGAGGAGAGTTCTGTTGTGTTTCATACTGCTCCCCTGCCCACCTCTGCAGGGAGCTCCATCTGAGCAAACAGCCCCCCTGCCACAACCTGCCTAAACCTACTGTATGGTGAGGAGTCGAGTGGGGGTGGGGAACTCGCAAAGACACCCACCACCCCACAGCACGCAGACCTGCCTAGGAGTATGCTGCTGCTGCTCCATTAACTCCATCTGCCCCTCCATAGGCTTTGTCCTATCAGCCTATGAAGTGGTGACAGAGGTCAGACCTAAGCTGTGTTGGTTGGTGCTGTGGATGGGTTAAATTGCTTTATTAAGAGTGATGGACTGGGTTAGTCTGCCCTCACTCCTGCTGAAAAATGTTATGTGGGGGATGCTGGGTGTTGGGTTTGGCTGTGTGCAAGCACTGGTACCTGCCATACTGCCTCTGACACAAGTTTTCCCCAAGGCACGAGAGTCCAAGGGCCCTGCTCGGGCCCCTTTCTGCCAAAAGCCAAGTGTTTTCACCTGGGGAAGGTGTGCGGCAGGGCTGTGCTGGGAGTAGTGAAAACCCAGCAGAGAGAGACCTCCTTTCCCTGTAGGCCATGGCATGAGGGGTCTCTGCCCCTCCTCAACCTGCTTCTGACCCTGGGAGGAGATAACACATGGCACCTCCAAAGTCAGGCTGCAGGAGCAGCCGTAACCAAGCAGGCTGTTTGCTTCTGTGTCCCGTGGGTGTGATGAAAGATAGAAGTAATTTTTATTAAACCAATTATTCTTTAAATAGCCACCCCTCCCCCACCCCCCCTCAACTGCAGTTAGTCTTCTCAGCTGTTGTATTTCTGCTGTTTCTATCTTCATAAATTCTAGTCTGCCACATTTTAGTAAAAACAGTTATACCAGTGAACAATTGTCTGAAATCATGTAAAAATGGAAATGTTAAGGACAACTGTGCTATCCACAGGGTTACTGTCTATCTGGCTGACTTTGTTTTTGGCTCTTTCTGTAAGTAATCTGACTCCTCAGCACCCAGCCTGGGGTTAAAATTCAGCTTAAGAGAAGCACAAAACTCTCTCAGGTTTTGATGATTTGTTTGCTGTCTAACTCAGCAATAATCTGGTTTTCACATTCGAATAAACTGATCACCCAGCAGGAACTGGACTTCTGCCTTGTTGAACGATGAATGTTGCTTTAGTTGCTTAAAAGGAAAACATACAAGAAATGCAGAATTCTTGTTGACCCAACAACTGAAAGAAACATCACAACATTCCCTAAATCAACAGATGGCAATTTTCAAAACAAAATCTGAACAGCAGCCAGAAGCTCATACAGCAGGATGTGTTACCATGGCCAAACAGAGACCTTGAATCTTCCCTGCCTAAACTGTGGGGATGAGCTGAGAGCTCTGCCTGGTGACATTAGCTTCTGTCTCTGAAGAGCTGCTTGTGCATGAACCTACCTGCTTTGCAGCCAGGAAATTTAATTATTGCTTTTACAGTAGCCCTCAAAGAGTACCCTCTGTATGAAATATGCATTCTTATGTGAAATGTCCCGTATTTTTTTTTCTGTTTCTGCATATGGAGTTAAGGTTAATGTTCCATACACTGTGGACAAATAGTAGTTGCCATGGGTACCATAGCCTTGAATTTCCCATCTCCTGAGTGATTAAATTCCCCACCTTAATTTTACTTTATTGGTTTATTTGTGTAACTCCTTATTTCCTTGGTTTGCTCTGCTTGAGAGAGCAAAGCAAGACATTTCACAGGCTACTTGTATTTTCTCAGGCTTTTGTGCTTTGCACAACAGTTTGGGGGGAAATTGAGGGTGTTTTTTCACAAGGTGTAACAAGCAGCAGGAAAGACACCAGACTGACACCCAGTACCCCAGAGGCTGTGTGAGCCCTGGGCTCTGCAGTGAATACCCTGCCTTCCTAAAGCCTCTACTGGAGACCCAGCAGCCTTGCTGAGCAGCCTGCCCCAATGCTCTTGCTGCTTTAGCATTAGAATATTCCTTCCTACCATGCTGTCTCCATGCTGTGTGAGCTCACCTCCTCTTGTCCTGTCTGCAGGAGATATGGAGAACAATTTTACCTGTTCTCCTCTGCAGAAGCCTAATGCTGGCAATAGCCAGAACAAGCGGTCACCCTTCCTGCTGGGATTCGTATGGAGAATCTCAGGAGGAATCTGATGGTGTTTGAGAGGTTTTATCTCAGGTCCTACAGTAACAAAAGGACTAGATGTTTGATGGCATTTGGGAACCTTTGCAACACTGCTAGCTCCTCTCAGTGACCTACAAACTGTCAAGGTGTTTAGGTTTATTCCATAATTCTAGCTCTCCAGAAAATGGTATAAAATAATATTGAAATGGGAACCACAAGCTATGAAAACATAGCCCTAGTTGGTAGGTAAAATGAAGAAGTAGCTGTTAAATGCAAAATGAAAAGGCATAAAAGGACAGTGGGAGCTTTTGCTGTTTAATCTGAAGTGTTCTATAAATAAAGCTAGGTTGCTACATATTGACAAAATTGGTCACTGCTAATTTAAGTCATGTCATAGGCAGTGGAAAAAGTGTCCCATAGACCTAACTAATGTGGATGGAAAAGTAATGATACAATGCCAGCCTTGTTACTGCAGCCCCTGCAAGGTGGACGTCAGCATGGTTGGCTGAATAGTGCTTTCCTCTAGCAACCATTTATGGTGATTGAGGTCGATTAACTGAAACTGTTTACTTTGAAGTCACGATAATTAAAGCTAGAGTGTCATCTGCATTGTTATTAACATGCTCCTCTGTACCTAATTCATTCTGACAGTATAGATTAATGATGGTAAATTACCAGCAAGGATTTATCATGAGATGATTCTTCATTCTCCAGGCTGCATTAGACAATTAGAGGAAGTGATTGTTAAGTTTAGGCCATTGTCCTGGTGCAATCATGCATGTTCATTCTTAGCTTTGTTTTGCAGTAAAACCTATCCAAGGGCTTCATAAAGACTCAGTTATGGTCCCTAAGAGGCTGAGCCACACTCGTAAATGGGCAAGAGAGGCATGAGCTGGCGACACTGCTCTGATTTTTCAGTATCTCAGTGCTTGTAGTCCCTGCTAATATCAGTAGGAGATGAAGCTGATCAGTATTTCTACAAATCAGGTGCCTTTGCAAAAGTAATTCTGTTGGGAGGTTGGGCAATGGGGTCAGCTGTGCAGTGAGGTGCCTATCTAGGACTGGGCAGCCTTGTTTGGTGCCAGTGCTCTACCTCTATGACTATGCTTGGGGTCTCCTCCTTTAGTGCCTTGGGAAGGAAGGACTTTTTTCTCTGAAGCGTGCTACAGGCCCATGGTAACCTGCCTGCCAAGAACTGTTGTGCATGTAAGCAGTAGCCTGAAGAGTAGTGAGTACTTTGAATGACCAATACACACTGTATAAAGGAGATGCCCCCTTAAAACAAGGGTACTGAGTTCCCTGCAGGCTGTGAGCCTCAGGGGGTTTCACTAGTGCACCTTGCAAAATCTTGACTTTCAAGCCAAACTGGTCACGGCTGGGGGGACAACACCACGTCACGCTCAGCAGAAAGTCATGAAAAATGATATAAATGAAATTTTCCGAAGCACATAAGGCACTCAATCTCTGCTTATTTCTTGGGAAAAGTAGTTTCATCATTGCCTTTTCTTATAATAGCTTCCTTGTGTACACAAGGGCTTAACCTGGCTTATTTAATCTACATCATGTATTTTTGCAAGAATACCTGATTAACAAGATGATCCAAGTGTGCTCTTCCACATGCCAATAAGAGGAATTAATATGCAGGAACGTAGTCCAAAAATCTGAGATTATAATAGAGATTTGGGTTTCTTTGTACTGAAGTGTGGCTGTATGTGCAAACAAGTGCTAATATGATGAGCTGGGCTCCACTGCTTCCCCCTCCCTAAGGCTGGCAATTTTCTCACTCCTTACCTTGTTCCCCTATTTGTACCAATCTTGATCTCCCTTTTAGGTGTGGTGAAGCTCCTTCATGTTTGCAGCAGAGGTCTGAGATTTTCTTTTATAAAAAAGAGACAAAACAGTGGTATTGAGCAAATGCTCAGTAGTGGTATTTTACCAGCAGCAAATATTTCGAGTGTGATGGGGGTTTGACATTTTCCCCTGATGTATGTACAAGCCCTGTTCTGAGAACCAAGCTGCACATCAAATCACATAGCTTGGGGCAGGTACTGACCACAGGCCTAACTGTTCCTTAAAATAAGTAGGGCACATGAAGGATTTGAGTTGACCACATAGTCAAGTGAAAGCAGTTTTCCAGATACCTCTTCTCAGAGGTATCTGTTTTTTCTACAGAAAAAGTTTGCTGGATGGAAACATTTTGACCGGCTCCATCAGAGACTGAAATACTAAGAGGAGCCAGGGGTTTAGCTGGTAGCACTAAGACCCTTAGTATTAAAACAGGTAAATGGTCACCTGGGCCATGTCTACCTTTGCAAGAGCTGTTTTATAGTGGAGCAGGTCTACTGTGCATTGCGAGGTCACCTTGCTGGGGTTCCAGGCACAATTAGGGGGCTGTGTTCTAGCAAAGGTGCCTGAACATAGATGGTCACGTGGCATAGAGAGGATGCTTGGCTGTCACAAAGTCTGCAGGTGCTCAGACCCTGCTTCCCTCTGTTTCTAGGGGTGCCCCTCCAGCCTCCTATCAGTCCCACCAACTTCTACAGCACCTTCTGCAATGCTGGCCATGAGCACGTGGTCAGCTGAAGCTGTTGCCTACCCCAAATGGACTTGAGTCAGTCTCTGGTGAATGTATGTGAATACTCCATGCCAGCCCAAGCACAGGGCTTAACTGCAAGTGGTTTTGGTGTTTATTGATAAATACTGCTCTGCTTTGCCTGTACAGCCCTGGGACACTAACTTTATCCTGGTGGCTGCTGGCTGTGCAATGGTGCTCCCTGTGCTACTTTTCTCTGCTCTCTAACCAAATAGTTTCTCTTCCACTAGTAAGCACATGGGATGGGTAAATAGACCTGGGGAATTGAGAAAGGTGGGGAAAGAATGATAAAGCAGAAACATCTTCTTTTTTTTTTTTTCTTTTCTCACTTGGAACAAAATCTATTGGGATGGAGGTGTAGTTGAACTGTTCCTCCTTCCCCAGCCTCAGAGAGATGGTGACAAGGTGGCTTTGGAGGGGAGGAGCGTGTAGATGAAAGAGGAGGTCTCTGGGGCACCATGGCCATGGAAACACATGAAGTTGGCATTAGTGTTTGTTATTCTTGGCTGCAGAGATGCCTGCTCTGCACCTTCAGCCCTGAAGAAAGTGGGGTCCATCTGAAAGGCTTTATCATCTCTGCAGTTTTTCCCCTGTGAATAAGAAAATAGGGATTGGGAGCAGAGCTGGATGAATGGTGAGTTTTTTTGTTTGCTCTCTGACCCCTCCCCTTCAAATACAAAAAATAAACCTAAGTCTAATGAAACTAAAACCAGAGGTTCCTTTGGAGAAAATTAAGGGGGTGTAGGAGGAAAGTGCTTCAATTTTGCAAAATGTTTTTATTTAGTCCTAAACAGAATGCCTGGTGATGCTTTATAAGCTGTTTATTTTTGTCCTCTTTCATTTTGGGAAAGAAAAAAATCAAAACCAAACCATTTAATTTAGAAAATACCAAAGCAAAACATTTCACAGAATCATAGAATAGTTGAGGTTGGAATGGACCTCTAGAGATCATCTAAGTCCAACCCCTCTGCTCAAAGCATATTTGAATATGCTATACATTTCTGTTTTGAATTTTTGTCTATGTTCACAATAATTACCCAGATTTGGCTTGAATTTCCAAACAGATCTGGTCCCCCAGAAATTGTATTTTAGGGGTCAACTTAATACTTACTGATTATCCATTTTCCTAGGCTTTTATTTGGGATGTCTATGTCCTGTCTGCCAGGCTGGCAATGTACACTGTCTTCAGATGCAGTATACAAAGTGTCATGGATTTCACATATGTCGTGGATTTCACATAGCTCCTCTTTTCTTATTCCTCTTTTCTTATTCTTGTGGCTTTATATAGCCACGAATGTCTGACTTTATATTTGTTTATTACAGCACGCTTCTTACTTGTGACTTAAAAATATGTCGACACTCGTGGAAGCAAAACATCAGTACTTGTTATGAAAAGTAGTAATATACTGTCTGGTTGGCTTCCTACCTATGCCCATACATCTCAAAGTGCTGATCCATGTCTGCCAGTGATTTACTAAGGATACAAAGTAATATCTGTCATTTACCCGTTAACTTTTTTTCTGGACAGATTTAAAAAAAAAAAAGAGACTGACAGCACATACAGAGCAGCTGATGACCCAGAAACATGAATGACTAGGATGCCTCAGATGTGCCTAAAAGTTTATGCAAAGCCTAAAGAAAGGTTGCATTGGGAAAGTCATTTGTTGGTGCCAACAACAGTGTCATTTGTGTGCCCTGAGTTCCTACTAGTTGGAGGTGACTGTGATATCTGAGCTGTCATTTTGGCAGAGATTTTTAATGCTAATTGGTGTGATTTGGGCACTGGCTGGAGCAATAAAATTGGATTTGTCATTTTTGTGATGTGAGGCATGTTCATGAGGTGCTGTGGGCAGGACAGAGGAATGGTTTTTGTCTGTAAGCTAAGTGTGCTAATGTAAAGCTTATGTAAAGGAAACCCCTACACTTGCTTCCAGTACAGCACGAAACTTGTCCACTCTTTGTGAAATGGAAAGACAATAACGGCTCTGTCAGCAAATTCAACTCAGCCCTTCTATTTTCTTTTTTTTCCCCCTTCTATTAAGGATTTTAGTTTCCTTTTCTGCCTTTTCTTATTGCAAATCATAAAATCAGACTAAAACTCAGGGGTTCCTTTGCAAAACTATTCCCTCATGTTTCAGCTGGAGCAATTTTCCAACATTAACATGAGCTCACAAAATGTTAGTCTGACTCTAAATAAGATTTTCCAGAGTTGGCTGAAGGTTTTGGCTTAGTTCTAGAATAAACTGATCCGGAAACCTTTCTGGAGTGGATTCTGGATATCCTGGCACCATTTAAAGGATTTTAAAAATCATGCATAATTTGCCCTTTCAAAACACTGAAGGCTTTTAAATTTCTCACCCTAGAAAATTATCTTTCTTTTCATCAAGCATCAGCTGTTTCCAATTGCTTCATTCTATTTTAGTCACCTATTCTCTTTTTTTCTTCCCATGCATGACTAAATACCTCCTTTAAATCAACTCGAAGCAATTTGTTTTTCCATTCGTCCATTCGGTTGTGCTGGTTTCTTTCGCCGTTGGAATGCTACGTGAATGTCATACATTGAAGGAGCAACAGCATCTGAGCAGTCCTGAGCGCAGAAGTACTTGGCACTAGTTCTGCAGCTTAATACGTAAAGAACATGAAGACAGCTGCCAGTTTCTGCATGTTTTAACTGGTTTATTTCCTGCAGCTCTGAGCAGAAATGCTGAGGCCACGGCAGCCCCACACAACAGTGCAATGCCCAGATCCATGGTCTCGTGGTGAGCATGCCAGCTCCTGAAGCAGTGGGACTAATTCTGTCTCAGCTCAACACTAAGCTTAAGCAAACTGGTCCTTGTGAGTGTCAGGCACACTGAGCCTCGGAGCCAGGCCATGCTCCCTCAGCTGTATTGCTTGTGGGTTGTTCTTGAGCCATCTCTGTGCAGCACTTGGCTGCTGGTTTGGCTGCAGAGGTGCTGCACTGTGCTCTCCTGCCTGGTGTGGATGTGGCATAAGAAATAGGCTAGACTACTTTATGTGTAGGCAACAAGATCCCTTGTTAAAAGTGTGGTGAGGTGCAAGTGTCAGCCCTGCTTATAAGATGCGAGTCCTGCATTGAGTTTCATTGATCAAAGAAGTGTTGCTGCTTCTCAGTCCTGTCCGTGCTGTGGCACCTAAATGCAATCTTGCATTTGCCTTGATTTGAATAGCTGACAAGCACACATGCTGCTCTGCAGTAACCTTGTTTTGTTGCTCTCATATTAGAAAGAAATTTCTCCAACCTTTGATCTCTCGTATGCTATACAAACACCCACCAGACTGCTGATCGATGTGTATGCCACACACGCATTTTCCTTTCAGTTGACAAACACAGAAGCTGAAATTATCTAGAAAAAACTAAATATCAAGGCCAAGGGTTTGTTTTGTTTTGGGTTTCTTTTTTTTTTTGGTGAAGAAAAGAATATCCTGGAGACAAATTTGACGAAGTGAATGATCCAGGTTTTTGTGGTAATTGCATCTCAGCTGTAGCTGTTGTAGTCACGGCTGATCTAGGCCCTGCTGTCTGGCTCAGGCCTGCCGGAAGGCCCCAAGCACTAAACCCTTCTGTCCAGAGTGGGATATGTAAAGCTACATTTCCCCAGGATTGCTGCCAAATGACTAATCTTGGACACTTTGAGGCATTCCAGTGTGTCTGGTTAGTGGTTACTCTAGCCATCCTATCGTGTTTTAGGGAACCAAACGTTTTGCACGCTAAAGCAAGGTGCGTATTATACAAAGGGTGCCTACAGTGGGTTTAGGTAGAGCTAGCAGACAGCACACAGTGGCTTCACATCAAAGGTCTGAAGAGGGAGCGCTGTGTATATACTCAGTCAGACACAGGGGAATCAGACTGCTCTCTACATAGTTTACTTTGGAGTCATGGGCAGGGGGGGATAGGAAGGAGGGATTTTTAAACACTGAGTGAATTAATTAGTTCATTAACTTCTGTTTTCCTTTCCATGCAAGTGACAACTACTTGTTATACTCGGAGGTGAGCTAATGAGACAGTGCCCTGCAGTAAGCCACTGCTCAGACAAGCATCACACTATTTACAGTAAAAAAGAGTTCATGTTTTCTACAAAAAGATCCCAAGCTCATAGACTATTCTGTTCCATAAACTTACTTGTTTCTATTTACTAATGGACTCCGTGAAACTAGGCTAGTTGTGGTGATTCCTTCGTTGCATGGTTCACAGAGCTGTCTCAGGGCATACTCCAATGGGCATTCAAGTGTCACCTCAGGATTTTCCTTTTTGTTTAAGGTTCAGCATATATTTCAAAAACAATATGTCCAGACACTGATCATCTACTGTATGTAGCTTGAATGCTTTCCTATAGCCAGTACATCTGCCAGAGGTTACTACTGTTTCATGTGAATGCTCCTGGGGGTTCACTGTACTTTTTACTTCAATCATAATTTATTGTGGTTTCCAAAGGTTAGTCATAAGAAGAGACGTCCTGTCTAGATAGTATGGTTTCCTTTTAATTGTCTTTTTGGATCTAGCTTTGTTCTTATGCTATGGGATAAACGGGCCAAAGGTGGCACAGTGCAGGCTGTGTTGATGAGAGTTGAATCACGCTACAAAATTTTCCTTTTGATTCTTTTTCTAAACTCTCCTGACTCTTTTCTCCCCTTATATGGAAGCCCTTTGCTTTGTATCTCCTGTTTGTCATCAGTGCTTGATGGGCTGGGTCAGGTCACAGTACCCACTTGTCTGACTGAGGTAGCATGGAGCTGTCCTCCACCACAGCCACCTATGTGAGGAGGGAGCCATGCACCAGTGTCGTTGGGTTCCCAGCCCCAGCTAACACACAGTGTTGCCTTGTCTTTGTAGGTAACACTGAATCTTCTTATAAATGTGTTAAATTTTGTGGTTACATGAATGTATTGTCTTCGTTGAGAATTACAGTCAGTAACCTGTTGTACTAGTGCAAGGAGCTATTGTCATGTTTTAACATGTTCCCCTGAAATACCAGGTGTTTACACAAGAGGAGGCTTAAAAGCTCTTTGTCGGGGTCCATCCACCCTAGCTTGCCAAGCCCAATTTTAGGCTCATACAACTTAATACTCAGGAAACACACTTTAGAAGAGGCCTAAAGAGCTGCTTTAAGTGGAAATAATTTAGGGAGGTTGCTGGCTGTGGATGCCACCACCAGTTCCCTGACTGACTGGCTGGGATGTGGAAGGGTTGGGGAATGCCCCCATGAACACTGTGTCCAGGGCTGTGCAGCAAGCCATCCCAGGGTGTTGGAGAGCCATGCTTGGCCATGCTGTCTCTGCTCTACACCAGGAAGGGGTGGGAGTGCTCCAGCTGAGTCTATCCTGTCTGGCTGGCTACAGGAGGCCCTTGAAGTACAGCACAAAATAAACTCCCTCAACCCTAGTAATCTTCTCCACAGCAGATCAGCAGGTGGCAGGCCCGTGTTCTGTGGCTTGCAGCAGGCACTTGTGAGTGTCCCAAGATGTTGGCATTTTGATGACTATATCCCAAAGACATGCCTCTGGTGTTTTTCTGTGCCCACAAACAACATTTGAAAGAGATGACGTGTGGGACCAAAATCACTTCCAATGGCTTCAACACAGTTGCTTCTGATCCTAGAGCTCCTTGTCTGGGTACCAGCACCCAACTGCCCCAGGTGACTTGGCTGCAGAGAACCATAAGCAGTCTGGAAGAGAGCATGCCAGCACACCTCTGTGCCAGCTGCTCATCTTGCCAGAAGTTCTGCTCTCCAACAGGAATCCAGCTGTTATGCAGAAAATGTCAACAGTTCCACGCTCCAACAAGAATTAGGAAGTCTTTTAAACCATCAGAGTTAAGAAAATAGATGGAGATCAGAACTGTTTCCTTGTACAGCTGTACAGAAGTTCCCTGTGGGTTTCTGAGCTTCCTCAAAAGTGTCATGTTATTCTCCACATACAAATCAGAAACTGAGTAAACCCTCTGCACATGTCTCCCCAGAGTACCATCTCCTTTTTCTGCAATGGTTCCCACTCATAAGAAAGCTGGGAGACATTCTTTTCTAGGGGCAAGCCTGCTGCACTAAATCTCATTTTGCTTCATTGACTATTACTAGCATTTTTGTGATATATTGACCTTCAGAGAAGTGCACTCTTAAATAAATATCAGAAATCTGTTGGGCTTAAAGCCTTTCAGGTGATCATTAGACAGTTCAAGCCTGTGATTGACACCAAGCAGTTTTTCACCTGTGCTGGCCAAGATGTACAAACTCGAGGAAAGTTGGAGCTTTACTGCAGAATTGTAATCTAGAAGTACATAAAAAACATGGAATTTTACTTGTCTATATTAACTATCTTAAATATACAGTTTCCCAGAAACCACTGAAGTTCCAAAAGGTAGATACTGTGGCGAAGAGGATCAGATTACAACCTTGCCTCCAGACAAGGACAAATACTTCCTAGGTGACTTAGGGCAAGTCACTCAATTTATGTTTTCCCATCTGTAAAGAATTGGAATCATAAATCAACTAATATTTATGATGTATTCCGTCATGTCTGTGATAGAGCTACATAACTTTAGAGAAATGAAAGTTTACTTTTATTTGCTGCTCAAGAGATAAAAGAAAGCCATATAGCAACTGTTCTAGAAGAAATCTAGAAGTTCTTTTTTCACTGAAGCAGTTAACAAAGCTTGGATGTAGTGTATTCTAATGTGCATAATTTAGCTGAACACTTTAAATTCTTTTAGTTATATGGCTCCCGTCTGTCTGTTTTTGTTTCACTTTTTTTTTTTTTTCCACTGCTGAGCTCTATAATTGTTCCTTTTAGCCAGTCACCTAAGGTCAGGCTGTACCTTGCTAAGGAGCTGGACTGCAAACAAGGCGAGCGAAGTCACGTGTCCTCAGCTCATTCCTGTTATTAATCCTCCCAAGTTCTAGGCCTAGCAGTTGGCAGAGCAACGTAAGTAAACTTCTTATCAGAAGTTCACATTCTCCTCAAGTGGAGGATGAGCTGGCTAATTCCTGCCTTTTTTTAAAGGATGTAATATGGGAGCTACCTCAGATTTCTTTCAACACTGTATGGGGCACAGACAACTGTATTTAAAGACCAGTGTTTGTGCAATGTGGATTTAGTCTGGTAAAGTTCTGTTTCTGTTCCCAAACGTCTTTCAGAGTGCTTTCAATAGTAAATATGCTGTCACTATAATAAATATGATACTGGCTTTAAACTGATGAGAAAAAGGCCAAAGTACATGAGTTTATACTCTGACAGGAAGCAGGTCTGGGTGTTTAGGTTTTGTCTGAAATCTACAGAACTACAAAGAATTTTTACTCATGCTTTGGTCTCTGTCTAGCAAGGTCCTTGCTTAATTTACTTTCTCTTCCTCTTAAAATTTTCACAATCTTCATCTCTGCTTCTGTTATTTAAGTTCATGGCATGGGAGCAGGCACAGCAAATTCAGAAAATTCAATTGGAGAGGTTGATATACTTTGTCCCCAGAGCCTCTGGGCAGCCCGGAGAAGCCCAGGCGCTGCCAGCACAACTCTGTGTGGATACAAGGATCTAATGTAAAAGGCTACGCTGGGATAAAAGTGGGATCAATCTGCCCTAATTAGGGCAGCTCAAACAGCAGCATCAGGTAAATGCCCCAGACAGGGAAGTATAATTGTAATTCTTAACACGTTATCAATAGGTTACTATATTAAGATAGTACAAAATGTTGTCATGTGACAAATCAGTGAGAAAAGTTAAAGAAAACCAACAAGGTAAAAGTAGAAATTCTAAAAAGAGAGAAAACCAGCAGCTCTCATTGTTGAGTGTTTATATATTCCTCATATAGGTCAATATTTAGGTACATGTGGCAAAGCGCTACAAAATATTTCTGATAAATAGCCCAATACTACTGAGACACAAGGCGAGGAGTTACTTGACGTGCTCTGGGATGGCTTGGTGTCTTCAGGCATCTCCACGAGTCGCTGTGAGAGCATGCAATCTATTCTGCTTGGTAAAGGAGCTGTACAGCCAGGCAGCCCAACTGGGTCCTGCTGTAACCAGCTGTTGAACATAAATTAGTGGAATCCACAGAAAGCCTAATATAAAGCAGAAATTATTAGTATTTGACAGAAAGAAAGTGGAATTCAAAGAATGCTTCTGCTGTGGGCTGGAGATTGTAATGATGTCCACACATCTAAAGAGCAACATCTAAAGAGCAACATCTAAAGGCAGCCTGGTTGCTTAGAAATAGCTACAATGCATTGTCCTCTGCAATGACATTGAAGTATAATTTCCAAGACTGTATCCCTACCAGATTTTCCTAAACTGTTCTGGGACATTCAGCATGCCCATCTCTTCCTCTAATGGACAATTTTTTTAGGACTAACAGGAAGCTTTTAAAAATGTGGCTAATGCTTTCTTGAGTGTTGCAGCATTGTGCTAATGTCCAAGAAACAAACTAAATGCAATGAACAAAAGTGAAGGCAGATGACCTAATGGTGCTCTCTGTACTAATGAAAATGCAACACTACAATAAACAGCCAAATAAAGAAAAGCAACTCTAGTTTAAAATTATCTGTTTGCTTAAGTACCATGTTGCGACCACGAAGGAGACCTTTACGAGGGATTCTGGGTACTAACCTCATTGCATTGGAGATACAAAATCAGCAGGTATGAAAAAGTCTGGGTTTTCTTGGGAAACAATCTTGTGGTGAAAAAATGTCTCCTTCTGTTTGACCAGCACTAAAAGCCTGTAACTGAGGCTTGAATGAACAAGCTATTAAGGACTGCAATGAGGTGAAGCCATGGTGCTGCTCTCGGGAGGAGCTGTGAGCTCCTCCTGGTGTAGCTGCCCACCCTGCTGCCTCTGCTGCAGGGCACAGACAGTCATTTCACAGGGGCCTTTCTATCCCGAAGAGTCACCTTTTGGTGACACATTTCACTTCATTTCTCTTTCCCACACTTTAAGGAGCAGCCAACAGCTAGCCAGCAAGGGACTAAACAGTGTATTTCACAGAACACGTGCAATCAAAGAATCTGCTCCATCTTATCTAAACCTGTGTGTCAGTGATTTCTGAGTGTCTAATGTTGCAGGTAATTTGTACAGTGATGGATATCTTTAGCTATCACTATAGGTTAGTGTCTTTTTTCCATTCTTAAATGTGCAACAACTTGGGCTGCCAGTCAGGAAAAGTTTGCATTTCTCTGGTTTGTTTTGTAAAAACAGCATCTGCGTGAAAGAAACGGATGTGTTACACTTACCATGTACACCTCCAAGCACAGCACTTCCAAACAGCCATTGTATACTGACTTTTCCCTGTTATTTAGCTTATAACACTAATCAAAACTCAAATGGAAAGGCTATAAGGAAGGGAATTTGGTATATTTCTTTTTTCTTCTTTAATTTGTTTTTCTTTTTGATCACCTGTTACATAATCAGTGAAATACCTCACAGCTGGATGAACAGTTTCAGCTGTGAGATGACTCCAGGTCTTTTTTGGTAAATGAGCAAGTGGTTTAAAAATTAGATTTGGGAATGAGTCCTGGTTCTGCATCTTCTCGTTGCTGCTGATCCAAGGTAGGAGGAAAATCGGGCCCGGGCTCCTGCCCAGACACTAAATCAATTGCGGATGTAAGAGCCCTGTTATGTCTCTCCATCTCCATGGGGCATTTGGTAGAGAGCTGAATGTTGCCTTGCTTAGTCAGTAGCAGGTATGAGTTCAGGCTACTCTGACACTTTTTGGGGGGAAACCTACAAGAAAAGGCAGATCTTTTCCCAATGTCCCTCTCCCAGAGCTTCCTATAACCCTCCCCGAACGGGGGATTGTGAGTCCGGGCGGGGGCCCAGCAAGGTTTGCCTCCCTGTGCGTGATGTCTGGGCTGGTCAGGGCACCGAGTGACAGTGTGTGAGGTGACAACTGTGGGTGCAGTAAGTGGGGAACAACGCGCTGTGCTAGCCTGGAACGAGTTGCTGAGTGCCACACAGTGCAACTGCTGCCTGCCTCTCTGCAGCCCGTCTGTGTGCACGCTCAACCTGCCGCGAGTAAGCCAAATTTAGACTGTTATCTCTTGTATTTTTCTTAAATACCTCCGTTTCTCTCCAGTGGAAAACCTATTTTGATGGGATTTGCTGTTTCTGCTGAAAGCAACCATGGCTGTGTTTGGAGAAAGCTTTTGTAGTGAGGTTATTTCAAGCATTTTAGTAAGCATCTTATGTAGTAGACATACTTTCTTTTTCCTTCTCACTTTACTCTCTCCCAAAAGGCCACTTGGCTTTTCCCATGTGAACCTGTGAAGTGGATAGTTACTAACTTAGTTTCCTTTTAAAAGAATAATTGCTTTCGGTCAGATTTTGAAGTCCTCAGGACTCGGAGCTTTTATTGAAAAAGTGGTTATTTCATTTGGTGCCCAGAACTGTCAAAAGATGTGATTTTTAGGTGGTTATACCAGCTGAGCAGGAGGGAAACAGTCTGCATGGGAGCTTGAAGAGATGTCATGTGCTTGGGATGACCCTCACCTCCTCAAATGACTCTGACACTTGCCTAATGAACTCCTGAGAGAGCAAGGAGATGAACAGATTGTTTTGTCCAGTTTGGTGTACTTCATGTGGTAGTGAATTTAAGAGTGATTGGTTCTGACTTGGTTATTTTAATTCTTTGTAAAGCTAATGTGTGCACTGGTTTGTTTTGAAATACCCCAAAACCAGAAGTGTAAACCAGACTAGGGCTGTGGGAAAGGGGGTGTGTAGCACTTGAGGCATGTGAGAGATATGGGAAGGGGTGGCATTGCTTTTGGTTATCTGCAGCCTCCGAAGGCGAGGTCTTATTTCTGCAAAGGGATAGGAAGTAGAGAACTGTGCCCTGGAGGTATATTAGGGAGAAAAAGAGATGGCACCACATCTTATTTCAAGAGAGAGGAGATTAAAAAGCAGAGGCTGAGCATGAAGAACCCAATAACATGGGCACAGTAAGTGCAGACTCAGGAGGTGTTGCCAAGGTGGATATAAAGCAGGAGCTCAGCCTCCTCCAGTTCATCAGATCGCACACACACCACCCACCCCCCTCCATCTGTTTAGAAGTCGCTCAGCTTAAAGAATATGTTTTAAAACTATTTTTCAGCTCTGTTCCCAAATCATTTTGGTGAAAATTTTTTTTATAGCGCTTGGTATTGTGACTGCATTACAGAGCCTGTCAGCCCCTGCAGCACCCGGCTGTGCTGGCTGCAACCATAATTCATAGAAAGTGCCAAATGCTCTTCTGCTTAATATGACAGAACCTTCCGTGATAGCTGCACTGCAGCCAGCCCTGGTGAGCGTGTTGGGAAGGATGGTGCCCATGTGGGTCAGATTTATGTTTGTTAGGGCTGCGGTGAGTAAGCCTGCAAGGGCTGCCTTCCCCTTTTCAAAAACTCGAGATTTATCTCCCTGACACAACCCGAGTCTGTCTCTTTCTCTCTCTTTAATAGCTATCCTTAGAAAACTGACACAGTCTGGTTCCTCCACCTGCTCTCAGTGTGGTTTCTCCTTATCTCTCTCCTAAGTTGTCATCTCCTCTTGCAATTCTTGTGGTGTTACTCTTCCTGCTGCTCAGCTGTGTGTGCAGACAGCTGTAAAATGGAGTTTACAAGACTCATGATCTATGAGTGCTGTGCCATGGCACCACAGAGGTCAGATTCTTGTACATTCCTCCTTACAGTTGTCTGCACGCAGAGCTGCATGCAGGCAAGTGGCAGGGAATGCAGCTTCCCTGATGGGAGTGTACAGAAACAAGAATACACTTGGAAAAATGGGGTGGATTATGAATGAAACAATATTCACAGAGCCTGAGTGCAATGTAATAACTGGACGTGAAGCATTCCTGGAAAAAGGGGTACATTTGGAGAGAGTAATAACTTGCACAGCCACCTCTGGGTTATCTGTCTGGTGGCAGGGTATGCTGCTCTCGGGTACTTAAGGGTTCAGCTTCTTGCATATGCGAGGATACTGCTTTGCTCCACAGAAAGACCTGACATCAGGGAAGGATTGTATATAGCTGGATATGACTGAGGGTATTTAAAGGTATTGGTTTGGCCCAAGGAAAGGAAATGTACTTGAGAATACAGTTAACAGCTGTTAAGTATCCAGATGAGGTCCAGTTCCCTGTCTTATATTCAGATATGTTTGTAGGATGAATTTTCAGATGTTCGAGTGATCTAGGAACATAAATTTCACAGCCAGCATATGGGAGTTTTTTTCCTGTTGTGAATATATAATAAATTACTTCTCAGTACAACCACAGATGATGGATCTGCTCCTTAAATAATAAATTCAGCAACCATGAAAGCCGTCTGTTTTGCAGGTGTACAGCCTGTCTTAAGGAGTTATTTTAGAGAGTTTTTCCGCTGCTGCTGATGCAATACTGCAGGGATGAGTTTCTATCTCCGTATTTTGTTCTCTTTGCCACTCTTACTCCATCTGTCTCTGGGAAGGGTTAGGGATACTGAGCCAGGAAGGCAGGCTGCTGGCCACTGGTACTGCTGGTGAACCAGGAGCAAGTAAGAAAGCAGCTGCTGGTCAGGAGGCAGTGGGGACCTGGGAGAGAGGAGAGGGAGGGAGGGTCAGGGAGAGAAAGTGTGTGGTTTTGAAAATGTCTTGAGTGAGTCTTCCCTCATTAGCTGGAACTGATCTTTTAGCTGCTGGGGTAGGCTGATGAAGACTTCTCCGTCTAGCTTTGATGACCAAAGAAAACTGACCAAGTCATGGAGGAGCCAGGTTGCTTGTTTCTTTTACTGATTTTCTTTTGTTTTCTCTTACTGAATCCAGGCAGGTCACAATATGATATGGGGGTTACAGCATCAGGAATGAATTTATGCATCTAAAGGCTTCTGAGGCTAGGGTCACACTTGGGCTGAGCCAGAGGCTGGCTTGCTAAAGGGGAGGTATCAAATACCCTGGGGAAGCAGCAAGGTCTGTAAGTGTAAGAACTAGGTGTGCCACTCCCCGTAAGTGGGATCAGTTGTCTAGCAGAAGAACCAGTTCTCACCCATGGTTTAGTAAATCACAAACTGAAAGGATTGCATGTTAAATGAATGTAAGTTAGCTTAAAAATATTTAGGAAGAGAAGGGAAAATTCTCAAAGAGGGGAACAACTCACTCTCTATAGTCACAGCTGGCTGCATGGCACTATATATCCAGATATGTCATCCTGCTTATGGAGCACAGGATAATTGTAGGGGAGTGGGTGGGAATGGCAGTGCTTTGTTCCTCCCTTCCCCACAATTTTTTGGTTGACTTGAGGCGAGGCCAGGCAGTGGGAGCTGATGGAGACTGCTTTGGCAGCAGCAGCTCACAGAGCACTCCCCCTTCCACTGGGCTCTGGGGCTGGTGCTGCCAGAGCAACTGGGTGTTACAGAGCAGCCTCCTGCATCCCATGGGTGCTGCATTCCCTGGGCTGTGTAGGGCTCCCAGGCTCAGGGACTGGAAAGACAAGGCTTAGATGATGGTGTTCTCTTGGTGATGACATAGACACTTGGGAAGAGAGGACTAGGAGGGAGAGGAAAATGTGTGAAGCTTTAAGATAGTGATAAGGGCTCTGTAATCTGCTCTGACCTTAGATCAGTTCAGGGATCTATACCCACAGCGCCTAGAGACATCAGCAATAATGTGGGTGTCAGTCAGTCTCCCCTGCCCCCAGATTCAGAGCCTTTGGGGCAGAGGAGACTCAGGAAGACTATGCCCTTGCCCTTTTTCCCTGCACGTGCCTTGCTCCTGAAGTCAGGCTTCAGCTAAGCCTGCTGTAAACCAGAAGCATCAGAAGGACTGGACTCATGTCCAGTCATTAGAGCTGGGCGGCAAAGAGATCTTGTCACCTTCACTTTGCATCTGCTATGCAAGCAGGTGCTGCTCTTGGGTGATTTGGGAAGAGCCTACAAAAAGCAAAGTAGAGAAGGTATAATGCTGCAAGACACTTGAGAATTGTTGGACAGACGGACAACTGTGAACCCAGAAAAAATGGGGGGCTTTTGTGGGAGATTTAAGGGGTCTGACTGAGGTTTTAGGAGATCAAAGGTGAGAACTGTTTTAGGGCTGGGCAAAGGATTTTTATCTGACGGGAAATGGCAAGAGAAAGCAGATGACAAATGGGGTACTTGGAGGAGAAAACAAAAGAATCTAAGGAAAAGGTAGGAAGAAGCAGGAGAGACTAAGAAATGTGAGAAAGGGAGACAAATCTTTAGGATAGGATGGACTAGGAGAGAGATTTCTGCATTTTTCTCCCAGAAACAGTGTGTCTATCCTGCTGATCACTGAGCTACAGAGTGTGATGTGTAAACTACAGCTGCAAAAGCCATTTTGTCATCAGTTATGACAATTAAGATTGTACACACATGAAGTATCTGATTTTTTAGACTCGAAAGTCTTTGGTACTAGGGTTGAAAAAGTTGCTGATTTAGAATATCTTGAAGGCCCTGATTTCCAAGTGGTACAGACAATTGTCTGTGTTCTGCAATTGCAGTTTTGCAAGAGCAAGGCAGACAGCCTGCCAGGCCCTTGGAGCGGCGCTGCTGTTGATTGCTTTGGGGTGCTTCAGGACATCAGGAAAGTGATCCAGAAAACAAACCCTTTGTACTTCTGTACATTCCAGGAGCTGGGGATAAGCTGTCTCAGGACTCTTGTGTCACCTGTAAATGCCCAGGTCCAGGATACCTGTTGCTTGTACACAAACAAGCAGGTGTGCTCTGGCCTGCTTGTGGGGTGTATTGCTGATGTGGGGTGTAAAGCTGATACTAACTTGTGGCTAAGGCAGGATACGGTCCCTGTTTCCTCTTCTAGAAAATCTTGTGGCTGTAGGGACAAGCTCTGTCACAGCTTGCACGTGTCAGTAGTTAGCAGTGTAGAGTCCATTCAGCTGTTTGTGTGCTAGCACATTTTCCACAGTTCCACCTCCTCCTCCCCCCCACTGCCTCCTTCCCTGGCCTAGAGACCAGCAGGATTGCCTAACTTTTGAGAAGGCCAAAAGACACAGTTGGAACATACAGCTGACTTGGGGGAGAAGCAATTAAAATCACATAGAGTAATCTCCTCTCAAGATTGCTGCCTTGTGCTCCCAGGGCTGCAGGCACGCTTGCTCTGCCATCACTGATAGTTGTTGTCCATGCAGGTGTTAGTCCATCATTTCTTCTGCAGAATTTTGCCTGTCAGCGTCTTGGGTCCTGAGATATTATCAGAATTGTATTTTGGCACCAACCTTTTTCTTCAGGCCTTCACACTCATTTTTGTGCAACTGGACAGCAATGAATTGTACCAGTCAGTGCTCGTGCACAAACTCTTGTAATGTGCAACTGGAAATGATCAGGGGCTGTGTGAAATGAATGCTGATACAAAGTGGAAGTGCTTTTGCTTATGGAAATTTGGGAGGAGATAGTAGATATGGGGAGCAGTGGGGGAGATCTTGGAGGCCGTGTGTTGTTCAGTCTTTTGTCAAAAAATGCAGGATCCAATGTAATTTGTTTGTGAGATGGATGGGGAAGTGGCTGAATACTGTACTTTTCAATTCTTTTAAAATTTTAAGCTTATGTATTTATTCTCTAAATACTTTGATCTTCCATGGCACCCACTTGTCTACAGACCAAGCTGATAACAATCATCCCGAGCTCTTTCCTAGCCTTCTTTCTTATTCTGCAGTCCTGAATGAAATTCAACCTTATTCTCCATAAATAACCTTTCTCATTCCCCAGCTGTCTCCTTGAGCAAGTTCTTTTCTGACCTCTCACTTACTGACTCTGTACTGACCTTGCACTTCCCCCACAGTCCTAATCTGCCACTCTCTACACTCCTATTCTTCCTCTGCTCTTTTGCACTATTTCATTTTTTTTTAATAATGGAGCCCACCATTTTCTGAGCTGCACTTCTGCAAATAAGCTTGAACAAGCCCCTTTATCCACAGAGTTCATATAGCATAGTAACAAATTACTACCATTGGCAGTGATTTTGATGTTTTCACCCCTTCTTTCTGATTGTAGGCTGTGGGTAAATCTATACTTTCACCAGTATTTTTCTATTGGCAATAAAAAACAGCACCCATGTTTTCAAATCAAAGAGAAACAAGCCAATGCCTGTGCCAGTGTCTTGTTCAAATAGAAATTTTTGTCTTTAGTTGGATTTTTATCAGTGTAGTAGCAACTGTGGTGATTTCTCAATGGCTTTTATTAAACTGCTGAAGGATTATTCAGGCATTTTGTGATCACCTCATTCTCCCGTTCAAGCTGTGTGAATTCTCACCTGAAAAACTTGCAAATGGAAGCGGTTTTTGTTGTTGTTTGTATTTGAAGTTAGGCTGTAGATTGAAATAATCAGAAATAATCTGCTTAGGGTTAGTGTGAAAAAACTTTTGAAAAAGGGAAAAGAAGTCATGCACGTCACGTCTGCATGTGCACTTGTGGTTTTGTCGTGCTATTATTGTATAATATTGAATGAAGCATTTTCCCCCACCCAGTATTTGTTTGTCTGTCATTTGGATAAACTGAAGTATTGGTTGAATGAGAATTTGTTTGCCTCTAAAATGGAAAGCAGAGATGTTTTTAGTAATGGTATTTTTTTAAATGACACCATAAAATGTACATTTCATCTTTGTGTATCTGCAAGTCAAACCCATTTATTTAGTAGAAAGCTTAACTCTAGGTGTCAGCACTGCAAACCGAATGTGGAGCTCTCAAAATGAAGTTCTGCAGTCTCCAACTCCTCCAATACTGCCAGAAATAAAGTGCTGTCAGCAGTTTTGCTGACATTACGGCTGAGGAAGAGGAGAGCCCACACTTGTGGTCAATGGCACGAGTAAGAATGGCAGCATTCTCTTCTTACACAGCCTCTCTCTAGCTGCACTTAGTGGTGTTCTTATTAATGGGATCTAGTAAATAGTGTTTAAGATGAAAGATTGAGGACAAGATTCCTCTCCAAACGGTGCCCACTGTTTCAAGCAGGTGTGTTAAGCCTTTCCCTTCATTTATGGCTAAGTGCTTATCTTAAGTGGGCATCCAGAGTGATGCGAGAGCACAGAAAGCCAGTGTCTTCTGGTTCTAACAGGCTACATAGATCAGCCAAGTTAATGGGGTGGATGAAGTTTATGTGATTGTTGCTTACACTTGAAGCTGCACAGTAGCAGAGAGATTGGGGAAGGAAGACTTGATTTTCCAGCTTTTAGCACTCACAGTTACGAGAAGTAAATAAAAGCATTTTGACAGTGCAAGTACTGTGGTAATCCTGAAAAAACACATTTCTCAAAAGCACTGACTTTTGGCTTTGCATCTCCTCACCTTATAAGGTGCTGTCATCTGCATCAAGTGATGCTGTTATGTATATGAATGAAGAGCTTCTTTTTGCCATTCTTGCTGTCATAGTCATTGCTTCTCTGCATGTTTTGCTTTTATGACCTGATGGCATTTGTCATGTACTTAAGATACTGTTCAAAGGCTGACTTCTGAACGCACAGGAGTGCTCACACTGAATTGACTGCATCTGAAACAGTGTGATTCTGACAGGGGAGCACAGAAGTGTTCATGATACAAATTTGGAGTAATTAAAATAGTTTCCTCCTGTGATACATCATTTTCCTGCCTCAGATGCTGGAGATTATTGACAAAAGTCATGTCTCTGATACTTGGTTTTCGCCATGCTCCTAAATCTAAAGTATGATCTGGCCTTCCCTAAACCGCTGCCTCCTCTGAGCTGTTCCTCAGCTAGTGAAAACAGGAGGCAGTACCTGGGAGAAGCAGCTCTTCAAGTCATCGGGAGTAAGGGTTGGCAGAGCTACAAATGACATAATGAGGAAAGTGAAAGGCACATGTGAAACATGAACAGGGCCCTTGCAAGCCCGTTGTGCTGCGTGTGGTCTGTGGTAGAGAGAAGTGTGTTGAATCTGAGCTGCACTTGAGCTGGTACTTCTGAAACATGTCGTGTCTATAGCAGTAACTTCCCCTGTGCTGGGCATGGTGTTTTCAAGGGCTTTAACGACCCTTTCTCTCTTGATGGATGTATAGACATCTAGTCTCACAACACATCTGTATGACATGAATTATAGTTACTTCCATATGATGTAGAAGCAGGAAAAGTTGATTTTACATACATATTGCAGAAAAAAATCTGTCTGCAGTTCATTTTGCAAGCCCTAGGGTCTGGTTTTATCCATATAGCACCATCCTTCCTTTTCACAGTCTTTGCTTTCAAAAATATTTTCAAAGAAATTGACACGGCCGGAGTTGAAAAGGAAGATGATGGGAAACAACAAGAGCGTCAGGGCTTGGTCATTCTCCAGTTCCTGGAGGACAGAACCCGGTGTCCTCAAGCCAAGCGAGTTGCTGTCTTTCCTAGGCAGGCTTGCTGGGGTTGCCCTTCGCACTGAACATCTGAGGGGCAGCCCACGGGTGATGCAGGTTAAGAATTATCACGGAATATCTCAGGCTGGAGTGTTCCCATAGGGACCACCGAGCCCAGCTCCCTGCTCCTCGCAGGACTGACACTGATCCTTGTGCCTAGGAGCGCGGTCCAGCCGGCTCTGACAGCCCCGGGGCCGTGCCCACTTCCCCGGGGAGTCCGCCCCGGTGACCGGCCCCTCTGGGTGAGCAGGTGGCTGGTGCTGCCGGGGCCGTTTTCCGGTGGGGTTGTTGTTGTCGCGGGGTTTGTTCAGGCCGGACCTGGAGGGGCCGCCGGCTCCGCGGGCTGCCGGGGCTCACGAGGGGCGGCGGCGCGCGGCC
>VYZX01012187.1:166750-233102 GCA_013401335.1 Brachypteracias leptosomus
AGCCGGGAGCCCGCGCCCCGCCGGGCGGGATGCCGCTGCAGCGGCCGGAGAGCCCCGCTGCCGCCTGACCGGGGGCTCTTCCTTCCGACCGCGGGAACCTGAATGTCACCCCCGCGGCGGCCGGACATGCCCAGCGCGGCGTGAGGGCGCAGCCGGCTCCCCGTGGCGGCGGGGCAATTCTCCATTATTATCATTATTATTATTATTATTTCATTTTATTTTTATATTTATTTCGGCCCCCCCAGCTCAATCCCAAAGCACACCCCAAAGCACACCCCCGGCGCGGCGCCGAGCGGGGACGCCGAGGAGAAAGCGCTGCTCGGCGGGGACCGCAGAAGACGAGGTGGGGAGCGGCCCCCCCGGCCCGTACCCGGGTTAATCGGTAACGCTGTGCAAACCCAGGTGGAAAATGCGCCGTGCTCCGGACTAGGAGGGAGGAGATGGTGCAGTGCCCCCGGCCGCTCTGAGCGCCGAGCCGAGAAGACGCCGGGGTGTATGTGCGTGTGGTTTGGAGCTCGGGGGTTTTTTGTTATTTTTCGCTTCTGCCTTTTTTACCCCCCTCTTTTTATTTTTTTCTCTCTCTCTTTTTTTTTTTTTTATTTTTTTTTTTTTTTTTTTGCGTTTTCCCAGAAGGAAAGAAAATCCTGCCAAGATTCTCAGATGGCTTAGAAAAATTAATAATAATCTCTGAAAATATGAAGTCGACCGGTTCTTGATTTTCCCCCCTTACCTCCCCTTCAGCTCCCCAGCCCACTGCTGGGATTGAGATAAAAGGACCCGTTTCTGGAGGACAAGGAGAACAGACACGTTTCTGGTGGTGTAGAAGGGACCGATGGCAATGCTTCAAAGTGTAGCGGAGACGCAGGAAAGAGATTCAACCTGTTAAAAAATTAAGCAGGGGGAAAATACCAACGGGAAGGAAAGATATATATATATATATACACACATATATATATACAATTTAGAAGTATTCCCCAGGTGGCCACAAAGCATGGGCTGTGCTCCAAGCATCCACATCTCTGACAGCAGAGTGGTCTATCACAGTAGCAAAGAGTCTGAGGAGTGCAATTCCCCTCACCAGACCAACACAACCATGTCTCAACAGCAGCAAGGCAACCCCGTCCCAGGATTATTCATTAAATCCTCCAACACATCCACTTATAAGGTGAGGACTAATTCCTCTAAGAAAGACAAGAGGGAGAACAGCCAGAGCATGGAGGCAGAGACCCAGACCAGCAGATCCAGTGTTAAGGTAAAAAGGGTGCTAAACATAAGCACTGTTTCTCTCAGCACAGGAGTTGGCTGTAGCGGTTTCACCCGAGGAGCCTCCCTGCTGAAGCGATGCGTTGCGGGGGAGCTTTTCCTGGCTTGAGCTATTACTTTCATTTATAAACTAATCAGTCTCATGAAACGACTTTGTAGATGTACCCAAGCCTCTTTCTTCATTCCACAAAACGAGTTTTCCTAACGCCGGGAAGGAGAGCGGTGTAATTGCCCTCGTCAATCGTTAGAGCCGGGAGCACGGGTTTGCTCCTGCAGGCGGAGGGCCCGTCCGTTTGTCAGTCCGTCGATCCGTGGTGGGGCTGTGGCGTGCACGGGAGCCGCACTGTCACCAGCTCCCGTCTCTTACATGTTTGTTTGTGCCGGGTCGTCCGCTGTGGCTGTTTGTGCTGGTCTGGTTTGGAAGCAGAGGCAGCTCGCAGCCCGGGCGATCCGCTGGCTGGGCTGAGCGATTTGCATACCTCTTCCATTCAGAAAGTTGAAAGGAGAGCGACAGCGGGTTTCGCTCTGGGGACTGATTTACATTAACAACTTGTTGACCTTGTCTGTTGCTGCAAATCGGGTATTTTTCGGAGGGCTTTTTGCATATGTGTTACCATACATGCTTTTCTGTAGAGGTACAGCACAAGGCTGTGTGAAGTCGACAGACACATACTGAAAAAAAATTTAATTTGTGATTTTTATTTCCTTTTCTTTTGAAGTGAGAGAATTAGTGGTGTGGAGTGCTTGCTTGTCTGTTTACTTTCTATTGATGGCCTGTTTGTTTATGGGTTGTACTTTAGTTCTTAATGCTTTAGGCTTTGGTTATTCTTTATCTTTGTACTTTTGGGGGGAACTATCTCTAGTTCATAAAAATAAGTAATCGCAAATATTAAAAAAAAAAAAAATTGCAGCAGCTCAGGGATATTATATAATGTGGCAGATCTGCTCTGGGTTACCGTGATAACTGAGATATACGTGCCATAAATATAAGATACAGGCTTGAGATGCAGGCAAGAACTAGCTAAATGTCAAGCGTTTTGCAGGCTTGCAGAAACTAATGATTTGTACTTTTCTTAGGATTATTACATGCTCATTAAGGTGGCTTCTAGAGTATTGACCTGGAATAATTTTCTTCAGTACTGTGGGTGATTTTCTGCAATTGTTTTCCTCCAGATTTAGTAATCTCAGTTCATAGGAGTTTTAAAAAAAAGTCTAGAAAATGAGAAGGCACTTTGTAAGTAGTGAGTTGGAAGAGGAATTAACAATACCTAAGACAGAACGTGAAGCTGAATGTTAAATTGCATTTAACACAAACTAAATTTCTGTGTTAATAACATTGTACAGGAAGCTGAACTTTACAGCCCTGTTCACACACAATAGACATGCTTCTGGCATATTTAACATGCTAACCACAGTAAGGAAACTTAAGTTGCCAGCAGAATCTTGACAATTGTTTTGCTAGCCGAATTTTTAATTATGATTATAATTGTACATTAAAAAACCTAAAAAATATATATATTCTTAAAGTTTATATTCTGTGAATTTGTTTTCTGTGTGCTTGCTTATGGGGATAAAAGCAACTCCAAAACGTGTTTCCAGAAACATGCATGGGAAGCAGTCTTAGTTTTGTTAAATTTTGTTGTTTGATTTCAGGGACTTTGTAAAAAATCTTGTTACTAGGTTTGGATAATTTAGCCAGATACTACAGGGTTGATGTTGGTTCATATGCACACTGCAATCTCATTGGCAGTCATTCTGATTTTTATCACTCAGCCATATTTTCTGCTCTTGTCATCACTCTAAGCACGTTGCTGTGAAACGCTGGGTTTTGAGAAATGAGAATGGAATTCTGTTTGTGATCAGCTGAATACAAAATCTGTTGGATGTCTCACTTCTGCATGATTTTCATGTGCAAAATCCTGTAATACTCTAGAGCTATAAGGCAGCATGCTGTTTCATTCTCTGCTTCTATCAGTGTGCTTCATTCTCTGCTTCTATCATTAATATGATCAAATTCGCAGTTCTTAGTGTGCTGGGTAACTGTGTTGTCTCAGAGATTGCACTGGAGAGAGGGCTATGCTACCACTGGAGAGCAGTTTTCACAGTGCAGTGAAGTTGTTTGGAAAGAAACAAAGTGTTAGAACATTGAAGATAAAGGACAGAAGCCTGAAACCCCTGAAGGCAAAAGGGGCATTGGGCAGGTGGTGTGCTGTTTTGGAGTTAAAAGGATTTTTGATTTGAGGAAGAACTGTAAGAATTAGGATGCTACTAGGAACTGTAGCTGTTCTTCAGAGTACACTACAAACATTTTGTGCTTTGGCCAATGGTGGTATCATCAGAATGTGTGAAAACCTGCCTGAATGGCATTTTCAGTTGGTTTCAGGGCACTTTAATTGAAATTCATTCACATTCTTTTCTTGTATTTGCACAGATTATAGCCAAGAAACTCCTATGTGAAAGCTAAGAACAAAACTTGGCCCATGTGTAAATCTCATATTTTCACTTCGCCTGGCATTATCATTGTTTATTAAAATATGTATAATAGGTAGTGCAATAGCTTTTATTGATTCTGTTTGTTAGCTATAGTACATACTTTTCAAGTCAGAGAAGGTCACAGGAAGAAATAACATGCTAACTGTAAAATGGCATTATATATATTTATAATTAGCCCCCAGCTTTATGTCCATGTCTTATTAAATCTTTTGCCTGGTCAAATAGCAGACAATAATTTTCTGGATGTGTAGTGTAAGTGTACTATATTTTGTGATTTGCATCAATTTACAGACTGTAGCTAAAAAAGTTACCTGTTCTGTCCTAATATGGAAAACTCTAAGTTTATCCATATCATGTTTGTAGAGCAGTCCTGAAAATGTGTGTGCAGAGGTAAATGCCATAATACCTATTTCTGGTATATATGAGTATGGTGATAGTATATGAGAAACGGAGGAACCCTTCTAAGAAATGATACTTGGTCATGGTGCCTCTATCTCCCTCCTTAATTAGTAGTTTCATACACGGCTTTCATCTGAAAATTAAATTTATGAGCAACTTGAAATAAGTGCTGTAAATGAACCAGCCTTGGAAATCCTTCTCTTAGTTTT
Organism: Brachypteracias leptosomus; assembly: GCA_013401335.1. Lineage (NCBI taxonomy): Eukaryota > Metazoa > Chordata > Aves > Coraciiformes > Brachypteraciidae > Brachypteracias > Brachypteracias leptosomus. Next base: position 171,115 of record VYZX01012187.1, read on the forward strand.
TGGTATATTGACTCTACAGTTTAAACTCTGTACTTCTCCCAGTGAAAGACCATCAAAGCTTAGATGCAGTAACAGTGATTGAGGTTTGATTATCCAGTGCTACATTAAGAATTATCAAATGACATACTGTTGCAAAGAAGAGTTTTCTTGGGCTTCTTTGTGTATTTTGTTTTTTTGGCTTTTATTTTAGCTCTAAAAATCTCAAGAAAGTGGACTCAAAGTTGTCATAGTCTGGCTATTTCATATTTATTAGTCATGAATTCCTTCTTCAGACATTTGTATTGTTGAGTTTGTGGTAAAAGGTCCTTGACTTTATATAAACTTGCTTAAAAACCTTTAGAATAATATGTGTTTAATTTGTAACATAAGTGGAGTAAATGCTAGAATGGTATAAGGACTTAATGGGCATTTACTTAAAATTTACTTGGGTATTTGTAAGCCTATGCTGTCCCAACATCACATGTATGTCCCATTCTTCTATAGTGCACTAATATACACTGTAGCACATACATTGCAGTTATTTTGCCCCGTCATTCTTTTACGTATGTGAGATTTCCTTCCTCTTTTGTGTAACTCTCCCTGCCATTTATATTTAACACAGAAATATGTGCATTTGAGTGCTAGAGGATCAGAGATTAAATCCAAGCTTCCTTTATTTTAAATTAAAAGTAGTCCTAAGCCAGCGGGGCTAAATGTGCAATAGCCTTTTGATTTATCAGCTGATACAGGACAGCCAGTTTAAATCCATGGCCCGACAGCCAGTAAGTTCTCTTCATTCCAACCCTGTGAAATTGCCTGAGAATTTTAGTCACTGCAAACCAATGGTTGCACAGTTCTGCATATAGGAGGCTGTATCTTAAACTCGTGCCTGCAGTGCTGAAATGAATCTCATTTCAGCATTCAACAGCACATTATTTAGTCCCTTAAGCTGTCTGCTCTTTTCCTGTCTGTCTGGTAATTCCTTCCCCTTGGAACACACAAGCTGTCCCTTCCTTTGAAACTCCCACACGCACTGTCCATGCTTCCACTGAGGCCATCCACCCTCTCTTGGTTCCTCCCTGTTCCCACTGAAACTGTCCTCAATAATTTTCTCAACTAACCTCCCATCACTATTCCCCTCCCACTTCCACTGACGTCAGCCCTCCTGCACAGAGATCCTTGCTCCACTGGAGGATCCTTCCCACACCGAGACAGGAGAACTTTTCTCACTCAGACTTTCAGGCTGATGGTTTTTTATGCTGCTTCTGCAGAGTGGGAGCCTTTCTTCCCAGGGGATAGGATTCTAATTCTTAAATGGTGTGAAGCGAGCTGGTGTAGTAACATGTGAACTGGGTTCATATTTAAGTCTGTTTTTTTTCTACCTTTTAATTTCATGTTATTTCCAATGTAAACCGGAAAAAATCCCCCTGCAAATAGCTCACAACTTATAGATCACTGCACTGCTAAGATAATATAAACTGTTGTGTTTTGTTCTGTTCTGGTTTGGTTTTTTCAATTTTAAAGCGTTATTATTGGTACCTCTTCTGGTCATGCAAACCAACTCATCCAAAATGAGAGCAATTTGTTGTGTGACTGGGATAAGCAAGGTTAGACCCTGAATTTTTTGAGTACTTACTGTTGGTAAAAATTTCACTGAAATTCCTTTCAGCTGTGAATTCATCTGCTAAGCACAAAACACTGACTTCTCCCTGCCCTTTGCATTGTTCTTTGCTGCCTCTGGTCTGAGGTTACTCTGTGTCTCTTGCCTGGCCATTTTAGGCAGTTAATTTCTAAGCTTTTCCTTTTCTGCCACCAGGATGTGTCAATAGAGGAAGCATTAAAACCAAGCCTTTATTTCTACAGTTCTAGGTATTTATCTTACCATGTCGTACTCTTTGTATTCTTAATTGTGTGGCTCAGATTGAAGGGTAAGCACATCCACAGTGAGAAAATTTTCTAGTTGTGGAATATACTTATAAGCCAGGAAGAAGAATGGGAGGTGATACACTTATTAGTTCTCTCTCCCTTTCCACCATTCTCAATATTACACGTGGTGTGAAATTCCAGTTCAAGGTACCAGCATTGCCTGGCTATTTAAGGTGCCAGCAATTGAGATTTTATGTCTAAAATGCTAAATCTAAATATAAATTAAAGACACAAAATAGTGAAATGGTTACAACTACTTGCAGATATTTCATGTTCAATAAATTTTAGATTAGAATATACTCACAGTCTATGTGAATGTAAAGAATGTCTCATTAAGAAAGCTGCTCATAGTTCATTTGAAACGTAGAAAACATACTGCTTGGTAACTGTTTTGCTTCCCTTACTGCCTGCTTTAATATCTGTTCCTCATGTTCAAGTAAATGTCCATGTCAAGAAAACAAGAGATATTTGAATAAGAATTATTTTTAACATTGTTATATCCAACAGTTGCCACTACCAACAGTGATAAATTTCTGTTTTGCTTTAGTTATTATATGAACTTTTGTTTACCTCTCTTGGTTATGACCTTGAGAAGGGACTTGGGTTTCTTAAAGAGTAGTGACAATACTCTGAAAATATTCCACTTTTTGAGCAGTTGGAATACCAGCTGACTTTCAAATGAGTCCTCAAAGAGGAAATAAATATTTAGAGATATGAACAGCTAAAGCTCTTATTGCCTCTCAGAAAAAGGTGAAAGAAACCTAAAGCAAATATGGTAATGAGTAGATTGGCCCCAGGGTGAAATAGTTTCAATACAAACTTGACATAACTTGTCATTTTGTCAGGGGACTACAGAAGCACCTGCACATGTAGGAGAACAGTCTAGCATTGGGTTCTATTTTGGTGATGTGTATGGATATAAAGTGCCCGAATTGTAAACTGCTCTACCGGCTGTGGATGGGATGAAGACATTGTGAGCAGTGGTTCCCAGATTGCACACAGAGCATGATTTCACATCCAAAGCACAGTTTGGAATTGTGAATTGCAGTCTCACGTGTCAGACCCGTTCATGCAGTAGAGGTTCACTAGGAATCTGCTTGGTCCTGTGACATTCAATGCATTGCTATCCATCTGCTGGGTAAAATAATTAGATGTCTTCATTTAACCATAATTTAAAATGGCAGAGGATGACAGGATGCAAATTGAACAGCTTTAACGTGCACGGCATACTAAATAGTTTTATTGCCCAGAGTCAGATTTTCAAGTTTTCAGCAGCATGAAGGAAGTGCTGTTGTTAAAGCTGTCTGCTTTTCAAAGAGATTTCAGCATCCTCCTGCTTTTAGGTTCTTTCTTAAATTCTCTGTTAAGGCCAAACTGTGATAAATGATGTTGGTACACACGCTGTGAGATTAAATAGCGGAGTCTGTCATTTGTGCATTCTTCCAGACCATCCCCTTTGCTATGTGTTGAACTGTTGGCCTCAGATCAAGCTCTCGGGCTCTTTTCTCCTCTTCTTTGTAAAATCTGTACTGCACAAAGCAAAAAGCTTAGCGTGCTGCAAAGCAGCTCCCACGTGTATGGCTTTGTCTCAGAAGAAAAGGGATAGAACCTACTTTTTGGCATGGAAATGCATTAACATGAATTATCTATTTTGAATGTGGTTGACAAGACAACTTGAGATGGTTTTTGATAATGTTTTAAATGTTAAATGTAATCTGCATATATAAGTAGAGAGGTAATGTCCTTGCAAAGCACAAGAACTTGGAATAAAAAAGGAATATTCAAGACGTAAAAGCAATTTGGGGAATAAAATACTGTTTCTAGTGAAAAAGACTCTGATTCTGGTATGAGGGACTCAAATTAGGATTCCTGTCTTTGCTTGGAGAAGGAGGAAATAACTGCTTTTTGCTTTGCTACTTTATTACATGATAGACAATTTTTGAGCACTAGATGCCTAGAAATTAGGATGACCTATTTCTGTTGATGTAAAGACAATGTCCTTGGGCCAGATAGTATCCATTGAGTTCACTCAGGAATGAAATACATATTTCAAGGATTTTTTTTAATTGATCAGGATAGAAATTAATCTGTTTGCTAAATAATATTTTTTAAAAATTAAGTTGTGTCTGGTTCTTTATTGGAAATAAGAATTCAGTCTTTTGAAAAAGTAGAATTATTTTGCACATTAATTTGAAAGTCCACGGGAAACTTCAAACGTTTTATATGTCTGAAAAGATCAAACCTTTTCAAGTAAGAGGTGTTTGCCTTTGTAAATCAAAGATTTTGCATAGTGACATGGACGCATTTCTGATATTGTTAAGGGAAAAATGGTAACCTTGAAATCTTTTGGTTTTTTTTAGATTTCCCAGTTTCCTAAGTAAATCCATACAAAGAAAACACAGAATCACTGGGCGAATATGAAAGAATGACATCCTCTACTTCCCATTGTTTTTAACTTGGAGTTAGCAATGACCTTTAGCTCCCTATTGGCGTGTGGTGGAAACTTTATGAGGCCCCATTTTACTGGCCACTAAAAGACAATGTATTTTTAAAGTTACACATTTACCATCACTTTCTGTCATTCAGTTTGAAGTTCTGTTACCTCTAATAAAATTTAATCAGACAGTCACCCTCAGTAACAGATCATCAAAGCAAACCTTCTTTATAAGGATCTTGTTTGAAAAAGATATGCTAATGTTTTAATTAAAGCACAGCAAAAGAACCTGCATATGCATTGAGTACAATCTGCCTATATTCAGGAGTATCTACACTCACCTCGCCAGATAGATGCTGTTCCTTGTTCATACTGGATTACCACAATTGCGTTTCTTCTGGCACTGAAGTGTAGAACTCTATTCTACGACAGCTGTTTTAATTCCAGGTTTTTAATTGCACAGATGTACCTATGTGATAGGTAGGTAGGTAGGTCAAGATCAGCGTTCAGCCACAATGGCTGAGTTTGCAGATGTGTGTTTGTTGCATTTGGAATACTGTCTGCTGGGTTGATGGGGTTTTTTTTCAATTATTTTATTTTTTTTTTTAATAAAAGTTTGGTGAGAAATTCCACAAATAGTTGAGGACAGCCACACCTACTATTTTTGTAACTCGAAGCAGAGGTGACTTGCTCTGCACACTGCTGCAGTTTAACTACCTGGTGAAATTGCACTTTTCCAGGAGCTGTAACTCAGTGATAAATATCTCAGCATAGGACAAATATCAGGGTGTAAGTCTACAAGTACTAGAATTCAGAGCTGTGCCACACACTGAAGTGTGGATGGCACTGGGATTGCTGGCAAGATATCTGCATTTTATTTTTAAAAACAAAGAAAAGAATTATTTTCAAATACTGAGGAGATTTATTGAGGGGCCAAATTCTGACTAAAATGACAGTCTTTCAACCCCATTAAAAGCTGTAGGCTCAAGGGGTGTACCTGAGGCAGAACTTGGGCTGCTGTGTTTGCCTCTCATCATGGTAGAAAATAGCTCCCTGTTGGATACATGATTTGAAAATAAAAATAGTGGCAATAATATTTGTATTAAGGGCTAAGTTATTTCCTGTCATTCCAGAAAGACATCACTGTAGCTCCAGTGGGCAAGTTCCTGACTGTGCTGAAACTAGAGGAGTTCTTACAATTTTCAGAACAGCCAAAATTTGATCTCTGATCTTTAAGCATAACTTACCTGGTTTCCCTGAAGTGCAACCAGGGTATCAGCCCTTATGGTTGGGTCCCAAGTTTTACAATTGTTGAATCCATAACTAATGCAAAAACCTATTATTAACTGTCTAACAGTGGGAGTAATGGAATAGCAAATAGATTATTTTTTTTTCTCAGCATCATGTAGTAGTGGGGGCTGTTCTGAAGCTGTAGCTGCATAAAGAATATAAATTGCTATAGCTTCAGGTTATTAACAAAATTTGAAAGTCTGTCGTTTTTGAGAGTGGTGACTCCCAAAGTTAAAACTTTGAATTTCTAGGTATTCAAAAAGACTTTTTTTCTACACACTTGTGCCTGTGTAGTTCACTTGCATCTGAAGTGTGTTGGGATGTGTTACAGTACCTAGTGCTTTGTGGCTGCAGGTGATCATTCTGTAAGTAGTGATGGAATGGTGTGGCCAAGGCTAGAGATACTGAGCTGGAATTGGAACCACCAGACTGCTACTGGTCAGTGTGTGGCTCTTCAGCCAACCCACTGTGTGTTTCTACTTGCTTCATTATGTATCATGCAAGATCAGGGCCATCATATACCCAGGAACATGAGAGCTGCTCCCAGGTCAAACCATGTCCATGTAGTTAGTGCCTTGTCTCTAACAGCACTCAGCGCTGTGCTCTGGAGAAAGATGCAAGAAAGCTGTTTAAAGGTACTCAAGTGAGAAGAGTTTTTCATGTTCCTCATCTGGCTTTAGTCTGGACATACTGATGTGTCTCTCATTTTTTCACAATTTTGGCATGTAATAGGATAATGGTATTTTAGTTCTATCTCCTTAAAACTTGGTTGCTAAGTTGACGTGCTATAAAAAAATTGTGCTCTTAAGTGGAGTTTTTTCTAAACCAGTGTTAGCACATATTTAGCCCTGAATCATATGTATTTGCAAATATATTTGTTTCTGCAGGTACTGTTGCAGGGACCAAGAACAACTGGTGAGAGTGTTCAAAAGAAAGGGAGATGAATTGTAACCAAATCTGGGTTTGCATTTTGAAGAGGACTTCATGGCCAGAGAAGCTAGTGCTTTTTTTCACACCTAAGGCAGAATATCCTGCAGATGAAAAAAGCCAAGCATAGCATTGATATTTTAGAAGAATGAAATATGTCAGAGCCAAGCAAAGAGAGTTTTGCAAACCTAAAACAGCTTTTGTTTTGTTAACAACTGCACTGAGAGGAAGAGTAATTCCTGTGAACTCAGACACTGTTACATGCTTTCATTGAGTCTGCTGCAATGTTTAGTATTTGTTTTCTTGTTGTCTTTTGCTGAGAAAGTGATCTGCTTTCTACAGTATTTCACAAGAAAGGGCTGTTCTGTTTATGCTGTCAATTAGTTAGGTCATTGTATGTTTTCAGTTCTGGAAATGATGAGTCTTGTTCCTTGCTATTTAATGCCATGGAGCTGAGATCTGTCACAAGAGCAGTCAGGTCAAATGCAGTGGTGGTGCTGTCACTCACAGCCCCTCAGCCTGGGCAATTATACTTTTTTTTCCCTCAGTGAATAATTTAGTATTTTATCTTTACCCAAGTACAGAATCTTTTACTTTGGGGCAGCTGCTTACATTTTAGGAGGAATTTATGTTTTCTGAAATAGAATATGTTTTCTGAGTTACAGCTCTTTAAAATCAATGTGCTAGAGTGGTAGCTTGTTGGGAACCAGATTTTCTCCAAAAAGCAGCTTTCACAGTGCCCTGCCTCTGGCAGCAGTACCAAGTAGTGAGAACCAATGTCTTGGACATAAGAGAGATGTGTGTTAAGAAAAACTCCTGGAACTAAGAGAACTGCTCAGTGAGGAAGCTGACCTATCCCTCGTACCCCTGGCTTTGGGGAGAAGGGCAAGTACAGTATTTGTCCCTGAAGGACAAGCAGTAGTGTCAGCCTGCTGTCTTGGTAGCAAATACTAAAAAATGGAATTTTGGTGGGCATTCTTTACTATTGATTCCTAGAGCTAAATATTGAGTCCATCAGCTTATGATATTTTACTGAAAAACAAAATTCTGCAGTCACTGTTTATATGTTAACATTTGGAAGATGGTTGTTTTTTTCTGTATCAGTGCAAAGCCTCAAAGTTAGAGTGGGAGGGGGGCAGTGGGAGCAAGCCTGGCTAGTGGTATGGGAAGTGTAATGGCTTATCTGATCCCTGGACTTAGCCCCTAGTCACAGTGTGACCATGGGAAAATTGCCAGGTACCCAGTTTTCAGGAGTGTAATTGAAGTTCAGCTTTTCTAAAAAGCTAAGCTCCTTTGTGTATTGCTTACAGTGAGATTCGTAGCTGGACTGTCATAGTGAGCTGAAATTACCATCTCTCATTTGCCAGTTAAACTAAGAATGACTTAGTTTTGGAGGTTGCATAGCTCTGAAGTTTTCTCCTAACTTTATCTTGGTTGTTCTGATTGCTAAGAGCTCTTACAAGGTTCTCTTGTGCTCTTTGAGCAATATAAACTCTCTTCTGCACTCTGTTTAGGTTGTGGGACACTGTTTGTGGGGTAACGTTTGCTTTGTGGGGTAACCTTGCTTTGTTGGTATATGAAGTTTAAGGAAACTAGAGAATTTTAAGGACTGGGAGTGAAATAGAGCTGGTGCAAGTTCAGGAAACAGAAATATTTTCCTCCATCTCTTCTATGAGCCTTTGAGCTGTGCTAGGAAGTGCAGGCTGTGGATGTTGAGAGGTAGCTATGATGTTTAGCTCTTTCTACAGACCAGAATTATGTGGGTTAGGAGATGCCTCCCTGATATGTTGCATTGCTCTGTCATTGCCTCCTAAATTTAATCATAAGTTCAAGACCAGAGGCTAGAGTAGAGTGCTAGTGGTGGAGTCCAGTGCTTGACTCTGAGAATGGTTTTGCTTGTAGGTTGCAGAAGTCTCAGTTGTCTCCACAGGGATTTCTACCTAGTTATGAAAGAGTGATTTGTCCTAAAAGGTTGAGAAACCTCCTAAATTTTTCCATCATCAGCTGGAGCGAGGACACTGTCTCCCTCAGCCAGTTGTTTCCTAAAGCATATGCTTAGCAGTAAGGCCATGTGGTCTCTTGCCCTTTCTCCACAGGTGACTGCAAAGAAGAGCTATTATCCTCCCCCAGGAAACCTGATACTTTTGGTCAATGGCCCCTTACATTTTTTCCCCAGCTGACCGACATTCCAGCTGACTGATCGGAGAAGTGCCCAGTTGCATCCACGTGTTAGGATCCACTGTGCCAGTGCTATTCTGCTTCAGGATAAAGGCACCAGGGCATTGTGTTGTGTTGAGCATGTCTGGAAGCAGAGTGGTGCTCCCCTGGCTGTGGTCAGGCACTTTGACTGCTTTAAGATCTAGATTCCCCTTACCCCTGTAACAATACACTCAGTAACAATAAATATACGTGTGAAATATTACATGGGAATCTTTGAATGCTTGACTACTATTAGCTTCATGCCACTTTGTAAGAGTTACAAGGACTTGTAAAGTACTTCATTGTTTTTTGGTTTTATTTTTATCTTTTTTTCCTCCATTTTGCAGAGAGGTGGGTGTGGGTGAAGGTTTTGGCATTTTTTTCCATCATCTTTCCCAACATTGGGAGGTCTGAAGCCAGCAGGTAGAATTTCTAAGAGATTCTCCTAAAGGAGGGCTCTTTACAGCCTAAAGTTTCTAAAGTTAAACCAACAAAACGTTTTATGTAGAGGGAGAATCATGACAGAGGATTGCTGGTGTGAAGAGATGCTGGCTAAGCGCGCTGCACCTCTGCTCTGGCTGGGTGCTGCAAGAGGGCTCTCTTCACAGCCTTAGGAGTTTGAGTTAGGTTTGGGGAACTGCAGCCTCTGTACTGAGGAATGAACTGAGGCCAGTGGTAGTGGTTTATTTAAACACAATCTCTTAAACGCAGATTATTTGATTTCTATGACTCAGTTTGATTACTGCAGATATTTTTGTCCTAGGACAGACACGAGCTGCCTGTCCAGAGGAATATGTACATATTGGGTGTTTGCCAATTAGCTTGCAGTTAATTTAGATAGAATACAAGCCCCTGGCTTGGTATACCCTAACGTTTTATTTTTTAATCTAGTTTGTACAGGATCTTTAACATATGCTAACCTGGTTAAGGTACAGAAAAGACAGTGGTACGTGTTGAAATGCTTTATTCAAAGCCATGAACAACAAGGATGGAAATATATTTAGGAAGTATAGAGCAGCTTGGTCTTCTGGATGCTCTCTTAAGTAGTCTGCCTTCATCTGAGTAGGACAGACTTCTCAGATCATGGCTGCCATGTCAGTGCACACATCTGCAGAAGTCAGTACTATGTCCTGAGAGCTTGGATCTTCATAAGAAGGTTTCCTCAGGAGGCTCTCCTTCCTCTCTCCAAGCCATACGTGTCTTTCTAGAGGTCAGGCTATCTTAAGAAACCATCACTGGCTGTTTCCAAGTGCTTATGCTTCTTAACTCTCTAAAAATAGAAAAAAATTATGAAGCTCCCCAACATGCTGGGACAGCCAGGGGGCTTTCTTTAAACACTTTGTAAAATAGCACTACCTCTTATCACATGAGCTCTTAATTTCTTGGTTCAGAAAAGTACACAGCATTTTCCTACAGTGCATAGCTGGGCACTTCCAGAGCCTGCTTCTTCACACAAAATATTTGAAAGATGAATGTTAACTAAACTTGGCTTAATTAAGTTGACAATTTCACAGCTACTTTGAACAGCTCATTAACTGCAAGCTACAGCTTCTTTGCAGCCAAAGCTCCACAATACATCATAGAGTGAACCCGCTGACAGGAGGGTACAACTTCCAACTCATGCTTCATGAGATCAGATTTATTACTGCAGTGCTGCTTCTTCTAAAACCAGTTAAGGCCTCCTTTAACAAACACTGAAAATACTTTGTTCTGTAGTACAGTCCTAAACAGTGCTGCCCAGTGCAGATACCACTTTGCATGTTAAAGCCAATGCTGTTTTACATATGCTGCCAAGGTGATAGGGGTGTGTTGGAGTGAGGGCAAGTGGCTGTGGCTGAGTTGTGTGGATTGCAGCTCCTGTATGATACTGATTGAAGATCTACAGTAATTTTTTCACTTTTTTTAAGCAATCATACGTATGCAATTCTTTGTTACTCAGCTCACTTAAAAAGAGAGAACACTTAATTGTTATCTATTTCTTTATAAATTAATTGATCTGGCTTATTTTTGTGCTTTGTCCTTCCCTCTTTTTTCCCCTGATAGTACAGAAAATCTAGTCTCTCTGAGAGCTGCTAAAAGACCTGAAGGCAATGGAGGCTGAGCTTGCTGGCTGCAGTTTAGTTAGCTGAGTTTCTTCAGCTTGGCCTTGGAGAGTGTATACTGTTTCAATGAAGTTTGCAAACTTCTGCTGCCCATGACTCTGAAGGATCCCATCATCAGCTACAGAAACAAGCGTCTAGGGTCTTAGGTGATGGGGCATCCTCCTTTCATCTTCTGTGTTAATAATGCAATAGCCTGCTCCTTGATTCCTTACCTACGTGGCCAGGGTAAAGCCCTGCTCTAGTCGCAGCAGTCCTGATACTGCTGTGCTTGTGACAGCAGAGTTGATGTCATTTGTACAAATACAATGGTATAACTTCTTCCACAATAGAAAGTTTTCCTGTATTTCTTGACTTGTGCTGTTACACTTAGGACATGTTTCTAATTTAGGCAAAGTCATAATAGGGTCAAGGCCAGGACTGTACAAGGAATGCTACCTAGCCTAGAACTGTCAGTGAGGGATTTTGATATTTAATCACATTTCCTATGGGAAAAATCTCTGTTATGGATAGAGTGATAGTGGGTGGTGGTGGGGGAGGTGGTAGAGGAAACATGCTTTTGTTAAAATAGCTTGTTTCATTTAAGGAACTGGTATGAAGTATACCAGCAAAACCAGTTTTGCTAATGTTATCTCCATTTGCAATGAGAAAGCTTCCCAGGACACTTGTGTTATACCTCTGCCAGGATTTAAGTACTGTGGAAGTGAAATGGAAGTGGAGTGAGAACCTGGTGCAGAGTCAGCACATGGAGCCCTTTTCCTCCTGGTCAAGCCTTTTCTCTGTGATAGTTTCTGGCAGGAAGAATTTGTACAGTGAGTGCTCTTGTGAGCACTCTGAATGCTGCTGCGAGACTGGCGCTTTTTGGGAATTTTGTTTGGACAGGTAGATTTAATTGGAAATAGTCTGACTGAGGTACAAAATCATAGTGTGGGTATTTGCAAACCTTTGGTAAGAAAAGGCAATTTTTTGTCAGCAAGGATTTGCAGGCTAGACCAGGCAGTAGAACAAACAGAAGGGAACAGTCCTTGAGTTAGGACAAATAAGTGATTGTTAATGGCCTTTGTCCTCTGTTGCTGTTTGTGTGCCTTCTACTGTAGGACACTGCTCTTCAGAGCGGGCTGGAAGTGTGTAGCTCTGCATTCTGCAGCTTAGGGTTATTGAGGAAAAGTTGAACTCTCAGTTAATTAATTGCATTGTTTAGAACTGATTTAATGTTAATAATTATCTCATGAAAATATCCTAGGTATATGTTTGAGTATGGGATAAATAGTTATTGTACAGAAGATACTGGATTACCAGGTGTGATTTAGTGGAAATTGGGTGGTAATGCTAAAAGGCAACTTGTGATACAAATATTATCATGTCACAGCTGCTGCTGCAGCACAACCACTGCCTGTTTCTGCTTGACCTTGTTACTCTGGTGTCCGTGGTGGTCTGGAGTTTTTCTTTAGCTTTTTCAATTATACATAGTGGAGGTTCCTTCCTGCAGCTCCTTTTCTTCCATTTGCCATGGTGTTCTGCCTTTGCCATTTTCATGTTTCTAATGCTCATATACGCATGTATCTATAATTTTTTTTGGTCACAAATAGAATATATCCTCTCACTGATGAAACTCACAGCAGCTCCTCTCACTTGGTGCCTTTTTTTATGAAGTGCTTTTGTAGAGTCAAGGTCTTTGAGGTAGGTCTAGCTTCTTCCCACCTGTTGGCATACAACACTGTCTTAGAAATGATAGAATCCTTTTTGTTTGCAAAGAAACATAGCTAGTAAACAGATCTCTCTCTGAAAATCTGTATTTAGTACACACAATGTACTCTTAATCATTTGCACCAAGGTCAATAGCCCTTAAAATGCCATTATTACAAATCAGTCTGATATTAGAGGGATATTTTCATAGATGTGTACATAAACTCAAATAAACAAAAAAAATCATTTTTTCTCTAACTTCAGCTAAAATGCAGTAAACTTATGTCTAATATACCATACTAGGAAAATGTTGTTTTATGAGCTTTCAAAATTGCAATGCTGTTCTATGCTTAAAGACTTGTCTTCACTGACATTTTAAATTGTAGGTATGTTCTTGTGTTTTTTAACCAAAAGAAGTAACATTGTGGGGGGAAAAAAGATACATTCATTTTTATAGCATAAACCATAAATAATTATTTGATATATAAATTACTTAATTATAGTTTCTGAATATGAATTTCATTTATTTAAATATGAATACTGTCATAAATGACATTAAGCATGGACTCCTAGTCTTGTATGATTCAGCTGGTGCTGACACAATTTCATAACAAACATTAGATGTTTTCCATCTATTTTTGTAACCATGTCAGTTGAGATACTTGCTGTAAAAAGGGACTATTTGCACAAATAGTTGTGTTTGAACTGAACTTTGATCTGTCATGGAAATGGATTTTTCCCCTTACTAGGGATCTTGAAATGGCTTGCCAATGTATTGAAGCTCAAACTCGTTCTGTGACAGCTTTCTTTTTGACAAGGACCAAGTGGAAGAAATGGTTACTTGTCCTCCAGACACACTTCCAACAACTGCCATAATTTCTTTTTTTTTTTTTTGAAGGGTCATATTCATTGTGTCTCTAATTAATTAACGGCTATTTTACATCTTTCAATAACCTTTAGAGCTTCCATTCTCTTTTGCACTTGCAGAGTTGGGGATCATTACAGATATGATTGAAAAGTGGTCCATTAGTGCCACCTTGCTTATGGAGCTGCATCCAGTAACTCCCTACTCTGCAGTCTGGTTTTGGGCCACCAGCTGTTCCTCTTTGGTTTGAGAGTGCTGTGAACAGAATAAGAGAGGCCAGACTCTCATCTTGATTGCATAGAGGCTGAGGTGAAATTTCATGTGAGTGATATTGTGCAAGTAAACCAGAACAATGTGCTGAGATGAAGCCCCTTGCTTCTGTCTTTGTACCCATGTTCTGGAGCCAAGCTGATACTTCAAGCCCATTGAGTTAATAGAAAGGCTGGTTTTCTTAGAGCTATTATTAGCTGGTTTTGGCTACCCTTTTCCCATCTGATATATCACTACCAAAAACTGGAGAATGGCTCCTACTGGCTTTAGCCTACTAAGGTCTCTTGGTGCCACGTTAGAGCTCCAGCCCATGTGTGTCGTAGAGCACAGTTGAGTGAACCTGGCTGACTTGGAGAATTCGGTGCTGAACAAAACTTTCTAGCCTATTTGAAGTCAACTATGTGTCAGTGGCTGGAATGGTAACAGTCATCATGAATATCCCAAACAGCAAAGTGCAGAAATATATAATCAAATCAAGTAATTCATATGAATTTGTAATGCTGCCTTGACAAAGTCTGTAAAGTTAGGCTTAGCACAAAAACATGCTAGTGTGTATTGGTAGAGTATCTTTATCTAGGCTGGAGATAGGATAGCATGTTGTGGGGAAGCTCTGTATTGAATATCAGCAGTCATTTCTTTTAGACTTCATGTCCTTCCAGTTCAGTCTATGGAAAATAAGCCTACAATCTAATTATTGTGCATAGTTTATTTTTTGTTATTTAATTTTTCTTTGCCTTTTTTATAGCATCTTTCCAAAATGCCTTGGCCTCTATAAATATTAAAGTATTTAGTTTTTGAAGCTCATGACAGTGGTGTTGTGCAGATTGCACATTCACTGTCTTTTGTGGGTTAAACACCCTACAACGAGAAACTAAGTGAGCTCAGACTCTGTGGTGTGCTCAGTCCTCATGTGCCCTGGGATCAGCAGTCCCCAGCCTGTTTTCATGTCACTCACATGATGTTGTTTCATACTTGGAGTACATCTTTTTTGTCAACACTTCCTTGCTTTTTTGAAAATACTTCTCTTTTTAGAGAAGGCAATTGCTTGGTTCTAACTGCTCTGTAAAATAGCAGCTTTGTAGGGCTAATGAGTAGGTATTTCTAAACTTTACAACTCCTTTCCAAGCAAAGACTAGCATCACAGAATTAGAAATTACCCAAAAGAAACTTAGACAGCAACAGCAAATACTGTACACATAAACTAAGAGAGTTATCTGGGAAAAAAACTCAGTATTTTCAGCAATAATTTTACGACGACCAGATTGCTCTTTTAAAAATCCTTGAGATTGATCACATTGTGCCTTGGCAAAGACTTCTGGGATCTAGAATTATATTTTACATAGTGACTTGTGTGTTCCATTGCTCAGGCAGGAAGATAAGATGGTCAAATAGAAAATGTTAACTTTGAATGATGTATAATGGTCAGTCAAGGCCATTGTGTAGCTTGTCTGCTGTGTGACAGATAAGCAACTGTGGTGCAAGGACTACACATGGTTGTTAGTTTAAAAATTCTCATTTAGCTTTGTCTAAATTATAGGAGTTTTTTCAGTGACTGGAGCTGTGGTTATTTATTTTTCTGAGCGGGGTTTTTTGGGGGCATACAAATGATACCAAATTTTGCTGAAGTGACATGTTAATCAAAGGCTTAATCAATGTGTTATTTGAAAAAGAAAGTGGAAATGTGTATCGAATATCTGAATACTGTTTTTCATTCTAATAGCTTGAGGATTTCAGATGTCATTGCTAATGTTGAGGAATGACTGGCTGTGCTTGGGGGTTCAGTGTGCAGGGCTCAGTTCAGTGTTTTGTGAGTGCATTGTTGGGGAGGGCAGAGAACAGAGGGTCGTGCTGCACTGAGGTAAACAGATTTAGGAAGAAAACCAAGCAATGATACTGCCTAAGTGCCACCTTATTTGTGTTAGCAGGGAGTAGCACACACAGTTTGTACAGGCCTCTGCAACAGTTTTTGATAATCGATCTGAAAAAGTGGGAAGAATTAGAGGTAACAAGAAATCCCACCTTAGGATGTAAACTCGCTGGACAGGGATAATATTTTCCCGTATGTTTGTAGGGCCGTTGTGCACTTCAGTGCTTACATTGTACAAATGTAAAAATGAAATAAACCCAGTGATTATGTTAGGAAGTGAACTCTTTGTTAATTCACTTTTAAAAAACTCATGTCATTATATAAAGACATAAACCCATTCTTATTTATGCATAAGGAGAGTGCAAGAGTTGCATGTGCAATTAGAAGTAATTTAGTTCAGTAATAGATGACTTGTTCTACTGCTGGCATAATTAATGATAGCACTGGTGTCCAGTGTCCCAGTTATTTACAGTGAAAAAAGAAAATTAACACTAAAGCTACCAAACTGAAGTTATCAACTGGAGGGGAAAAAAAAAAGAATATTATTATATCAAAATAATATATTGCATATTTCCATATATTTGCATGGCTATGGGTTTATAATTAAATGTATTTGGAATGAATTTTAATCCCTGATGTCCTAAAGTTAAAAAGAGATGAAAGCATGAAGACAGCCCAAGCTTGCTGTGTCGAGTTGTGTTCTGCATCTGAATTTGCAGCTGTGGTCTCTGGTAAGCGGCTGTTGTCCTGCCTGTGGTTGCCCTGGCTGACGTCAGCGGTGCTGCTGCAGATGGGGAGGACAGAGGTGGAGCCCTCCCTTGGAAGGACACAAGGTTCTATGGGTAGCTGAAAGCTACCCAGGCAGATTAATTTATCTCTTCATAGAAAGTGATTTTCTTAAACTGTTGCAGTAAGCCTGAAGGAAATTGAACAGAGTAAAATGTATTCCGACATTTTAAACTAAAGCTTTTTTTTGGTGATTGCTGAACTGGGTGTGTCTTGGGAAGATACTAAACCAGAACTAGATAAAAAACACTGGCTGATTTTCCTACAGAAACAAAACCGGGGGACAAGTTAACCACAGCATTCCCAGTGCTCCTGTCTGATGTTGGCCAGAGAAATCTTCTGTGCTTCCTTCCTCCCTGCCTCTGCCCTTCTCCTTGGGTCTCTGCTGGCCAGAGTATGTAGGACAGGAGCCCTGGCATGGCTGCTTCCCAGGGGAGCCTCAGTACTTGAGAAAGTAGGTGTAATAGATAGGAAATAAATGATAGTTAGAAACCAATTAAAGTGCTTGGTGTTTCTTTGATAAGATCTTGGACCCTATGTGAGGTGCTGGAATCACCTGAAATAGGTCTTGATAGTAAAATATCAAAAAGTATGATCTCAAGCAATATGGTCTAACTTGGGACTGAAGCTTCTTGTAACAATCTCTCCTTTCCTGCCTGAATGGGCAATGTCAACATATGTTCTGAGAAAGCAGTCCCCAAAGGATGGGTACCGTGGCTGGCAGCTCCTTCTGGAATGGTGTGCTGACCTTAGAATGGCCTAATGCCCTGGGAAAGAATGTTATTTATTTAGATTTGAAATTATTAAATTGGGATTAAGTTGAATATGTAAAGGACTGTCATGTAATTCATGTTCTTGATTCAATCTGATGCTGTGCAGAGATTAAGTTTCCTGGGGTGTAGAAAAAAGTCATAATATGAGTGAAGCGGCAGTATTCTTTTGTTTGAAGGCAGACAGGAGAGACTCATGTCTCAGATTCAGGTGTGGAGGATCTTATGCATGGGATCTGCTTTTTCCAATTTGATCCTTCCTCATCTGAAATAGTAAAGAAATCTCTGAGTGTATCTAAAGGGCAGAGGTAGAGTAATAATACGTAGAGGGAAGCGGGACAGCAGGTCCCCAGTAGTGCAATAGTGAATAGTACAGCTCCTGCTGGGAGCAGACTAAATCCCAAGGGTTGGGGAGTCCAGTGGGCAGGAATAATATAAGGGAGGGCAGCAAATCAACAAGGGGTTGTTCTATGCTTGCACTTTTTGGTCTTGTGAAGATGGAAAAAACAGTCTCCCAGCAGAGCTTCAGCTGTCTGGGAAGCTGCAACCTTTTCTTCCACACCTCTTACCTCTTTGATCATTCACGTATGATTTTGACATACCTCAGTGATACTTGGAGCTTTGTAGCACCCTTTAGCTTGCTCCTCCAGCTGCACATGTGAGTGGCGTATGCAGGCTGGCAGAAAGAGAGGAGGGCAGAGAGTTGTTACCCTACAGCAGAATTGTTTCCAGAAATTGTTTCATGGCTGTAAAAATGACAGCAGGAGGTTCTGCACTTGTTCTCTCTCAATCACTTTCAGATAAAACTTTGCTTAGTTTACAAGTCAAAAGGTGATTTTTCTAACAGCCAATATTTCTAACTCTCACATTCAAGTCTGACAATCAAGCTGTTTTCTGTCTGAATCTTACTTCATTGCCAGTAATAAAAATTCCAGCTTGCTCAGCCATGGTTATATTGGTTTTGCAGAGCTAACAGTAGTGAAAGCTTGTTTTTGTCTGCAAAGTTAGCAGATTAGGTCTCAAAGAAATGTCACCTAGACAACAGATGTATAGGAAAGTGCTCTTTTTATTGGTCACTTAGCTTGAATCAAATACTGCTGAAACAACTAAGTACTTGTTTTATCGTCATCAGCCTTGGTGCATTCCCTTGTCTGGGTAAAGAATAAGAGATCTTACTTTGAAAGTACTGATGAGGTTTATGTAGCTTGCTACGTATTACTGACTATTCCAACAAAAATATTCCACGTTATAGGACATATTTCCTCTCCTTTCTTGGTTTTAGCACCAGTATTTAAATCTCTGAAGTTAAACCATAGATTATCTACCAGAAAGTTTTTTTCTCATAGAGTTTTTAGAGCTTTAGTTAAATGTTGATGGGCTCCATTCCTCTTGTATGTCCTCTCTTTACTGTTGTTTCCTTAATTCAATGACGTCATACAATTTTTGTTATGATTAATCTTTCATAGAGGTGGCAACTTCATTTTGAAAAAGAAAAGATGAATCTTTGGTTTTAAGAAAAATGCAAGATCTATTTCCTTAATTTTAATTTGTTTTCTTTGCAGTCCGTCACCAGAATTATCTGTTTTCCCAGCCTCCTGCTGTTTGTTATTTTCTTGCTGTTACAGAGATTGTTATCAAGGTACAAATGCCCCTTTGAAGTAGGAATGCAATTCCAAAGCCTTGGGTGTATCAGTTGTGTTAACAAGAATCTGTTATCTTCTTTCGTTTCACTCTTAACTTTTAGATATGAACGAAGTAAGTATTTTATTGTAAAATAAATTTCATTATTTGAGATAGTGTCTTTTGAAGGTATGAACCCATTGCAGGGAGCTTGGAACTAGATGATATTTAGGGTCCCAACTAACCCGAATTGTTCTATGATTCTGTGATCAATTGTGGAAAAGGCTGTTGCTGCAGTAAAGTGATGCAGTCCCTCTTTGATAGTTACCTTGATCTTTTGTTTGAGAGCAGTTGTGTGTGGTAGGTTTTTCCAGCTACTGACAGAGATGTCTCCTGGCTGTTTAACACTTTTTCCTGATGGTGCTGAAAGCTTGGGGGTTGATCATGCCAACCCTTGCAAGAGCAGTGCCTGTGCAAGCCGTCCTACATTACTGCTACTGTTGAAAATAAATTGCTGTTAACATTGAGAACAAACTTTAATGGAAAAATAACAAATAGGAAAGATTACAATGTTATAAATCAGCACCTCTGAATCCTGAATGTACACCTTGAAAATGGGGAAGGAGAATGATTTTCAGAAGCTCTATACACAGACTCAGGCTAGTGCCAGGCCTTGACCTGGAGCAAGGCTGTAGCATCTCGTGTCCATTACAAGCCATGCTGCCTTTCACCTGCTTTCATGGATCTCAGATATTCACAGGTAGCAAGCCATGGACTAGTTAAATTGTTTTTACATTTCATTACTCTCTTTTCTGAAGGGGCTAAAGTCTGTTCATTATTCCATGTTGAGAAATATCCTGGTTCACCTGTGAAAACTGGACATTCTTCTGTTAAATGATGGTCTTACCTTGGTGCATTGGTAGATGCTGGTACTTCTTATGCTATGCTGGAAATGCTCATGTGACCACAGCTGGAAATGCACATATCACATGCTTGAAAACACATTATTTAATGCTAGTGTTTTGTTCAGTGATGAATGAATTCCTGTGTATATGACAGGAGAAGCAATACAGCCTTCCAAGGGCTCTGTAGGGCAATGTGTTCTTGTACCAGGGAAAAGGTTTCTTAGTCTGGTTTCTCCATAGGCTGAAACACGGAGGGGGTGCCCTGGATATGAGGGGCTCTTTTTTTAAAGAATAACCAACACCTGTATTTGGAAATTATGCTGACAGCATTGAAATCTGGGGCATGCTTATTTAGAAAGGGAAGAACTTCCAAAACATCATGCATCTTTTGGTGAACATGCTGCTGGGTCACAGATGTGGGGTACTCCCATGAGTACCTTACTGCTTGCTGATTTTCCGTATCTTTTGGTTTGCCTTTCCTAACTGATTTGTTTCCCCTTTAACCAAATACAGAGGGACTTTTCTAACAGCTGGATGTGCTGTGCCTTCTCTGTTGTAATTTATGGAGAGCAGTTAAGAGTCTGAGATGTGTGGAAAAAGAGATATTTATAATTTGTGGTGAGAGCAGGACTATGTCTTCCTATGCAGATGCTGTGCACTTCCTAGTCTCCCGAGAAGTTTGTGAAGGCTTCTCCAGTGGGGCATGTTTTGGTAACTGTCAAGTATTTATCATGTGGAGTGTCCAAGCTATTCAGCCTCTATCCTCCTTAGGGGATAGACACTCATGTATTGTTTTGGAGTCAGTGTTATCTGTTAATTAGAGATTCTGGTAATAGTCACTTGAGAGTTAAACTGTTCCCAAAGGAATATTTCCAATGTTGTTTTTCTTCTGCTCTTTCTCCTCCCCATTACATTTGTTCTACTGAGAACCTGTTTCATCTCATTATGGGCTTTACATCCTACCTCCATGGACACTGCTTGTTCTGCTTTATTGCTAAGACTACTATGCCCAGCAGAAAGCCCAGCTTGCAGCACCGAGATAAACTGAAACAGATGCAGATCTGTGTGAGGAGTCTTGTACTAAGTGGACTTTGAGGCCACTTCCCAACTGCTGGCTGCTGGGTCTGGCTGTCTCTTCTGATTTGGAGCAGGAAGCATCATTCTGAGATTGTTTGCCTCTGCAGTTTGTACTGGGGAGGTTCTTGGTCTTTGCTGTTGATTCTAAGCCCTATGCAGATCAATAGGGAACACAGGAATATAAACAAAACCAAATTAGACACTGCCAGTTTGAGGTTTCCCCCTCTGCGGGGCTCTTGTGGTTCCTGGGCTCAAGCTGTGAAAGGAGGCGACTGTGCTGCCACAGCGATCTCTTATCCCACGGCAAAGGCCGAGTACCTGAGAGTCAGCGTGGCCATTGCTGAGATCCTGGCAGAGGAACAGCATTTGCTGTGATCTTTCTAGCATTGCTCAGTTTTCCTGCAAAGTTATCAACTCAAAAGACCCTGGTTTCCAGGCTCTGGGGGAGGTTTAGGGGTTTTGGTCTTTTGTCTTTCTTGGACCAAACGTGTTCATGTGCCAGGTGTAAGTTTTTGGATGGTTAGTGTGATTCTTTTCTTAAGAAGCCTACACAAAACAGATTTAGCACTGAACAGTCTTCCTTTTATAGTCTGTTTGTTATACACAGAGGCCCTTTTAGTTTACATTTGCCCCATTCCTCACAGTGAAGATTATTACTTTTTTCTGCCTTCTTTTCCTAATCTGTTTGTTTATTCCCATATATTTCTGGCATAGTTTAACTAAAGCTGAGAGTTCAGTGAAACTTTCTGGCTCAGACTACTTTGTGCTTCTGTGCAAACTGTCCCTTCATGACACTCAATTTACTGATACCCTTCCCTTGGAAATGAATGGTATTTGAAAGATTTTTCAGTAGCTGCAAGGGTGGATACCTCTTAGCCACATGCTAAATCTTTATCAAATACTTTTGGAGAAGCTCTGCAGGCTCCCACAACTTATTGTATCGAAAAATTCTCTTACTTTTTAATGTGCATGGTGATATGTATCTCTTCTATTCAAGATCACCTAATTCTTTTTTGCTTGCTAAATTAAAACATGAGTACTCAGTGTTGACTTAATGCTGATTTTGTGGATAAAACAGCAGCGAAGTGCCACTTTTAATGATCTACATCAGTGTACATATGCTCTGAAGGAGTATTTTGGCTCTTCCTATTGATGCAGCATTAACCTTTCAGCTGACACATAGATGGTTTCACTATTCTTCAAATACAGAGAAGTTAAGGAAATGAACAACAGATGAATTTTGAAAATTTTGCCATACAGTCTTTGTTAACTTCGGGCATATACTCACTGCTAATGGGATGTGATAGACTTTCTGCTTTTCCATCAGAATTAGGGTCGTCTGCAGCAGAGTGGAAGAAGGTAGCTGGTGTCTTAGCTGCCCTGGAGAGCAAACCCCCCTTGATGGTAGAGTCTAGGTATTAAAAGAGATGGTTTTGTTAAATGAAAGCTTCCTTGGTGTTTCTAGTCAGGGGCATAAACATGGCTCTTGAGCCATTTGGAAAAAAATAAAGAAGGAATAGTTAGCAGTCCTAAAAATCAACATTCTGGACATGAAAAGCTATTTTCTGGCCCATGCAAACTGGATAAACTTGTGTGGGTTGAGTGCTCTTGTTTGTGTATGTGGCTGATTAGCATGAGCCCTCTACCCAAGATTGTTGGTCTGTGTCAATCACATGTGTACCCAGCGAAAAATGGCTTTTTGCAGCCAAGTCCAGTTTCTGATGACTCAGTGGGTAGGGTGTACAGCCAAGCTATGTGCCCTTCAGCGACATGAAAACCACAGCCGTTTGTGGAAAATAGGGCTCTTTGCCTTTCCATAAAGCAAGTGGAGCAAAAGAGTTTGCAAATATGGGATATTTTCTAGATAATAGGCTTGCTTTTTAAGAGCATGCCATGAAAAAATATCACTTTAAAGAAATGTCACTAAGGAAAAAAAAAAAAGGCAATTTGTAACTGTATCCACTTTGGTCAAGTTCTTACCTACACAAAGAGATGCAAAATGTCAGTGTGTTGTTTAATTAAAGAAACTGGTTTAAGAAAAAAGCTAACTCGTAGGAAAAAAATACTATATGATGTTTTGAAATGTGTCCCTTCTCTTGTCTGAAAGTCATTCAAGCCTTGCAAATTTTGTGTTGAAATTATTGTACCCAGAAGAAGAAATGGTAAACTGTTTTTTCTAACCAAGCAGAGTAGAAATTTATTTTATGCCAGCCTGAGATTTAAAGCAAAAGAATTTCAAAGCAAAGTAGTTTTATAAGGATGTAAATCACTTATGCTCGAAAACCAATTTTTTTTCCACAATGATTCAGCCTCAGTAGGGTTTAAATGAAACCTTTTTTGATAAAATACTGGTTTTATGTCTAAAATAAGAATGATCATAATTTCCGTATATAAATATGCATTTGTTTGCTAATGTATCTTATTGAGAAATGGATTTTAAACAACAGCATGTCAGTTTTCATGCATATGAGCTACAGATAATTTGCAGTTTAAAAATACCAATTATTTTGGGAAAAAGGTCTCTAGATGACCCTAATGTTCAGATAACCTTCAGAAAACTCGCATCAGGAGTGGGGCGGGGAGGTGCAGGCCGTGGGCTGAGGGAGGCAGCCGGGAGATGGAGGCGGACATGCTGTGGATGAGCTCCTCTGCCACCTGTACAGCTGCCCGAGCCCTGGGAGTGTGGCAGGCAGCTCCCAGCTAGGGTTGGGAAGCATGGAGATGGCCTTGTGTGTGCTGTGCGGTGCTCACAGCCTTCCGTGAGCAACCTCCACAGGTACCTTGGCACGGGCCTCGGGAGCGAGCCTGTGTGAGGGCCCGGGCTGGGCCTGCTGAGGGCTGGAAGTGCTCTGGGCCACAACGGAGGCGGCTGGCAACTGGTAAAGTCAGACTAGAACTGCAACAAAGCCACTTCTTACATTTGTAAGTAAAAGAGAAGCTACTCCTGGGAAATAGTAGCTATCTCTGCAGATAAGCAATAGAGGGCTAAAGGTAATTTTAATCTATGCAGCAATGATTACATTTAAAGATAAAAAAAGATGAAGTCCTTGGGAGAGTACGAATTGCTGAACGTTTTGCAGCTTAGTGGAACCCTGGGATAGCTGAGTTTTTTCTTTTCTCTGTGTTTGAGGCATATCCTTAAACCTAGTGTTTTTTTCCTTTGGAATGTTTCTTTAAGGAGTGTGAAATCAGAAACAGAAGCTAATGCTACCTGGCTGAGAAGACCGTTTCTGAATTCATTCTCTGGCATTAATTTTGCTGCATGTTGTATAATCATAAATATTTCTACACAAACTCAGGCACTGTTTTAGCAAAAATTGGACCAGTTGAATGTCTTGTCAGCAACAAAGATTTAGGAACTTTCAGTGGCGTTTTAAATGACTGGCTTTCTATAAACATAGCAGCTATCCAGTTGTGTATGTAATGTAAGATTTGCTGGTGCTTTGTAACAAAATTCCAGACTATTTATTTCCCTCTTTTTAATATTAACAGAGCATTTTTGAGAACGACAATGTAACATCTTAATATACAAAGCTGTGAGATTTATATTAGTTTGTGATATTCCTTAGCTACCTTAAATGTCTTGTGTAGACAACCAAACTAATTTTAAATAGTAGTGCTACCTATGGCATCTACTTTTAAATTATTAATTTTTTCCTCTGACGTTTTTAACTTTTCTGCTTATTGTGGAGACTTTACAGCTATTTAGTAATACACCATTAAAACAATAATCTTGATGGCTTGGATATCTGGATGAGTTTTCTGACTTAAAAAAAAATAATCCAGATTTTAAAACTAAGGGATATTACATATTCTTACCCATATGAATATTGTGATAGAGAAAAATAATTTTAAAATTTTAAATTCTTCAAATGTAGACAATAATAAAGCAGTGAATTTGTAAATACTTGAAACAGTGTGCCATTAAATGAGTTAATAGTGCCTGCATTGCTGTCCAGAATTTTGCTTTCCAAGTCTTAAATAAAACCAGTAATAAAGTAGTTATATAATGTGGTGATAGTAAAAAGGGGAAGAGGGAGATATTCAGAAAATACTGCCTTTAGGAAATGAGTTAATGAGTGAGCTTTATTTCTTAAACTATAATTTTTGAGAGATTTTTGCAGTACCTGAAACTTCTGCTCTGTTAGAGAACTGTGATGTGGGCAATGATTTTTGTCCTTTAATGCTTTTTATTCCTTTTATTCTTTTAAAATGAAAACAACAGAAGGGTGACATCCTTGCTTTTCATCATGCAATCTTTCCATATAGTATGTACTACTTGGCTTAGAGTTTTCTCAGAGTTAGGAGAATTTTGCTCATGCGAGATGCACGTGGGCAGCACAGCGAGGCAAGGGAAGTGATGATGGGTTGGCAGCCAGTGTTTTCCCAGTATTGCTCCTGTGCAGCCTATCCACATCAACCTCGTTTCCAGCCCCACGTGAAAGCCCAATAGAGCTTACAAAGCTGAATCCAGTAAGGTTCAACCAAAATTGCATTAAATTAACTGAGGCCAAAGCAGACGTAATTTTGTAGGAATTTATTTTGTGCTGGGGCTTTTAGAGTCCCTTGCTGTAAATGTTCCCTGACACAGTGTGCTAGCAAGCTCAGGTTTTTTTGTTTTATTGTTATTCCATCAGACTTTAAGCATTGACTTTAACTTGTCACTCAGGGGTCTGCCTCAGGGGAATGTGTGTTTGTGTTTGGTTGTGTGTGAAATCTTCATCTGAAATAGTGCTATCATTTCTAAGTGTGGTATCATTAAAAATATGTATTTGGGCCGTGCTAAAACCCTGGAAATGTTTCCTCCTAAAATCTGTAACAGTTTGGGACCAGGAACTTGATGATTATCTGGAGTTTGGTGGATCTGTGCTGTCCTTAAAATCAAATCTGATTTGAGGCTTTGTGTAAGAAATAAATGCTTTGAGGAGGATGGGTAGCTCTCCTTATTAGTTTCATTTGTTTGTTTTTATTATCTGACTGTAAATATTTTTATATCATATAAATGATGTGGGAACAAGCAGTTTACAATGGGAGGAAAAAATTAAAATCAGATTATTTAATCAAGGCAGAAACTACTGCATATTGTACATTTCAGGAAATAAGCTGGAAAAAGGAGAAAATGCAAAAGAATTGGGAGAAATCACATTTGTGTCAAGTTCCACTAATGCTTGAGAATGACATGCACAGTGTAATTATAAACACTGATGTTAATAGGAAACACATAACTTAGTATATATTATTTTTTATGACAATCAGTAAACAAATGACCACTACATACATAGTGATTCTAAGGCTGCAAGAAGCATATTTTAAAAGTAAATTGAAATGTTGGTAGGCAGAAAGTTATTTTTAAATCTCAGTAAGTTCTGTTTTTCCATTGTTTAGAAAAACTGACAGGAAATGGCTGTTATAGTGGATTTAAAATTTATACATTTTCCTGTCCACAGCTTAAAAAAAAAAAAAAAAAAAAAGTATTGGGGTGCAGAATCTGAGTACTTAGTGTAAGGTTGTACATTTTGCAGACTTTCATTTGTAGTGAATGTCACATTTTCCCCAAGTGTTTCTAACCTTCCTAACCCTCCCTTTATGGAATTGTGGATGCTTTTTGCCAAAACTTATCGTGTACTGGTATAAATGCTGGCTGAATTTGTAAAGCTGACAATTTATTAAGATAAGTCACTAAAATATTATAGTCAGATGCCAGATGTCGAACAGTTAAATTTGTCTTAGTATGTTTGAAGCTGTGGGCTATTCCTCAGCCTGCTAACTATAATTTTTATATATTCAGTATTTTGAAAACCTCCTGCCTTTCAGCCCTACTTATTTTTATTCCATCCCTTTCCCCCAGCCCAAAGTCTCACCAACCAAAAAAACCCCAAAGAAACCCTACGCTTTGGCTGGATTGCTCTTTGCCAGTAACACAGGGAATTAGAATACTGGTTAGTTCTTTAAACAAATTCAGAAAGTTTTCCAAGATCAAGCTCAGAGAGAGAAGAGCTTTATTAACACTATCAGACTTCATTTGGCTTAAACAATTTGTGCCTGTTCCCATTGACCTCATTAGAAGCAGCCCTGGGCTGTGGGTGTGAAGAGGCTGATCTCACCTCTCTTCTAGCCCACATTTTGCTTTTCACTTGGGTGCTGTCCGTAGGCACTCATGTGGGAGCTGGTGCAGAGCTGCAGACAGAAATCCAAGCTCACCCTGACAGAGTGAGCCTCGGAGTTTTGTGGGAATGGATGATGCTGTAGGACTGGGGCCATGTTCAATTTATATAATGCAATAATTGTGGAGCAAATACAACTCATTCCCTTTTCGTTCCTTGTTTTGAATGCCTCTCTTCAGAGTATTTGAGCATTTTATGGAAGACCTTTTGGTTGGCTGGAAAAGGCAGGACAACATCTCTTTCTATAAATGGAATAATAATTGCACTGTGCGCTGGCCAGCAGAGACCAACATCTGGATCCTGGTTATCGGTTATCTTTTAATCATAAATATGTAAAACGTCTTTCTTCTCAGCTGCTCTTTGCCAGAGCCCAAGGCGTAGTCACGAGGATAGTTACTGGCTGTGTATTCCTTGCCTGGAAAGTCAGGAGAGATGCAGCAGAACAAAGAGTGATAGCAGACGAGGATGGCATTTTAACTGCCCAAATATGCTGCTAAGAAACTAAAAATTTGCCTTTTGCTTAACTGTGGCATTTTTACCCTTCACGATTTTGGAATAAGTAGAGAATAAAGGATATGTGTGAGCATATTTTAAATGTTAAGAAGAAACACACTTCATGTTAGTAAAAGGTGCAGCATAGGTGGTGATAATAAGCCAGATCCTCGTGTTAGGCACAGAGTGGAGAAAGTCCAAGTTCTGCTCCATCCCCCAGGGCTGAGGATGGCTTTGCCTCTGTGCCACTCCAAGGTGCTGAGAGTATGGCTGTGTCTTTGAAGGGTGTAGTAGTGGCTGGAGTGCAACAGATTCTTTGTACTGATTTGAGCAAAAACCGAATCATTGTCTAAAGAGTAAGAGTGACAAAACTAGTAGTTCTGTAACCTCGCCCTGGCACGCAGGATTTGAAGCCTTGTAAAAATCAGTCTCTAATTAGTGTAAGAATTTTGGTTGGAATATGATCTGAATGCATTCCCATGCTGGAATTTGCAGTTCTGTATTTTGGAGCTTCCTTTCTCAGTAGCAGAGAGGTTTTTTTCCCTTCTGTCTATCAATGTAACTAAATAGTTCTTAAGCCATTGTCACTAATGTACCAAATATTTAAAGAAGAATATGTTGATCTAGTGCAGCCTATTTTTATGGAAAAGGATAGGATATTTTCACACAGAGTTTGGTTGCTAGCACTTATTTCTTTCAGAGGCCTATCTTTTTAAAATATGACCTTTACCTTCCTAATTTTGGGGGAGAAAGAGGTTGGAAAAGCAGAGCTGACTTCTGCAGTTATGATAAACAGATGTTTATCAAGTGCAGTCTGCCTCCATGCTGGGTTGTGGAAGCCCATGGCATCACTTTTCAGGTAAATAGAGCCCTTAGTTAGGGCTCTATCCCACAGAAAATATTTGAGGTTTTTCAGTCTATACAACCTTAAAAGTTGGAGATTTCAGCTTTGCAGGAGGCTGACCAGTGCAAGAGTGAACTGGTCTGCTGTGGAAATGGGAAGCTAGCACTTAAAGCATAGTCAGCTCATGTCTGGAGAGTGACCTCTCAAGCTTGTTTGGTCAGCCGATCGGCCACCATAACACCATCATTTCTTCCCTTTGGAAGATGCTCGGATCTCCCAGGGCTCCTGTGCTAGGTTGACCAGGTAAAAATGTGGGTATAAATGGACATAAGAGCTTGACAATGTGGGCAGGGACAGAGAAGAGAGAGCTCTGTGGTTATAAATATGAAAGACCCAAACGCAAAGTGTTCTGAAAGATGAGAAGAAATCTATGGGAAAGGAAAATGAAAATGGGAAAGTGAGGATGGAGAAAATGGAGAACAGAAAACGAGAAATGCTAAGGAAAGTAGATGAGAGGAGGGAGAAAACTGGACTTTATCATATGTGCAATATATCCTGCATGAAAAACAACAAACCAGGGATTTGGCAGTTGCTGAAAGAAAAAATCTGAACATTTCTGCCTCAGCTTTAGTTGAGGGCTGACCTCAAGCTCTGTCTCCTTTGAATACTGCAGAGTGCACATGCTTTTTTTTAAATATTTGCCATGGGCAACCTTTTTTCTCTCTTTGTGGACTGGCAGCTATGGAGATTCATTTCAAAACAGATCAAAACTTTAGGAAATGTGGCTGCCTTTTAGTTCTAAATCTGCTTGAGTGGAAAAATAGGAATAAACTCTTCAGTGTAGAGATAAAAAAGGGTTCTGTTTGATGAGGGATGGAAACACTTTTTTAAGCTGAAGCGATGAGTTACCTGTGAGAGGTTTGTTTGGGGTTTTTTTAAAGTTCAAATAAACGTGCTTAGATAGTAGTGGATGGGTCTATCAGGTGAATTCACTGAAGTGAATTTAGTGTGTTTATGAGTCTGTGTTACTAGAAATGCAGTAACATTGCAAAAATGTGATTGCTGAATGATTTAATGTGAATAAAGTCTTAAGAAGAATTATAGACATCTAATATATCATTCTTAAGATTGTCACCAAGAATTAGAGGCCTGAGTAAAGCCTACTGCCTCCTGCCCTTTTTCATGCTGATTGATGCTAATTTATTTGCATTTCAAAAAAGTGAGTAGCCCAAGGGCAGCCAGAGAATAGGATTTTGCAAAGACTAGTCTATGAAAGTGCTTTTTGAGGTGATACTTCTGTTGTGCTTACAGGTATACATTTGTGTTTATGGGTACCCTGACGAGACTTTAATTTTCTCTTAATTTTATTTTTCCAAATGGCCATTCAGAAGTCTCTTATTTTAGTTGTTATGTGGGTAGCACTGTTAGTGAGATAAAAGGTGAGTTTATGGTCAAGGAAGATTATACAGTGGTGTCTCTGGCTGAGTGACTTTACTAACTAACGATCAGATTGTGAACTCCTCAGGCTAAAGACTCTTTCTCATGTGTTTGTACAGCATCTAGCAGAATGAGCTCTGGCGTGTGATTGGAGTCCTTGGGCTCTATCGCAGTACAAGTAATGAATAATAAGTAAGCAAGCAGCAGTTGTATTGGTTGGCTGCCCCAGGAGATCTTAACTCCTCTTTTATGGACATAGATGCTGGAATTTCTTTGGCATCAGCCTCAAAATGAAGTAGTTGTGTTTGCCTGAAGGAGTTCTGCTTCAGTTCCTTGCAGCATACAAGCCTGAGATCCTCCCCAGGCTAGACACAAGCGAGTGTTTTTTAAGAGCTGGCTTTGGAAGTTAACACCACTATGATTACCACTAAACTGATTAGAAATCTAAACCTAGATTTATAAATTAGCGCAAAATATTTTATGTACCTTATTGTGTTTGCTTTTGATTTTTCTCTGGGATCTTTAGGATTGTCTACGTATGATGACTTTAATTTCATGTAATTATAAAAATACATGCTAAAATAAGCCCCAAAGCTATTTGCCTTTGCTTTGTAGCATAACTCATAAGATGAAACATAAGACTTTATTTGGTTCAGTCTTAAAAATAAAATTAAAAAGGTTATACAACAGGTAGGAATTGGAAATCCTGTTTCCACTGATTAAGACACAGCCACATGGCTGAGCCTACTGCACCTGCAGGTCAAGTTGTACCTTACTTAATGAGACTCAGACTGCTGTTTTCCCTGTTTTTTTCCATCGCATGCCATTAAACAAATTGAAGGAGATTTAGGAGTTTAGTGCTAATGCAGCTTTGAGAAGCTACTGAAAGTGTCTCAGCCTATGTGGGGATAGCAGTACTGTGTCATACCTGCAGGCCAAGGCACCCACCTCTCCCACAAGCCTCCTTAGATCTGCTAAGAAAACTGCTCTGTGGGCTGGTGTAGGCAAACTGCTCCTCCCACAAGAGCTGTGTTGATGGTACCACTGGTAAATGGAATATTGGAAACAAATACTGGCATGAAATGATATGCGACACATTCTTGTTTAGATAATTAAACTGTGCATTTTATCCTCCTTTTTGATTCTTTCCTTTTTGAACTATGGTGGTACTACCTTCACATAGCCCATGGTTGCTTTCTAGTCCATCTTTTTTGTTTGGGATCTTGTCAGTTTGGAAGTCTAAACTACAGGATCCAGGGTTTGTTTGGGTGTTTTTTACACTAATTTACTGACCTGTTCAAAGAACTTTTATAGAGCAGGGATATGAGTCCTTTACAGCACATTTTCTTATTTTTTATGTTTTCTTTTTCCAGGCCTGATGCTATTTTGGTTTTACCATTTCAACCTCTTTGCTGGGCATAACTGCAGGGCTCATTGGTCTAAATTTCTGGATTGCCCATAGGTTTAAAAAAAATGTTTACCATAATTACTATACTCCAGTCCCCTGAAATTGTGGCTGGTTTTTGCTGAGAAACCTCTTATTTTTGTTAGCAGTTCTGTCATCTTTTAGCAGTTTGGTCACTATATAGAATTTTTAGATCTATCTGTTCTTTCAGGCAACTTACTTATTTGTATGCAAGTAGTTTATTTATTATTTATTCTTGCTCCCTTTCTAACTGCTGGGAATTATTGCCTTTCTTACGAGGAAGGAGAAAGTCAGGATACATTTCTTCCCAGCATTGGTGGCAGTGAACAAAATGAAGCTTCTGAGAAATACCCCAGGTCTGCAGTGGCTGCCATAAACTCGTGTGGCACAGTAGAGCCTCCAATTTCTTTCTCCAGCTTTGTGTTTGAAAGAGTCTTGTTTACTTTTCTATCTGTATGCTTATTTTGTCTTCAAAAGCTCCTTTAGCAGTTCCCTCTTAAATACTGCTTGATCCCCAGCATACTGAGATGAATGAACTCGTTCAGTGACTGCAGGAAGGATATTGTTAAGTATTGCTGCAGAGGAATTGAGGCTGGGGGTGGTTCTTCAAGCTGTGTGTTTGTTTACCACAGAAGCTATATACAAAAGCAAGATATGTTTATTTTTCTTGCAAAGCAGGATCTACTCCTGACTTTTCCAGATTAGGATGCCTGGATAAAACATAAGGAAAAATAATCCCTCAACAATATGAGGGGAGCTTTCAGTGGGAGACTTTTTTTTTCTTCATTAGCAACTAGTTTTATTTCACTATTTGGGAAAGGAAAAAGTGCAGCTGGACCATGGCTTGAAAATTAACACAGATTGAGAAATTAAAAAAAAAAGGTGTTATGATTTTTGCCTTGATAATTTGTGGAATTTGATGTTGTTGAAGCATGACAGAAGGTACTGCCTGGGAGCAGGTGCTGGTACAGAAAGCCTTGAGCCAACACTTTACTACACTAGAAGAATCCTGATAAATTCTCCTTGATAGCACAGGTGTTTCATTGTGCATCTTCACAGTACTCTCATGGCACAAGTACAGGCCCTTGGTAACACCTAATTGTGTTGCAGCCTTTCCCTCTTTCTAAAGAAGTCAATGATTTAAATAATCCCTCGTTGGACAGGCAAGGTCCGAGCACAGTCTGACAGCCACAGGTGCTCTGCTTGTGTGGCAAGGGGCTGCCAGAGCTTAATGGGGCTTCAGTCACTTGGTGGGAGCCTGGGTCTGATTTCTAAGCTGCATTTTGGGACGAGGGAAGCAAAGCATTGCTCCACATACTTAGTGAGCCTTGCGCCAGCATAAAGTTCAAAAGGCATTCACAAGGAAGAAGAATTTATATATGATGACTTCATTTGTTCTGGATGTTCGGAAGAGAATCCTAAGGTCAAATCTATTTTGAGTCTGAGAAGTCTCTTCTTGTCAAGGGCCTTATTCTGCACATGGCTGGATGTTTTCCGGTGGGTGCTGTGTAGCTGCACCTCCAGCTGCTCTCGGGGAGGGTGCCCAGCATCCCATTGCAGTAATTTGCTTTCCTTATTCCTTCTGCAGTTGGTAATTTTTGATTGGTTTTGTCCAGTTTGCTGTCCTTCCAGACAGCAGCACCATGGGAGCTACATTGATTGAAGCTAAAGAGAAATAGCACTTCCTGGGTGTTGCTTTTCTTTTTCTACTTCTTTACTCCCTCTTCTGTTTTGAATGAGCAGTAAAAACACAATGGTGTCATGCAGCTATAAATGACAATTTCAGTGCTGTCCCAAACATTTTCACTACTCTGAGATTTAAAAAAGATTAGAATGGGGGTGAGGGAAGAATAAAAAAGGTGAACATGTGCGTTATTAGGGAGGATTCCCTTTCAGCTACTGACGTATATTTTGTCCCTTGAATGGCAAGGTGTAGAGGAAGGGGTCTGCTTTTTGGTATGCTATAAATCTTCCAGTGATTTTTGCCATTTGCCTTGTAAAACCATTCTGATATTTACAGAAGGGCAAAACTTAGAAGAAATCTATTTTGAACATGGGTATTGGTCTAAAATATTAATGAGTAGGGTTTTAAAAACCCAAACAAACTCTGAGAGGGTTGAGATGGCAGTGAGAGCCATACTTTTCTTTTACGTCAGGCTGTGTTCTCAGGGCTTTTGTCTTGGTGCATGATAGATGCCTTGCTTGTCAAAAGTGCATATACTGTGTGCTGAGTCAGAGCCATATAAAGTAATATGTTTGATCTGGGGCCTATAAGAAAACAAAGAGCAAATAAAAATGTATTATAGTGTCTTTTATCCTCCCCTTTGACAAAAGAGGCCACCCAGTCACAGAGGTATAGTATTATTAAATTTTCATTAGCATGACATAAGATAAAATTAGGGTTCATTGGTGTGCTGAGGCCACTTCAGCTCCTACCTCCTTACCCTCATTTTACACGTGAGAAAATTGCAGTTGGTTGGGTGCTTCCTCCCTTAGCTGAATCTGAATTGTAGAGAAGATTGCTATTAAAGGCCCCACAGGATTGCTATTAAAGCAATAACTTTCTCCTGTTGATTCTGTGCCTGCTCTGACCACGGAAGGGAGGTAAACATCATCTCCCTGATTTTATGCCAACCAGGAACAATTTCACTTCTGCTGTCTCAAACTAATTCATGTGTTTTTGTGCTTTGAAAACCTGAAAGCTTTGACATGTTGCATGCTATGAACTGATGCCAAGCTGTGACTAAACAATCTCATTAAAAACGCAAAGTAACTGAAGCAAATATTTCCTTTGAAGAAGCCCTATCAGTTAAGTACTCATTTCCTCTTTTAAGTCTGACATTAAAGGGGCAAAGACAGGTGGGCTGATAAGAGCAAGATAAGGCTTGTTGAGTTGGTTTACCAGCTAATTTGGCAAAAAAGCAGAGTCTTGTTTCATGCTGTTTAAAGAGCTTGTATCACTTGTTTTTGTTGTATGAGAGATGAACTGTCTAAATATCCAGTGAATTGTGAATGCTTTTGCATGCACATGCAATTTGATATATTTACATATTTTCCACAAGATGTAATATCACTGAGATAAGATCTCACCTACATAGTACCCATAATCTCTGATGCTAATTCTGAGCCTCTAAGTAGGCTTCTCCTTTAACCACAGCAAACCCAAAACAAATGCAATAAAGTTTGCCTTTGTATTGCTAGAACTGCACTGGAACCTGCTCATTGATAGATAGCTCAATATTCAGCTCTTCTACAGGCTATACCAGCTGAGATCCAAAAACCCCAGTTTAAGTGAGTCTGCTGTGCATTTCAAAACAATGAAATCATGCATTTTCCTAAAATCAGTGTGCAGAATGAAGTACTCTCTGTTAGTGTGAAGTTCCAGCTTGGAGCCCAGTTGGTGGATTGCCCCAAGAGGAGGACATGCTTTGAGTACAGCAGTATAATGATAGCCCGTATTGTCAGGTGGTTTTGCCTGTTTTCTGTAAGGATCTGCCTGGTCTTTGAACTGGTTTGTGTTACCTGCTGCCAGCCATCTCACAGGAGACACCTTCTCTGCAGGGTGATTCATAACTTGGCCTTTACATTCCATAGTAATGCAATAGCTCTAGGACACCAGTGCAACCAATGGGACTAACTAGCTCTTTTATGGTAAGGTGAGCACAGTCATTTACCATCCAGGTACAGAATATAGTTGGCGTGATTAACTGTAATCCTATCACTCATTAATTTCTCTCTTAATTTTTTTTTTAAATTTAATTTTAAAATTTTTCTCTCACTTAATTTCTCTCTCAATTTTAAGAGACAAAAAGCAAAGATTTGCTTTGCTTTCTTAACCAAAGCATTGGACACAACCATGCAGAAGTCAGGAAAACAAACATGGAAGTTCTATAGCAGAATTATTGTGGGTTTATTTTACGTGTAAGAGCATCTCATGGCCATTTTGCCCACAGATGTTGCAAGAATGTAAATGTAATTAGTGATAAAAATGTATACAGTAGTGTAAAGGCTAAGGCCTAGGCCTGGGGGGAGTCCCATTGGTTTCAATGGGCTTTGGATAAGGCCCTAAGAAAACATATGAGACACTTTACAGAACAGACTACAATCCTGTTTAAGTTTTTTGGCACACTGCTAGCCTTCCAACCTCTACCCTTTCCCTTTCCATCCCCTAAAAATGTAGGGGTACTTTGATTCCAAAATTTGAAGATGCTGTGAGAGTCAGTATCCCAGCCTGGGCACCCATACCAAGGTATGGGGCAGGTTAGCTCTGTTGATGCAAAATATTTTGCATCATGTTGCAAAACACAGAAACAACCCATTCTTGCTCTAGAAAGTTTATCAGGTGAACACACAGATTTCTTATTGCTCTCGTGAGACTTTCAGCATCTAATTGTGAGTCATAACATTGAAGTCTGGAAGGAAAGAATATCTTGTAAATTGTTTCAGATTTGTCTTTTACCTCTTGTTTTAGCGGGCTCCCAAGCTTTTCCTTGGGTCAAGATGCATTCAATTTCAGAAGGGAACATGAGGGATTACAAGACATCAGTGACTTTTTCCATGAGAAAATAATAATAAACTTTCAGTAATTGAAGGATAAGTTCAAGCTTCCCTCTGGAGACTTGTACATGTATTTGCAAATGAGATAGTTCTGATGTCTGCTAAGAAAAAAAAATAAATATCTCCCAACAGGAAAGAATTCGTTTGGAGGAATTTCTCCTCCACAGCTGAGACTTTTTTAATCATCGGCTGCACTAGAGAAACTTAATACAATGTTCCCAGCTTTGCAAACACCAGCTCTTCTCTGCAGGACTTAGCAGCGGGGGGAGCACTAGGGTGCATGCATTTCCCCTTGCTGTCTGCAGGACTGTGACCCTTCACACCCAGGCTGTAAGAACCCAGCTTTGTCCCTATTAAAGCCTAGTGGGAGCTTTGCCATTTTCTGCAGTAAGGTCGGGATTCCTCATAAAGCAGTGGAGAGGAAACATCAGGACTCTAAAGTCACATACCAGATTTCATGGCTCTTAATCACAAGAGGTGTATTAGTGCATCCCAGGGAGGATGGAAGAAGGAGCTTGGTTAGGTGCAAGAGGAGCCTTCATTGGCTTTTTTGGGTAGTTAATTGATGTGAGAAAGTTTAGATAACTGCTAAGGTGATGACTGTATCCTTCTAGCATCACCCTTTTTAAAAACACTCCTGGATTATAAACTGCTTTAAGCTCTGCTCCCTCACCTGCCCTCATTTTCTTCCAATGTCGTGAGCTGCAGTGGGACAGAAAGGGGTGTTGAAAAGAAAGGGGTGGTGCTGTGTGCCTCTCTGCCTCCCTGAAATGCCTCCTGTTCTGCTCCCCCCCCCGTTCACCTGCATGCTTAGTGCTGGGAAGATGCCTCTCCCTCTGCAAAGGTTCTTTCCAGGTAGCAACGGGACCATAGTGAGGACATCTGTGGCAGGCAGCACAAGTGCCCACCAAAGTCTGACAGCACTAAGCCCCCCCCCACCCAGCTCAGAGCATCAGAGCTGGTGAGGCTTCTTGTTTGCAGAAACCTGCACTGCATCTGGTTACCATTTGTGACTGGAGACTATGTTAGCTGTACAACCCAGAAGGAGATAGTTGGATCTGAGAGAGACAGAAATACTTAAATTTGTGCAAAAGGTGACAGTGCTTCTCAGGAAAGCTCTGTCATGTCCCCAGTGGACAGGCAAGGGAGTATTTAAGGCCCTGACATTAAGTTATCCACTTCATTTTTTTTTTTCCCATCACTTTCTGAATGTTCTTTCTGGGCATATGTGGCCCTTTAATGGAATTGTTTTTTCCTGTATCTCATCATGAGAGCTGAAATTTATCCTTGTGTTTGGAAATATTTCTAAATATTCACGTAAGCTTCAGCATAATTTATTTTCTTTTGTAGCTTAATAAAATCTTGGGTTTCATTCCATCTAGCTATCTTTGGGGATTTGCAGGCCAGTGGGGCTGAAACACAGGACTGAACTAAGAGGCAAAGGAAAACAAACAACTGTATGAATACCTAGAATTTCTCAGAATGCCATGATGCAGATCCAGTGCTGCTTTTTAAAAAAGATTGTAAATTATTAATACTGCTAGGAGGAAATGAATATGGTAGTGGTTCTGCAATGTCTGACCTGCTCTGAAATGTAATGTATTTATGCAGGCTTCTTCCCCAGTCCTGTTGAACCAAAGTTATCATACCAGATCATCTTTGCTCCAGAGTTACACGTTGCTCCCAAGAACTCACCAGCCTGCTGAGAGATAGGTTGGCAGTTTCCTTGTTTTGCTGGAAAAACCAGTGCTGGTGTGAGAGACTGATACTGCAGGAGAAAAAATTCTGCAGGCAACCATGCTTCCTTGGTGGTACAGGGTCCGTATCTCAGACAGCAGGTTTATCTGGTGGAAGCTTGCAACAAAACAAACATGTTTGCTCCTGTCCCAGCCTGGACATGGCTAAACATGGTTGGAGTGTGTGGTTTGTGGCACTGTGGCCTCCAAAGACTGTGATTTCATGTGGTTGTGACAGGCTTTGGGCTGGTAGAAAATCCTCTTTTCTTTGAGATCACCAGCTCCTCTTCAAGTGGAACATAGATGTTTATTTGTTGTAGTGAAAAAATGAGGCAGAAGTAAGTTCCTTAAAAGTTAGTGTCATGCTACCATATTTTGACTCCCATTATCTCATATCAAAAAGGAGCTTAAAACTTTAGGTTCATTTTCAACATTGACAGGAATAAAAGACATCTAGAAGTACTTCACAAGAGTTTCTTTTGTTGTCAGTAGTCCCATAGTATTCACAGTTCTATAGAAATATGATGGCAAAGATGATGTCAGACTACCACTGTTTTGCTTTTTATTTTTTCAAATGCATGATGGTTCTATCTTCACCACAACTTCCGTAATTCTTTTGGAAGGCAATTTGCAGAATAAGGCAGGAAAAGGGAATTTGCTATTTTGCTTTTTCTGGCCTGAGTAAATTATGATGCAATGAAAACCAACAAATTTATGTTCATTAAGATTCCTGAAGAATCAAATACATTTTCTAGCCAATAAGACTGAATTGGAAAGCAGTATAATAAAAGGGAAGATAATTGACATTTTTAATTTTTTAAGACTCTCTTGTTTACAAAAATTGAGGCACCAGAACTACAAATGCATGAGCACAGAGGGAGTGCCTTTGTGTACACCCCACTTTCTTTGTGCGACAGGACATTTTCCACTTTATAAGCCCTTAGAATTATTTCAGGTACTTGAGACGTTATTTTGTTTAAAATATTTATATCACATGAAGATGATCAAACTCAAGTTTATTTAGTTTATAGAAACTGTCAATCTTTTTAGTAAACAAGAGGGATACTGTGTTCCTCAAAATGGAGACATGCCTGGATTTCTCTTAAAGCAGGTGAAATCAGAAAACACGGAGAAGTAGAAACAGTAAAAATAATTGGAGTAGTTAATCACATTTTGCATTTTAAAAAAGTCTTTACTGAGACATTTACTATAAACATGGCAAACGAGATGTATTCACTTTAAAGGCCCTTCTATTGTGTTTATCAAATAGCTGTTATAGTATTTACAATGCTGTATTGAGTTGGAAAAAATCTGGAGCTGTTTTGTGTATTTTCCCTCAAGGTTAGAGCTTTGAATCATGGGATAATGTGTGATATCTCTAGGGCTTCTTGAAACAGTTCAAGAACACGCACAAAGGACTGTGGTTTGTGCTATATTTGTGCAGAATTTAACATTATGTTCCTTTGGCTTAAGAGCAAAGATGAAGATATCAAGGAAAAAATCCTCTCCTTTAGGACCACAGTATACATTTTAAGAGAAAAACCTTTAACTGTTTTGCAAGGTGCAGAAGTTAGTCACGCACTATTTTTCACTGTGGTGACTTTTCTTTTAAAACTGCCCTATCAGCCTGATACAAAGAGTGAAAGGAAATGCAAAGTAAAATGCTCCCCTTTTCAGTTAAAATCTACTTTTTAAACAAGTTATTTATGGTTTGTTTGTGCTATGGTAAGTAACAGTATTTAAACTCAAAAACTCTCTCACATTTAAAAAGTAATTGTCAAACACATATTTTGGTCATTTAAAAGAAAAGCTGTGGGAAGTTAAAATCCATGATATGTATGTGTAAAATATCTGTCCTGCTTTTTCAGCTGAAATATCCCAAGAAAAGCTAGATAGCTCTCAGATGAGAGTTGTATTCTCTCCAATTAATGTTGATTTCTTGTTAAGTGCTGGGCAGAGGTTATACAAGCCGGCTCGTATTTCCATTAAGAAGCAAGTTAAACTCATGCACTGCAGTTTTACAGCAGCATTTGACAGTGCATAAAGCTGGCTGCATCTGCAGAAGTGACCGTGATTTACGCTGGGGTTCTGCAGCCGCTTCCAGTTGTTACAGGTCAGACAGGACACAACACACAGGCCTGTTTCTGTTCATCTCTTTTATGGGCAGCTGTAATCCCTCACAAAAAATCAAAGTCACATTTGTAGGAAAATGCCTTCTCTTGAGTTCTAGGACCACGTTAGCTGAGCAAAATCATTACAGTTCTCATGTCCCCTAATGCTTTCCTCTGTTTATTCTTACTTTAACATTTGCTGTGAAGATTAATGCATTTATTATTTTGTAACTTGCTGCTTTCTGAGTTATTGTCTCCAAGTAGTTTCTGTATGTATAAATACGCCAGTCCTAGAGCTCTTGGGTATTCCTGTATCCAAGTACCTCCCAGTCTATAACGTATTTCTCCTCTGTGCCACCCACAGAGCTATTGCTCAGGCGTGTGGGGAATAAACAACTCGGCCGGGGTCACACAAAAACTCTGTGGTAGACCAAGAACTTGAACCCTAGTTTCCTCAGCTCTCTGACTGCTCTTTTTCTTACATTTTTAAGCTTACTTTTTTAACTGCAAAAATCAAACATGCTCCACTTCATGCTTTCTTAGTGGTATGGTGTGTGTGCTACACAAAGATATGAGGGTATAGTCTATCCATGGCATCTGTGGGACAGGTTGGCATGACAGTAAGCAGTTTGGAAGCTGAAGGTGCAGCAGGGCTCAGGACTGAGCAGACTGGTGCTGCCTTGGGTCCCGGCTGCCCTAGTCTATCTCTGGTGTGTTTGGAGTCTGGGAACAGGCTGCCCAGGGACACGGTTGAATCACCATCTCTGGAGGTATTTAAAAGACTTAGACATGGCACTTAGAGACGTGCTTTAGTGGTGGACTTGGCAGTGTTAGGTTTACAGTTGAACTCGATGTTCTTAAAGGTCTTTTCCACGCTAAATGATTCTATGACTTCTGTGATAGAGACTGTCCACATTATGATCTGCATGGGAGACAGAGTGTGTTTCAGTGCAGGGTGACAGATTGTGTCCACATTTTGCTGTCATTCTGGAGTTTGTCAAGGAGCCAGGAGCTGAAGTCTCTGGAGTGAGCAGTGGAGGGATGGAGTGATCCTCTTTCATCTTTCTGGCTTCAACATACAGTGTTTGGCCTCTGGACACGTGTCATGCTGTTTCTATCTATTATCTCCTGTGCAGAAGCAGCGTGGTATTTTATGGCTAGAAAAAAGCGGGTGAATTTGGACATCTGTGTTCCTAATGTGTACAATTTGCTATCAATTTATCCTTCACTTGAGATAAAATAGAAAGTGCTCGTTTTGATCTTTATCTTTTTAGAAAGTTGTCCATGAGCGTGTTTAAGAATCTTTGTGCGTGTGTGACAGCTCAGTACTTACTGATTCTACACTCTGTAGCCTTACTCAGATATTGCCTGACTTTCTTTCCAGGTATTTTCAAAGAGTTTCTTAAAGCTTAATGTTGCTGTGGTCTCTGTACATGAATGATTGCATGGAACTGATTACGATTCATTCTTTTAGAGTGGTTTTTGAAGTTAACACATTACATCCTATTCATACTGCAGCGAGTTCTTCAGCATGCTACGCCACGCGTATTATCTTGCACGTTCTACAGTGTTGCTGTGCATAATCTTTGCTGATTCTGTTTGGCGAGGAATTGGTCAGATGGTTTAGCCTCAGCTTTGATTGTTTTCCTGTTGGATTTGTCCTTTCATCAGTTTGCTTCAGTTTTAAAAAGGGACAGCTGTGCTTTGGATGGTTGGTCTAAATCAACAGAAAAAAGCTCATGTACAGTTTTGAAGGCAAAGCCTCAGCCTTGGTGAACTGTCGTTGCTCTGTTGGCTGTGGTAGAACAAGGGCAGGTTTAGATCAGCTGCAACTGTCTCTAGTGAAGTGCAGCACTTGGCTTTTGTTAACCTCTGCAGCTTCAGTTTTCACCTATGCCTTCAAAAGTAAGAAAGTCTTGCTGGTGAAGTCATACTCTGGTTAGCAACTAGACAGTTGCTGGTGCGAGACAATACAGTCAACTTCCAGACTAAGTATCTTTCTTTATGGCAGTGATGAATCTTGCTCAGGCCATTTTCAATTGCTTTGGCTTTCTGTGGTCACTACATAAAAAGAAGCATCAAATGTGGTAACATTTGCCAAATGAAACAACACTTTAGTGTTAGAAGTTGAAAATAAGGCACTACTTTTACACTGAAGCTATGAAAGTATATACTTGCTTTTCCCAGTAACTTGGTCAGCTTCAAGGGCAGCAACACTAATTTGGTCAGGAGGTGGAACTGTTTGATGGGCCCATCTAGAGGTGTGCCACCTGAGCAAAAACCCATGGCACAGTCATGCCAGCTAATAAATATATGAGATACACATCTTTGATTTGCTTACAATCAAATAAAATCTTCTGCACACACAGTTTGTTCTTGTAACTGTGTAACTACATTAGTGATTGCCTTTACGGAGTAGCTTCTATTTTTTGTTTTGAGCTGCTTGTATGTTCTAACGTAGAACTTGAACTCCCAATTGTTTTCAACACATTCATCTTCAAGAAACTCCTACAGCATTTGAGTTATTTGTTCCAACATTTTCTTCCCTGTGAAGATGAAATTCCCTGTGATGTTGAAATTATGCTCAGGAAGCAAATGCCAAGATAGAATTCTTGTGCTGAATAGGTTAGAAACTAATGTAGAGAGAGGCAAATCAAGCTATGAAGAAAAATTAGGGGAGAAGAGTATTGGTGGTTAATGAGTAAAGAGCAAAAAGGAAAAAAACAGGTCTTGATAAACTGAGCTCTGGGTGTGAGGGAAAGATAGAAAGCTGAGAAAAGAATAGTGAGGACACTGGTATGGGAGGGGCTGGAGGGCAGCAAAGATGTAGATGGTGTGAAAAACAGAGTACTGTAAGTGAGGAAGAAGCTTTTTGAGTTTGCAGTAATAACAGGAAGCCACTGGAGAAATTCAGAGATTTTAGCAGCTAACTTTAGGGTGGAGTGGAGGAGAAGAGTCCGGAGGTAAGGAAGTTGGACAAAAAAAAATTGGGACAGTCAAGATGTTGAAGCAGTAACAAAGAGTTTTAACACTAAGGAAAGTGCAAAGCTTGGAGCTATTGAAGAGAAAAGAGAGATAGGACATATATAGACATTGAATTTATTGTCTAGCTTTGCAAGATTTTGTAAAACTGATAAGGTAAACACCTGTAAATTTTGCTTTTATTTTCAAGTCAAATAGTTTTAAGGCAGGGTCCTCCTGCATAAATAGTCAGAACAAGTTTGCTTTAACTCTGCCATTTTCAGATGAAATCCAGCAAATGTTCAGAAGGTGAAGTAATACGTGTATCAAAGGAGACATGTCTCTGTTGTTTGCTGCTTTATGGTATGGGTTGTATAGGTCAGAAGTATGTAGTATGTACAGCACTAGTTTTGATATTTAAATGCTCAGAGTAGAAACTTGGCAGTGTTCTTGGTTGTTTCAGTAAAACCAACTACAGAAACCAACTCAGGTTTCTTATCCTGTTTGCCAGAGGAGCTGGGACATTTCCTGAAGGTGAAACACTTGAGTTTGGAGGGAGGAAAGGGTGCCAGCTGCTACAGTGAATGTCATGAGCTGGAAGCATAAAGACCATATTGGAGGGGAAAAAAAAGTGCATGTTTCAATAACAGCAAGTTGCAACTCCTCAGAAAATGCTTAGACAGATGACATTGGAGTCGAGGTAGGATGGGGAGATGTCATGGCTCAAGTGACAGTACATTCGCTCTGTATTCCCAGGAAAGGGAGAGAGAGCTGTATTAAACAAATATATCAGATAAATACATTTGGAAAGGTATCTTGAGTTCAATAACCTTCCATGGCCCAGACAAGTAGTTTCTTCTGAATTCTGCATTGCTGAGAAGGCAGTCTCCTTGGAGTCTATGAGAAGGCAATGTCAACAGGACCTACTGCAACATTTCCATGGTTTGCTGAAATGCAAAGACATAGCTTCCCGAGGTTATTTTTGGGAACCAAGCATGTTCTTGGGATGTGACATGTACTTCTGAAGTACAGAGCACCTCAGAGCCCTCACTGACTTCAGTTGCTGAGTCAACAGTTGTGAAGTAGAAAGAGCATCCAAATCTTTTAAAATACAATAAACAGTGAAAATGTTTGACCTGTGTTTTTTCCTATCAGACTTTTCCAAAACTCAAGAGAGTATTATTACTTAAGTTGGTTAAATACAATGTAAG
The DNA here is from genome assembly GCA_013401335.1 of Brachypteracias leptosomus. Taxonomy (NCBI): domain Eukaryota; kingdom Metazoa; phylum Chordata; class Aves; order Coraciiformes; family Brachypteraciidae; genus Brachypteracias; species Brachypteracias leptosomus. The sequence goes on from VYZX01012187.1 coordinate 214,754, forward strand.
CAAACCTGTTGCTTCTCAACCTAACACTTTTTGGGGGGACTGTGACTGGATATAATCTAGTTTAGGTGAGGAAAAAAGATAATTTGTGTTTTTCCATTTTTTCCATACACAGTCCTGTAAATGGATCTGTTTCCCTTATTATTGTTGTTCCTGTGGTAGAAAGTTACATGAGAGTCTAAAGCTTTTGGGAATGTGGATGGGTAACTAGGGTAATATTTAAATTTGTAGATTTTGAGATTGAGGCTTGGTGCGTAAACCCAAAGGTCTCTGTCTCCATCTGTTGGAATGAGAAGGGCATAGCCCCAATGGCTGCTTGTTTGGACTCATCACAATGAAATTGTAATTTTATTTTAACTATGTCTTCTTCCACAACTTTCAGTCCAGCCAACATTAGCAGCAGAAGTGACTTGATGGTCTGCTGTACTATGGCGGCAGAACGTTCATTTTCACTAGAAAATAGCAATTATAGCAAGACCTCTTAAGGTGCTCAAACATAGACTCTGCTTCCTTAAGGTCAGGCTGAAGTACTTAGAAACGTGTGATATAAATCCCTTGGGATCCAGTCCAAATCCCTTTGAAGTAGAGGGATCGCTGTCTGACCTCAGTAAGAAACAGACTGAGCCTTGGAGATAGGAGAAGTTTCTGCCCTACTTTAACCAAACTACACACTGTAGATCCCTGCTGGGGGCTCAAGTGTAGGGAGAGGTGTGTGCACAAGCTGGTTCGTCAGAATTTTCCTCCTTGAAGATGTTTCCATCCTGGCCCCTTGAGTTGTTCACCAGAGAGTTCTCTACCTCCACCTCTCCTGGCATGTGAGGAGTCACACCAGCGACACCACAGGAGTTACCAGGAACTGGGCAACCCTCTACAATGCCTGCACATCCTCTGTGACTGCCTTGGAGGGGCCCACCTCAGGCCTTTCACTGTTGCTCCAGTAGGACAGAGATGACATTGCATGCTGCAGTAGTATAGAAGGGAATTTTCTTTGTTAGTCTGTTGGAACCTTATTCTGTAACTTGGATAAAATTTATTTATAAATTTTAATGGAGTATGTCATAATATTTTTCTGTTTGTACGACAAAGGGAGAGTACTATATATAGACATTGGGACAGGTTATTTTCTTCCTGTAATACTGATAAAGTTACATCCATGTAAAAGGCAAAGAAAGTGAGAGAAGAAGTAAGCTCATTCTGTTTTCAGATATCCGTATATCATATCAGGATATTCAAAACATTCCAGTGATAAAGAAGATTTCAGTATATGCCTGAAAGAAAATGTTACTCTTTGAGGGTTTAAAGGACAGCTTTATGACAGCTTTCCAAAATGCATGTGGGTACCAGCTAGGATTTTCAGCAATCCTCATCCTATGCAAAAGCCATTTGCTTGGATGCTTTGGGAAATCATGAGTCTCCTCTCTATGTGCTTAAGCACCTATAAAGATTGTTTCTGTATTGGTTCAGTAAGAAAATTTCAGCCTAGTCATTACTGGATTTTGAAGCCTCTTAATCAACTGTTGGTCATCTAACTCAACATCACTAGAGATCCAGGAATTTCAGTTTATTAGGCTAGATCCACTTTCTTCTGTGTGTTATCTTTTGCTGAGTGTTTTTCTCTTCTGTAGGAGAACTTTCTTTTGCTGCTGTGTGGCAGCAGATGTGCCGTGGCTCCTGGCTGGAGATGTGGCCATTCCAGATGGTAGCTTGCTCACTGCTGTAGATCCTGGCTTCTCTGACTTGCCCTGCAGGAGCATGGCAGGGAAGTCCCATAGGGCTAGCACAGCAGCAGCCTTTGCACACTGCTTGGTCATTTCTTTCTTTGAACTCTAGAAGATCTTCATCCCTTGGAATTCGTCCTCCTTTTTGAGTTGTTGCTATTGGTTTTAACAGTATTACTTGGACTAGTGAGGATTTAGGATGCTTTTGCTTAGAGCTATGGACAGACTTTCCCTTTTCCCCTTGTCATTCTAATCAGTAATTAAAGAGGTCAACACTCATGAAGCACGCGTTGACTTGCTGGTGGTCTCCAGTGCCTTGTCTTGGATTTGCTAACTGTTGGGAAAGAACCCGTCTTTTGAAATGGTAGTAGGTTTCAGTACTGTCTTGAACAGTTATACAGCACTTTTCATGTCTTTGTTGCATGATATTGTAAGCATCTTATCTTATCTCAGCCTGAGTTTTAGAGTTTCTCCAGTAGAATTTATCTGAGGACTGATTTATTTTGGCTTTTCATGAATTTAAGAGTATGCCTGGCTTTGGAAAGGACAATGTTCCCTTTGACAGGTATTTGGAACTTCTCGGTTTAATGGGGTTTTAATGTAGTGCTCATTAGGTTAATTATCCCTCTGCCTTTGGTTAAGCCACTCAGTGCATATAAGCTCATATCACTTCCAAGGGAGGCTTTATTTCTGCTGACAAATAAACTTTGGCTTTCAAACTTACTATCAGGTTATTCAAGAATAGCATGCCAGCCTGAAATAAGTTTTTTTTCAAATAACACCATCAATAAAAATCTCAATAATGCCATCCTGTCACTGTGTGAGACATTGAACAGTCAGTTGCACAGTTGTCAAAAGAAGCTTTGATATGGCAGGTTTAAAACAAAGATGACACTTTTTCATGCACTGTATGCAATTAGATTGACGAAGAGCTGGGGCAGCATCAACTAGAGGAGGGAATATTTTTTTCTGGACTGACTCTATTGTTGGTGGTATTTTTATTCCTCATATAGATTTCAAAACAAAACAAAGCAGTTGTTGCTTAGCTACCCTTCTGAAGTGATGGTCTCTCAACATTTTGCAACTCTCTAATCTCAATGTTGCATTTTTTGCTTGTTAGAATCTATTTTTACTGGCTGGTGTTTTACCCAGACACTTCTGGAACTTTTTCATCTACTGGAGTGGAATGGCTGTGTACTGCTGACTTCAAACTAGAGAAAGGAGCTTGGCTGGGGGTTCTGGGAAAGGTCCCGCACCAGGAACCATAGAGCAACGCAAAAATGAGTTTATTGTAAGTTCAGAGATAATACTCACTCTGATTAAATTCCTTGCTTTGGTTGTATTTCTTTGCACATAACTCTGTGTAAAGAATAATAAATTTTGGATGAGGATAAACATCAGAAAGCAGAATACCTGACTTGTATTTTCTTTAAGACTTTTTGAATGAGCAGCTTTAAATTAGTATTTTGGAGTCATGATACTAATTACTGCAGAGCAGAGCAAAATGAAGCTAGCTCAACCATTTATGCAGTCAAAAATGAATCTGAAAAAATCTCCACATTATTTTCATGGAAGGTAACAAGGCATGCCTAACACCCACAGCTTGTACCTTTACCCTTTTTATGCAGCACTGGGGCATAAGGGAAGTAAAGGGATTTCCTTAATGAAGATATCATTGTGGAGAAAAATCTCTATGTGATTAAAGGCTGTGGATTCTCTTTGCACCAAAATATGAGGAACATACTTGGCCAAGCAGTGTTACCTTTTGGTTACTCTGATTTGGAGGAAGAGCTCTCCAGGGCTTCTGCAAGCAGAGCCAGTCTGAGACTGTATGTGTGTGCTTTGACCACCAAGCTGTATCTTATCTCTTTGCCTCCTGCTCTCTTTCCTCCATGGCATCGCAAGCAGCAGTCAGCCATACTTGCAGAACTAGCCTGATCTTCTTAAATATAGCCTGTTTCCCCTGCTAGGTACAGCTGACAGATCTTGGTGCATTTCTGTCAACCTTGACAATGCTTAATTTACAGCCTTTAGCCACGATGCCACTTTCTGCTATTGTTAGAGAAATAGCAGTTGTCTGTTTCCATAAAGCTTGTTACTTGGCAGCATTTATTGTTGCATGACTAATATGGCAATGGCAGCAATTTGCAATTAGCTGTGTCTCTCCTCACCTCCTTGCCCACGTGCTCCAGAGGGTACGTGTTTGTCTAAGCCTGACCTGCTTCCCTTTACAATTTTCTTTCTCTAGAATGTTTGGGGTTTTTTTGAGCTCACAGAGGGCATTGTGTGACTTGGATAACTAAACGATTGAATGAAAACTGCAGACTTTAGATCATCAGTTTAGATCCAACTGTGCTGCAAAGTCACTGTCATCACCTGGCTCGTTAGAGTACTGTATGATAAGCCAGTGGGCTCAGAGCAGTTCCTGGAAGGCAGGTTACCCACCACTACCCTGCTGGTTTTGTGCTGGGAGCCTCAGTGGAGAGGGCCATGGCTGAATATGCAAACACATGTGGCAAAGAAAAGACCCACTCATCAATAGGGCCAGCCCCTCTTGGGGAGTGTTGGGGCATTTTTCCAGGGCAGTGCTGGGGACCTGGTGCTGCCAAGCACTGTTTTGTACTTGACAGAAAAACCCAGCCTCTAGTCTGGAAATGCATGTGAGTACCCTGCTCCCTGACAGCACGTGGAAGGTATCTGTCTCGTGGCTGCAGGGCATCCTCACCAGCACTCAGAGGAGTGTGACAGTATTGGAACCCATTTGAAAGCCCATGTAATAATCTATATATAATCTGGTTCATTCCCTTTGACTTTGCTTTCACACAAAAAAGACCTGGTGAGGCTAGATGATCCAGTAACTCTGTCTGGAAAGAGGGATAGTTGAGTGGGTTCCAGGAACAAGGGACCTAATGCCACCAACGGAGGGAGAGGGATGGAGGTGGGTGAGCCTGCGATTCCTGCCTGCCCCTTGCAGCAGCAGCAGCACCAACATGTCTCCCTTCCCCCAGCTAAGGATGAGATTTCAGTGAATCAAAGCTATAGAGCAGAATTGAGTCAGAGCCAAGGAAAGACTGGCTCAAATCCACCAGCTAAAAATGAGCAAAGCTTTTGAGCCTTACTAGAATCTCTCAAAAAACAAACAAACAAACAAAAATCCTTCCCCAAATCCTTGTTGTCTTTTTCCTTCTTTTGGTAAAGTCATTCATTGCGTTTTCATCCATTTTCCAGATTTTTCTCTTCTTTTTCCCCTTCCTGATTAAATATAAATGTATCCCAGTATATATGTATATTTTAGATGTTTTCAGACAGTGGTGGAAAGTGTTCCTTTTTGTGGTGTTTTCATTGAGACAATCAGGGGCAAAGTTCTTGTGGCAGTGCCAGGTCTAATACCACAGGAAGAGCTGTGTCCGCTGGAAATACCACAGAGAGTACAGAACCCACAGTATTTTCTAAAAACACAAAATGGTTTTGAAAGCAAGTCAAATACTGCAAAGTCAGCTCAGATTATTATTTTGTCTCAAATTGTTTATTTGGCTTTGTTTTGTTTTTTAAAGGAGTGCTGAGGAGCATGGCTTACGTTAAATGTGGTTTTGCCACCATGTCCTCCCAGTTATAAGTGCTGCTGTAAAGTAATGGAAATGTCACAATTGCATCCTTTATAGTCCTTTAGAGATTCACAGTTCAGTCAACAGTCAGGAAGCTGCTCTACCTTGAGGTTTTGTTGACACTGTGTCTTTTTGCAGTCTTTACACTCCATTGGCATTCAGAAACAGCTATGGCCCTGCAGACCTGTGTCTCTCCATGAGTCCTACTGAGATAAAGTGTGCTACTTGGTGCACAAGTGCTTGCAGGATCAAGGGCCCCAATCTGTAAAAAACATACCATGAGTAAATAACCTTACAGGGAGGGGGGTGGGGACTAAATCTGACATTAACAAGAAAGCAATTCTACCCAGTCATTTTTATTTTCCTCCTCTACTTTGAGAAGTAGTTTGGGAAATACTAATTTGATCTTTTTATTAATCAGGGCTATTCAAAACCACAGGCGAACTATCGAATAAACTGTTTCATCATAAAAATCTATATCACAAGGAGAAATTTTAAAAATGAAGAATGTGGAAGTGTTGAATGCTGAGGTAAACATACGTCCTTATGCTTATGGAACAGCTTTCTTCTGCAGGAAGAACAGCCAGCTCAATATATTATTAAGTAAATAATTTCCCGGTGACAATGAGTTAATAGTGGTTGTTGTGCAGAGGACAACAGATGGCCCCTGGAGTGAGAATACTCTTGGGTCTCGGCTGACGCTGTAAACCGTAAGAGTACTGCACAAGTGGGTTGTGAATGGTACAAAGCCAGGAGCCTGTGTCTTCTCCTGGGACAACTCTTGTTATTGCAATTCCAGCCCTGCGACTGTACGCTCTGACTCTAGCTTTGGGAGGTAACTTCAGCTAATTAGTGTTAGAAGTCACTTTAAAAGTTGTCACTGCTTTCACCAGTGCTAAATTTTACTGTTGCTTAATTGTATTGCATGTTAGCTCTGTTGGTTTTCACTTGTGCTTCAGGTTTTATGTGCATGAGCATGCTATTAGAGCTGCTCTGCACGCTAAGAAGCCTCCTTTTGTAGCATGGAGCGTGTTTTTTTAAAGGTCTAATACTGTGCTTTAAGAATCTGTTGTCCTTCCTCATTAAGAAATGGAAAAGAAGGACAATTTTACAGTTTATTGTATGCTTCAAAGACATTGTCTGCCCACCACGAGAACTTGATAGCCTTGTGGAAAAAGCTAAAGCCAGTGTATAAACACCATAGGTGTCAGAGGACGCACAGGGAAATGAGTGGAGCTCCCTGGCTAGGATATTTGTACAGAGATATAATCCTTTTCCTCTTTGTCTTTAATATTATCAGTGTGGTCCACTCAGGAATTCATGGTGCCAGTGGCTCTCTGGAGCTTGTGATGGATCCCTAGCTCTTCCCAATAGTTATCCCTTATGAACTTAAGTCGTATCTGTTTAACGGGGCAGTGTCCTCTTGTGGGAGTTGCACCTGAAATCACACAGATTTCTAAGGGCTTTGGCCACAATGGCAGCTGTTTTGGGGATTTGAGGTGACTGAGGTCTGTCATCTCTCCTGAACTTCAGATGAACACAGCCATGTTGTTCAGTGCAGGACATCTGCAGCACAGTGGGACAGGGCTGTTCTAGTCAACTGTATCTGCCACTTTTATGCTGGCTTGTCCTTGAGAGAAAGGTCTTTCTGTCTCTTTAGTACTGTGTTAAAATTCTGTTTAGCTGCTATATGTTTTCTTGACACTTTCTTTCCCATAATCACCAATTAGCAAGATGTGTGTTTACATGCAAATTCTTCCTTTCTAATTATCTTATTCCTAATGCCCTGTTGATTCACTGTCATAATCCAGTTTTATGTGACCTCACAGTCTTTTTGTGCCTTCTCCATCCAGGCAACACAACGCAGTCAGCTCCAGACAAAAACACGCAGACAATTGTTTCTAAAAATGCACTTATTACACGTTTAATGTTGACACATGTCAGCACTAAGCAGAGCCCTCGTCTTTTCCCAGTCAGTAGTAAATGTGACACTCCTCATTCAAGACAGCCCAGACCTCCCCTCCGAGAGTTTGGGAAAACAGGCCTTGTGGGGAGCCCCAGAGGTCAGCAAAACAGGCGCTGTCGGACTAATGAAATATCAGAGCAGAAGTTTTCTGAATCTCTAGGGTTTAACAACAGCTCCTGTATAGAAGACAGCAGGAGTCTGAGTATGTGGTGTAAATGAGGCATTTTGTGTGCAGTTTTCTTCAGGTCCTTCAGATATTTAGTTAGTTATTGCTTTATAGAATTTTCTAAATAAATCCATAAAATCAAAGCAAAGGTAACTAAATCAAACTCAAGATAGCACACGGCCATGCACAGGAGTCAGGGCTAGCACTCAGAGCCCCAGCAGGCCAACTCCTATTCGAGTCTGCACGTTGTTTATATGCTGCGTGCCATTTTCTGCCAAAGTAAAGATTCCTATCATCCTGGTGGCTTTCTTTGATGTCTAGCGGGGCAGATGCCTTGAACATTTGGAGGAAACTGGAAAAGTCTATGTTCTGCCATATCCAAAGGTCGTGTTTCCCAGAGACTTTTTCAGACTCAAATCTTTCAGGATTTTAGGGTTATCTGAGAATAAGTAAAAAAAAATAGTATTTCCACAAAACAAACCTTGGTCTTGATAATGAGCCATGAAGCATTCATGGGGGAAGATTGCAGTTTTGGACTTAAAGAGGGTACAAATATTATGGTCTTTTATAGGTTAAGGTAATCACAGTCCACTGTGGCTTCTGATATAGAGATGACAAGTTTTTACATTAGTCTGTGCACGCCTCTAAACCAGCACAGAGGCAGCTGCCTGAGATGGAGGCTTTGTGTGCTGTCAGGAGCAGGGATTATGAGCTGCAGAACAGCCGTGCTGGAGAGGGGGACAGCTCTCTGACATGTTCCCCAGCTTCACCAGCCGGGGGTCAGGAATGGGGAGCAAGCTCCACTGAAAATGGAGGAAAATCCTCACTTGTCTGTGGTAGATCCTCCTGCCAGGCTCTGCCCAAAGTACAAAAAAATCCCCAGGAAGGAGAGAGGGGGTGACCAAGGATGATCCCTGGCTGTAGTGATGGAGCTGAGAGACAAAGCTGTGCAAAATGTTAAAATAGTGAAATGCAGCAGGTTTCTGGGAGAGCAGCCACTCTGCTGTGGCACAGCTGGCTGCACTGCCTGGTGGGTGGCACCAAGCTGTGGGTGGCTGTACCAGGCTCACAGCCCTCTGCCACTGGCTGCTGAGGGTGTTACTGGTCTGGCTGGGACATCCATCCATCTCTGCTTAATGGAAACAAGAGGACAAGTGGATATTTGTTTGAGAAGGGGGATGAATAAATAGGGCTGGAAGTGCAGGGGGAGATAAAACTGTGAGAGTGAGGGAGGAAAAAATTAAAAGAGGAAAAACACAGAAATACAAGGCAGTGAGGAGAAGGGGAAACAAAACCACAGCAAACAGAGAGCAGGAGTTCTTGCTCCCTCCACTGCCCTGACCCTGCTGACCGAGCCCTCTGGAAGAATCTCCTCATCATCTCCCCATGAACTGTCCTACCCCAGGGCACAGTGCCTGACCTTTCCCTCTTCTGTAGCAGAGCCTAACCCTCACCTACCCTGTGGAGGGCAAGGTCTGTGGGAGCAGACACAGGAGCCCTCCAGGCCCATCTGCCCCTGCCTGCCTTTTGAAAGGACTGATCCTTCACGGCATCGATTCCTTCTGTTTCATACTCTTGGATCTCCTTAGAAAGAAAGAAAGAAAAAAAATCATCTCCTTCAAGGGAAAGTTTGGGTTTGTGTATTTGTTGTTTCTCAGTGTGAACAGTTCAAAACTGAGTTGAAAAAGCACAGGCACAGGGGGAGGGGAAGGCATCCGTACTAGCAGAGATACCATTTCACACTGCGGGCATGGACACACACCTAGGATGGCAAGTCAATCTTGGCACTGATTGCAGTAAGGCTGGACAAGGTGTGAATGGGTTCAAAGACCATGCTTCTCTGTATGGTAAATAGGGTTGCAGCACTAAAGGATTTTCCAAGTAGTTCCAAGGTCCGTGGATGTTTGAGCTCCTGACTTGCCTTGCAGTGGTGTCAGGCTCCTCCCATTGGTCCCCTGGCCTGGCAATGTGGACTTTGCTTCCGTTATGACTGGGTTAGAAAGGAACCAGTCCAAAGCTTTTTTTTTTTTTTCCCCTTTTTTGCCCCCTCTTTCCTTCCCCTGCACCAATTCGTGATCCATTACCTCTTGCTTTCCCCTTCTTGGCAGACCTCGCTAAGTTTTGGATTTTACTGCCTAGTCTCAGAGCTGGGCCCTACATCTTATGACTGTCTCCTTCCTGTCCTGCTTGCGCCCTTTTTTTCTGGAAATTTATGACCATATGCACTGAGATAACTGCAGCTGCAGGTGGGAAAGGTGTACATTGCTGTGTGCATACATTTGCACTGAGTGCTGTGAGCCAATTAGACATACCAATGTGTGAAGAAAGATGTCTTTTGAAGTAAAATTCAGCAGCAAACTCCCTCTACTCATTAAAAAAAAAATCTAACAGTCAGTTAAAAGCTTTTCCAAACAGTAACATAATCTTTGTAAAACTACATTATGGTGTTCAAGCTGTAATTTGTCAGAGATCATTAATTGGATGCTTGTCCATGGCCAAAGAAGAAGAATTGTGAACCCTTTCAAGCTTTTTTTGCAACCTATCAACTGTGGTTTGTTCCTTATACTGACAGAGAAGGAATTTTTATATTCTTCCCTAAATTAGTTTTCAGCCTTAAACTGGAAAACCTCTTTTTTCTCCAGAAGGGACTTGCCATTTGGATGGCATGCTGCTTTATACTGGGGAGAGTCCCTTGAAATTGTGACAGGAGAAACTGAAGCTAACTGGGCAGACTTCTTTTGACTGGAGTCACTGGAGAGACTGGGTTGTTCAAATCTTCAGGCAGACAGAAAGATCAGCACTACCTGTACCTGTGCTGGAAAGCTGCTTTGGTTTTCTGCCAGGTGGGAAGTTAAGACCCAGTTACAGGAGTTTGTAGACAATCATTTTTCAAAGAACAAATGAATAAGTTAGTGCAAGTAACAGGAGGATGTTGAAGTGGATTACAGAGCTAAGGGAAGGAGATCCCATCTACATAGTTGGAGCCTGAGTGGGCCCACCATAGGAACCTTCATCTGCCCAGAAGGTGGGTGGAGGAAAACGTGCTGAGGCCCTAGTGGAGTGGGGTCCAGGGCTGCTGAATTGCAGGGCTGAAAATGGCCTGCAAAGACACTATGGTGGACACCATGCCTCAAGGAGGTGGATTTTGCTTCTGGGCCTCCCAGAGGCTTCAGCCTCGAAGCTTCTGCAGCCAGAAACTAAAGATAAAGAACAGAAGGTGCCCCTCTTAGTTGACTGTGGTCTAAGTGACTCAATGCCATGGGAATGCCCCTTTAACTTTGCTTGACAAGTGAAGAAGAATGTTTGTGCTGCTTAGTGACATCTTTGTTCCATATTAAAATGAGATGTAGGTAGTTTTGTTCTATGAGCAAATGTAGGCTTTTGATGGGGTTACACCGTCTGGTGAGGTTAATGTGATCATATCAGTGTACTTACAAAAAAGGAATAGCATTGATGGATATTCTTGCAAAATAGATTATATCTTATCGGCTTGATGGTCCAGACATTGAACCATCTGAACAGCTATCAGAAAAGAACTGTAAAAGTGAGCAGAGAGGTTTTTTAACTACATCTTTTGAAGACTTTAAATGGCCACATCCTTGACTAGACTTTTGCTGACAAAAAGTTGAAAAAGTTTTCACACTGAGAGTCCTTGAAAGTCTCCTGCTTCACTGCCAAAACCCCACCCAAGTTCTCTTTCTAAAGCTGGTAAAATTGAAAATTCCTGAAATGGGAATGAGAGCTACAATACCTCATGCAGCTGATATGTTCACAGCGGGACACTGTAACAAAGAGGTAACAAGCAGATTACTACATACAATTTCAATTGAAAGTAATTACTACAATTTTCAAAACTGTGTGCTGATGGAAAAGTGTCTAAACCTGCAGTTAGGCACTTTCAATGAAATATTGAGAGGGAATAAGGCAAGACTTTCACGTGGCATTAACTCCAGGGTGCACGAGGTGATTTTGAAGAGGCACTTAAACATTAATGATTTTTTTTTTTTTTAACCTAGAAATACTTTAAAGTTTATCTAGGTGCTGAATTATCCCATTCTCACTGGGCACGTTGACTGCACTGTGTGTCTGCTTTAGCTTTGAAATGTCATTTGGGTGTCTTTACATTAATTCAGACACTGACTTTCAACTGGGCTTTACTGAACTTGTAAACAGAAAAAAATTAAGCTTCTTGTGCTGAAAGTTGATGCCAAATTATTTGTTTTCTGTGGAATCTTCTGTTAAGCTACATTTTCTCTTTAGTCATTGCAGTGCTAAGGAGAGCTAGCTGAGTTGATACATAAAGCAGCCTCCTCTATATTAGCATGTAGAAAGGTAACTCGAGGTCTACTTGAGATCTTGTGAGTTTTGCTTTGCTTTGCCAGAACAGATCTAACAGACTTTTCCTGCTTGTGTAGTGCCATGTGTGAGAAGGAGCAAATTGAGACTCACACTGCCTGGCCAGGCCAGAAAATAAACAATGAATTTGCAGCCGTTTTGAATATAAGCTGTACGGGTATCACCTGAGGTTAGCAAAATGGGAGGCATCCAGAACTAGAGGTCATCTCTGAAGTCTTGTCTCAATGTTTGACTCAGTCCCATTCCTCCTTCAGTACACTTGGGAACTCTGTGTGGAGCAGGAATGAGTGGAGCATTTACAGCATCCTGTAAATGCACCTACTGAAGGGAATTCAGCTTTTTTTTAGACTGTGTGGTGTCTTTGGGACCACTTTCCTTCCCAACTGGATGAAAAGCAATTGCACCTTCTTTTTACCCTTTTTCTTTAGAATTTAAGCTCTTTACTCCCAGGGTTAACTAACTATGGGGGTAATGGTAGTAATGAAGGGTTTTAGCCCTGGCCAGAGGACTACACAAGCCTGTGTGCGATGGTGCACTGGCAATCAGACAGCTGTGCAGGCTGCCCTCTCCTCTGGGATGAGCTCTGTGTGCTGCCAAGCACTTGCTTTTCTTCAAAACCCTAAATTCACACACTGACTTCTGAGATTGCTTTTCAGCTGGGGCACGGTTGTAATTAATTTTTAATGTTTAGATGTGTAGAGAGCCAAAGTCAATAATTTTTATGTCCTGTTTAATGCCAAGCGATAAACCAGAAGATTCGATTCCCTGATCACTTCTGCATTTTTCTGCTTTGGAGTTGAGGATGGAAGATTTAAAAAGTTGAATTTCAAATATAACATATTTGGCTTTTTGATATCCTGATTTATTCTATTTTTTTCCTAAAGCATTTTCCCGGACTAACAATTTTCTTCTGTACCACTTGCTCCCTATTCCATTGGCTACTGTATCAATGGATTAAGCACCAAACAAGCCTATAGGCAGATTGGCTTTGAGCAAACAGGGGTTTGGCCTTTTCTGTGTTCTGGGGACATGTGCAGTTACTGGAGTAGGAGGGATGACCTGGGTCATGAAGGTCAGTCCTCTGCTATTATGAGCAGCCACAGCATTAAATGTCTTTCATAAATGCATCCTGTACTGTCTCAAAGCTAATTACTTTTCAGCCTTTCCCTGTTCCTATTAGAAGGTTGTTACAGATCCTCCCTCTTCTGAGGGTTTCTAATCCTCCTTATTTCAAGCCTAAACTTACTTACAATGAGTTGATACCTACTTCTTCTTATGCCAAGGTTTTCCTTTAGCTTCAGTAGCTCTTTTCTCTGGCTGCTTTTCATCTGGTCCAGCATTTTCATAGACAACAGTCAGGCATCCTTCCAGTCTTCATTTTGCAAATTTGTTCACACCCAGGCTTACACTGTGAAAGCAGGAAAAGGGCAGAATGAAGGACACATTTCACACTAGAAATCCTGGTGCCTCTGTCACTGGATATTCTCTGGGTTAGTGTTAGAAGTAGTCATGCTAGACCCAGTTAACTGTAGCTATGTCTCTGGTCTGTTGAGAGCATTGCCTTCCACTATGGCAGTGCTGTTACACCCCATCCATGCACCTCCATCACTTGTTCCATGTCCTATACTTGATCTGTAAGGTGTTGCCCATTGTTCTGTTTTGTTGATAACAGTACAACAGGATCCCAGTCTATGAAAAGGGCTCTTGGATATACCAGCCTTACAAATAAACATGAATAGTGCAGCTGATGGGAGAGCAAAGCTGAAAAGGCACTTGAGGCTCTCCTATTGCAATGAGAGCAGTAAAGATTGTTAGAAAGAAAAGTGGGACTTGATTTAGGTCTCCTCATCTAAGACTTGTGATCCTTAAACCACTTGGTTAGATGTTACTTAACTGTGGAGACACTTGGGGACTTAATTCCATTGCATAAACACAGGTGCCTGGTGCCTGCCAACTGTGATGACCTGCTGTATCTCAGATGATCCTTCTGGGCTGCTACAGTGTACATAACACATGACCTACAAACAATCTGGAGCAGCAGGGAAGACCATGTGGGAGATACCAGGGCATCTCAAATGGCACAGAACACCTGTGTTTAGATTAAAACATCTGTGGATTTTAAAAGTTCTCTTTCTGGGCACCTTTGTTAGTATATCAGCATTCTGATGTACTTAATTGTAATACAAAGACCAACAGTAAATGTATTTTGAGAATTGTAATAAAGCTTGCTATTTTGGGAAGAGGGAAAACCAGGGAAAGTGGACTAAAAAATCTAAAACTCAACAAAGTTTGCCTGGATGCCTTTTATACAGCAGTCCCCCCCATGCTTCCCCTGAAGTGTTCTGCAGATCACCATTAATGGATTTTATTTTTTTTTTCTAAATATGAGTTGTCTATCATCTGAAGTTTTGATTGTACAAGTTTTGCATCTCATGCAGTGAGGCTGTGCATATAAAAAGAGGAAAACTTGAGGGCTGTGTCTCATAGACTGCAGAGTCATTGGGGTGGAAGCCCAATTTCTGACATTTGCATGTAATATCAACATTTAATTAATATGTTACAACAATGATGAATGATTACAACCATCTTATTCAAGCCCTGCTCGTTGTGTTATATTTCCTATCTGATTTTATACTAGCCAGTTTTCTTTAGACACTGTTTGCCAATTGCTAGCGTGTGAGTGATAAAAACCTGTCCAATATTAATGTGTTGCAGGTTTTGTCTCTCACCTTCTCCCCTCAATATGAACTGTTGTTTAATTGAGCAGCTTTTGGGTCTGCAGACTCTATTGATTTATTTCATGCAAGCTCTTTTTAGCTGTCTGTGTTGTTACTATGGCAATAGGAAAACATCAACAGTATAAATGAGTAATGGCAGTAAGGAATTGTTAGCTGGCAACAAAGATGATACATTTTGACCCTCTGTGAGATTTCTTTGTTGTCTGAGGACAAACAACAAAAGGAAGGGATGGATTTCATCTGTCACAGGAACAATATTGAGGTGGAGAATATGCTGAATTGGGAAGAGATGCATTAACCTCAGGACAGCCTTAGACCTTTAGTACCTGCAACAAAGCCTTGGCGCCCAAAAAGATGTCCAGAAAATGTTGGAATGAAGACCCAGACTTGGTTTATATTATTTTGTCCAGGAGTGTGAGCTGTTCTGGCCCACAACTCTGTTTCTGTAGGGATTAATTGTCATCTGTAAAATGTTGGTTGGACTTAACTTCTCACATTGTTTTACCTCCCTGAGAGACTCCAGTTCTCAGCAGCTCCTCCCCACTCTTCTCCTCAGCTCTATCACCACTTGCATAGTTGCAATGAGATGATGGGGCTCAGATGTTACCAAGGGACTCCCAGATCTCACAAGTAACCTCAGATCTCTCTGAGCGAGTGCTTTGTGACACAGGCTTTGCCATAGGTTTGCACAGAGTCCTGGCCCAATGGAACTGCAGCCTGCTGGTCATGGGGCACTTCAGAAAATGTAATTGTTAAGTCACGTGTAGAGTTTAAAAAGAAAAAAAGAACAGTCACTTGCACAGGTACTGGAAGTTATATTCAAAGCACAGCCCCTTACTGGTGTAAATCCATTCAGCTGACTGGAGTCTGCTGCAGTGACAGCTGATTATGCTTTCCTGAAGATCTGGCAATCAAATAAGTTATTTGCTGCCTGCTCATTCATATCGTTTAGAAATGCTGAGGGGAGTGTAGTGTTACATGGGAAGGATTTTTACTACAGTTGCACTTGGAACTAATCTTTCCATATTTGGTTTAAGTTTAAATCAGATTGCCAACATCTTTATTTTGTCCAGACTTTTCAAGGACTAAGGTGCTGCACAGCGGGAGCTAAAGTATCAAAATCTAGTCATCTATTTTAAAATTAATTTGGATTCCTGGGATTAATAATTGCAAAAGCAGTGGAATAATGACCAGTTACTTAACAGATGTCCAGTGTAAACAGATGATGAGGTTGGTGCTAAGCCTGTGCATTGCCATTGTTGCCTTTCTTGTTTTTAAGGACTGTGATTTTAATATCATCTGTTAGGGAGTCTTGAGCTTTTAGTTGTCTAATACATGTAGAAAGCTGTTGGCAGTGAAACATACTTCAGTCAGTTGCAGCTGTTGAAAAGCGCAGCTCCCTAAATAACAGTCAGAAGGGTCAGATCTTCACCTGGGCCATTTTTACTGCTCCTGGTACTCATATTTATTAATGTAATAGTCCAGTACCCCTTAATAAGATCTGTTTGGGTGATGGTAACAGCAATAAACTGAGGTGCACTGAAGATTCTTTTGCTTCAGAAGACATGGAATTGAAGTTAAATGAACAAGAAATGCAAGATTCAAGACTAAATGTACTGGAGGTATTTTTCTGGGCATGGAATTGTAAAAATCTTGATATATGTTAGCCTGAATTTTATGCCTTGCATATACAATATAAGACATAATATTGCAATGCAGAAATGAACATAACTTTTCTAAGAACATAGTCTTCTGCTGGGACAGCTCAGGACAGGACTGCGAGAGCTATTTAGGCCAGGACTATGTTTGCCTTTCTGTTTCTGTTGCACCTGTAGGAACACATCCCCTGCGACACTGGGGGAAGCTGTGCTGAGGAGCAGTGAATGTCTCACGTCTCCTGAGTGGGGCTGAGACCAAAGGCAATGCTCAGAACAGAAACCTCCTCAAGTGCCTTGACCTGGTTCATTTGGGATGAGATGCTGAAGTGGCTGTAAAGAGAGCAGAACATTCCCCACTTAGATTCCACTTGGTGAAACACAGGCTTTGTTCACTGCCTGCATGGTGTGCTCCAGTGCCAGTACCTTTCAGAAGCTGAGATGTATGAAAATGGGAAGCTTTGGAAGTATATGATAACGACAACTTCCTGGTAATTTGCAATAGTTGGTTAATGGAGAGTCAGGGAACAAAGAGATGGGATATGGATTTATCAGTACCAAATAGATGTAGCAGCTTTATTTCCTGGTCTGATGACAATACTCCATCCTCACTGGGTTAGTTGCAAGGAAGTCAATTTATTGCTTTTGTGCTATAAAGTTAAACCCACAGCTTCCTAGCAAATAGAAATTATGCTATTTTCAACATGGTTCGAAGCTACCCTTGTACTGTACAATATGTGCACACGGCTTTTAAAAACTTCAGTTGATCTTAGGCATAATTTTCTATTTAAATTGTGTTGTAGTCCGACCCATCTCTTTATAACAAGCCAAGATAAAAGAAGAAACATTATTCCATTCTAAGCAGTCATTAGGCATTACACAACTATTTCCTTTATACTTTCTTGTCTGCCAGAGCCTCATTCAAATTAAGTAAGATAAGCGCGGCCAGTCTGTTGTTTTTCCAGTAAGTTTTTCTCTTTCCTTGTATAAATCTGTGAAAACTTATAAAACAAGTTTATGTGCTCTGGAGATGTCAGTAAGCACTAACTGAGATTTGTATTTCATGCTGAAATATCTATGAGAAAAGTAATAATGCAGTTACCTCCTGCTAGGATTTCTAGTGTCTTTACTAGAGTACATAGTTAATCCCAGCTGTTGTAATACATAGTGAAATTCTCTCTTTGAGGACTGACAAAATCGGTCCAAATGCAATCCTAAGAGCAAGATGTAATTCCTAAAATGTCTAGGTTGTCTGGTTGTAAACGAATGTGTATTATAACTTCCTTGTGTACAACACCAAGCTATGATTCAGTCAGCACTTAAGCATAAGCTTAATTTAAAATTCTCTTGGTTTTAAAAAGACGTGTTTGTGTGTTGCCCTGGGCATGATCCTTTCTTAGTGGAGGTGCAGGGCCTTGGTTTTCAACAGAAGAGTTTCCATGAAAGGCAGTGCCTGTCCTCTCTCTAGGCATTTCCTAGAAATTGGGATTCAAGTGGTCAGGATAGTTGTACAGAGACAGATACACTGTCTGTGTCCACCTGCTTATCTGTGTGTGCCTGCGTGTCTCTGCCCAGAAGCTGTGCTTAAACTATTTTCAGTTGAGCGTTTACAACTTTTTGTTTGTTTGATTGGGTTTTNTGGCTACATTTTGTTCTGGCTCACGTGTGTCTGTGTTTGCCTCTACCAGGGCACCCAGTGGAACCAACTCTTTTCCACCTTTGGCCTCTATTTGTGACACATGGTAGCCCAGGTTACTTTTATCTGTCCAGGACNCAATCTAACCAGCCTTCAAATCTGGGAGAGGCTGCTAGAGAGCAGGAGGGAATAATAAATTCTGATTTCCATGGTGAATAGGGCAAGAAATATTATATCCAGCCTTATTTATAGAGAATATGGAAGTTTAATAAGTTGGAAAGCCCTCCAAATGGAGAGGACAGTGAAGCAATTGAGTAGTTTGCTGAGAGACTTATGGAGCTTAAGAGAAGCTTAGGCAAATACGTGTTAAGGGTGACATAACTATATTAATCCTGCCTTGGGATAGAGGATGAGCTAGATAACCTTTGCAGATGCCTTCTACCTCTGTGGTTTGGTGTTCTGCCCTGTGAAACTATAAGCTTTTCTTGTAGTGTAAATTATTGACTGAAAAT